>OZ024883.1:14294913-14740000 GCA_964017185.1 Rugalucina vietnamica
GATCTTTTAGAATGTGGTCTAAATTAGGAAACGACGGGTCATAGTCTAGCAATACTATCAGTTTTACGATCGGATCTTCATCCAGCGCTTTCACTGAAACAATCTGTGATTCCTCGTTATTTTATTCATCATGCTGGTTGTCATGATTTATTTGCTTGTCCTTGATGGTTATTCATAGAATATAAAACGTATTATATTTTGTCAATCTGTGAGTGATATTTCAGAAGAATTGCTTTCAGGTGTGATTGGCAGAGCAAAAGAAAACAGTACATCTGACTTGACGAGTATCTCGGTCTCAAGATATAACTACAATATAACTGTACTGTGGCGAGGTGTTGACGTCAGGGAAATATATCAGATATTCAGATCAGGTAACACAGCGATATCAAAGAGGACCGCAGCCGTAATCATACAGTCATGTATATAAGTCAATCAGGTGATTTTAATGTTTTGATGAAAATGGGGGCAGATCGGAATATATGAGCCGCCTCGTGGGAAAACCAACAATGTGGTTTCCGAACAGGTCCGACCCAAATCGGCCTGTACAAGCACAGAAAAGAGCTAGAAGCATGAAATTTCGGATTTAAGTAGAAGAGGAATTGTACTATCCGAGTAGCGAAAACAAGGCGCTGATCAGCTTCGCGGTTACCGCGAAGCTGATCTGCGTCTTTATTTTCGCCTATGCAGATTGTTGGTTTTCCCATGAGGCGGCTCATATCATAGACTACAGCAGGGCAGACCGGAATATGTCAAAGACTACAGCAGCATGCTTGGTCTAAACGTTCCCTTCAAAAACATATTGTATTTGAATATGGAGGTCCCCTTTAATAAACGATCTCTCTACTGAGATTAAATTAATGACTAAAATCTTAAATAATACACCGTTTTTAAGTGTCTCTAGAACATGTAAGATTTTATTAAACGCGATGGCGTAGTTGCAGAGCGTCGGACTCCGAAACCAGAAGTCCCGTTGACTAGGACTTTAAAACTCGATACCAACAAACAAACATACAAACAAAGAAACGTTGCAAAGGAAACAGAACCGGTATAGATAAAATATATTTGAGGCGAAGAAATTGTTGAAGCGTTTGTTTCAGTGAAAGCGCTGGATGAAGATCCGACTGTAAAACTGATAGTGCTGCTTGACTACGACCCGTCGTTCCCTAATTTGGACCATATTGTAGAAACACACAACACACCACTGATGAAATGGGGTGACAGGCGAAAAATGGTAGGTGCCACATAAGTTTGAAAATCTGGTGAAACGTGTAACCAATAAGACTGAAACTGGAAGCTAAAGCAATGGATCCTATTGGTACAAATCTTAAACCCTATTTTACTTCAACGACATGACCAAACGCTGAATAATCTGAACAGTTAGAGTCGGACAGTTTGGTTTACAACAGGACATGGGTACTAAGTAAATGACTTTAAACGCGAATGACTCCGGATTTTTAAATGATAAAAATGTAATTCAAAACATGTATAAATATTTCTTTAATAGTTTTTACTAAAGAAAAACACGGTTTGCATTTCAGGATTTTTCACCAGCAAATACACCAAATGAAGATGTTTCCAAAGTTTCAAGCAACGATTTATGTGGCGATGCCTTGGACAATACACTTACGGGAAATGACCCATATTGCTTGACAGATCTTAATACAACAGGAGCTTATACCCTACCGGATAAGTCTCTTACAGTTACTGCCCCTGCAGCAATGCTAAAGCTTGTGAAACGACTGGCTTGGAGAACTGTCATTCTCGTGCATGATACTTCGACAGGTAACCTTTTTCAGGTTTAAAATTATACTAAGGTAAAAGTATGCGACGCAGTCAGAAAGAAACTCCCAATCCAAAAATCTGAGGTGGCAAAAACAAACTAACAAATAATAAGTACTTATACTGAGAAAACGTATCTTAAGCCGAGTAAGCAGCTATTTTCCCAATAGGCAGCCCCCAGGGGGAAGGGTACTCTCATTTTTTGTGGATACATAGGCGAGGCCCCAGCTTCTACCCCCAAACCCAAAAAATTACTGAGATTTGCTGACCACCCCAAAAAAATACCAGTCCTATCAGGCATACCCAAAAAATACTTGAACTTTTAGCTTACCCCCAAAAATTGCATATATTCATCTTTTTTATGCCTATTGATGAAATTTTATCACATCCATATGATCTAAGCTGTTGGTGGGACGTTAAATCCCAAATCAACCGACCAACAGAACACGTCACAATACAGTTAGTATATGTAGGAACTAGGAATTAAATACCAAGTCGGATAAAATTTAAAGATTTTATTTATTCTCAAAGTGTAAGTCTTATGATGGTTTTGATTCCATTTGATTTGCAATCCAAACAACATCATCATGATCAAGCTTCCAAAATTTCACCGAGACCAGTCATAAGGCATAGTCGCAAACAAAATTGAATCTTAATGCCGTGTAAGACATAAGTGTAAGCCACTCTTAACTTTATAGAAATAAAGAGATTTCCCAAGAAATGTGCAAAACCCAAAACATTACTTAGAATTATAGATGACCAAAAAAAAAAATAATTCAGAAAAGGCATGACCCCCCAAAAATATCCATAAAAAGCTCACTACCCTAAAAAATAACTAGTTTTTCTGAAAACCTAAAAAAAATACGGAAATTCAAAATTTTGACCCCAAAAAAGTCAGCCTCGCCTATGTATACAGAAAATTTCAGAGTACCCCCCCTGGGAGGCAGCCACTCAGTTGCCAAAACATAACTGAAATATGAACAAATACATTAAGCGCAAACAGAACAAAACTTCAAAGCCAAAACATAAAACAGTAAACACCACTACAGAAGTATCGCATTTCAACGATCAGTGATATAAAGTTAAAGTAACAAGAAAAGAATGTTGATGTCAATGAGGATGGACTTTAGCAATCGCGTAATAAGTTTCTCAGTGCAAATCAATTTTTTGTTTGCGTTCGTATGCCTTCTAGGCTATGGGATGGATTCCAATTACACATATAAATGCATCTCTAAATTGCTACATTCAAGAGCTTTCATCATAAAAGGTTATTTTTTTTCCAATTCAAATCTGATATCATCAATTCTATGGCTTTTGAAATCCCAATGGCATGCTATGTAAAATCTTCTGTTATTGGTATCGATGTCATTGATTAAAACACCTGAATTAGGTTTGCCTACAATTATAGTTTGTTTTGTAGTAGAGTCCGTTAATATTACAAGCCCAGCATGAATGGTGTCATTGAATATCAAGTAGAGTAATAATGCGTTTGCTTGCTGTTTCATGTTGTAGGCTGATTCATGTTGAACATGTACTTATATGTTATGTAAATAAGACAATTTCAACTTATAATATGTTGTATCAGGACGTTGTCTCCATTTTATGGAACTGCTGATCAACAATGGGGTATCATTACATGAAAAATATGCTTCTACATATCAACACCATATCAAACAAAAATATTCTATATGTGAATAGTTTAACTTCACCACTTGTCCTTCAAATGCTCAGAACTTCTGAGCAGTTAACCAGAAAACATTTGGCCAGTCACTGTCGGAGTAGATGCTCATAATTGATTAATAAAATTTCGTTACACCATGCCGTTTGTCTGCTCAATGCTTTTTCAAGCTGTTGTATAAACTTATTTTCTATCTTCCAGAATGGGAAGCCATGGAAATGATGCATCTTTTGTCTAAAAATAGAGTCCTGTTTGCTGTATACAATATAGACCATATGAAGGATATTAACAACTTTCTCAGTAACGTATATAACAAAACTGTAAGAACATCAGCCGAGGTAGATTTTGTTGTCCTGAGTCGATTCTACACAGCAAGACGACTATTTAGAATTGTAAGTTATGTACTATAAAACTGTAGTAAACTGAACCAATCAGAATTAATGGAGTTGTTTTGATTAATTACAGTGATAACGTAAATATGTTTGATATCATCATCTTCGTAAAACACTCATTCTAAAATAAGCTGCAAATCCTAGAGAAAAAAATAAAGAAAAATAAACTTTTTAAAATACACTTTTTTGGCATACACAATCACTTCTTGATCATTCAGTCTTCATTTTGTGAAATATTTTCACCTTCCCGATATTCTTGCAATTTCTAGAGCATTTTATTACTTGATGGATATATTCCAATATGGTTATCAATGTGACACACTACACATGAACGAAATATAACCAAAACACAAACTTAATGTATTTCTTTATCTAACAAACTTCGTTTTCTCAAATAAAGAACAATATTAAGTACATTTCATCAAACAATAAACATCCTTTCATATCTTCTATCTAAAACTTTTAGAAAAGGTGGGCATGATGCAGGCTTCTTAATTCAGAATTTTCAGTGTTGTTAACTTGCAACTATGATAACATCTAACATGTACATCAGACTAATATAAAACATGTAAATAAAATGTTAATTACATTTATCCTGTATGACTGTTGGATCTTATAATCACTTTTTAGATACATCTGAATTTTAGATCTTGTTTTACTGAACGTCACGTGAATTACTTTCAAACGGTCTCATAAATTATTTTTGCAAAACAGACACACAATGCATTAAATATTACCTGAAATACTTTATCCGGATACGTATACTCCTAACAGACAATCTAGTGTGTTCCTATTTCTCTTTTGAACAATTATTTTACAGTTTTCACAACATTCCATGATAATGTAATATACGTGACAGAATACTGTAATTTATGTGACAGTACCATTAAAGTCACCTGTATTGTTTTCAAATTAAGATATGCTTGCTTGGCCTGTTGCTTGGCCCACCGGGGTTCAACTGGTGTTTTTCTTTTGCTCCGGAGTTAGTAGGTTATTCGGCGCCCAGGGATCTCCATCGTCGGGCAGCTTACTCAATCTGTGAGTCCTTGTTTTTGATTCATCAGGATGTTTATCATGATTTATTCGTTTGTTCTTGATGATTCATTGACTAGTTAGAGATTCACCACGAGGACCGGAGAACTTACTAAATGTAATGAACCACTGCAGAAGCTGAGGGTGAGGTTAGCCCGCCAATAACTTTGTGTTACTGATCGTTCCAAGGCGATAATTCTGTGGTGGTTCTTTTTGTTTTATGTCTTGGTGTTTAAATTTTTTTTGTGCTGTTGGCGCCTTATGTATGTTTTTATATTTTTAATTAAGTTAAGGTAACTGAGTAGCCACCTATTGGGAAAATAGCTGCTCATTCGGCTTATGATATGTTTCATGGTATAAGTGCCTGATTGTTAGTTTGGTTTTTTCCCACCTCGGTTTTTGGAGTGGGAATCTCTTTCTGATTGCGCCTTTTCCTGATCTTTGCCTACTTGTACCTTTGCATTCTCGCTAACTTATGATGAATCATGTTATTTGAACCAGTTTGTACAGTACAAGAAGTAATGGACAAATATTTTGCACTATTGCCTGCTGAAGCATTAAATATCACATGCGCATAAAATATGCGCGTACAATTCGTTTTTCTAAAACTATTTATCTCAATTACGATACCTTCAAAATACATGATTTCAATAATATTTTAAGGAAATTAAGTAAGACAAACATTTAGAAATATTTTAGGAGCTGAAAATGGGCTGAATTGACGTTAAAAAGCGAGAATGGCGATCGGTTGTTGTGATGACGTAACATAAATGCGAAATACCGTTATGCAACGTCACGCCAAAACTGGTATTTTCCATTAAAATCGAATGACATTTTTACTATTTTTATCAATTTCGGTATGATAAGATAAATACAACATAGCTGAGAGGGTGATAGAAAGAATTTTCTCCCTCCTAAAATGATGATCAACCTCGGCTTCGCCTCGGTCGATAATCATTTCCTCAGGGTGAAAATTCTTACTATCACCCTCTCAGCCATGTTGTATTTATATACTTCCAGGAATCATTAAAGACATAATTGAATGTCATACTTTGGTCTGTCTGAATTGAGATAGTACCAAATTTAAAAAAAATACAACCAATCTTGGTGATATATTGATAAATGTCACTTCAATTTAACACCCCAAGACAGCGGGTGCGCTGCTTATTTTAGAATGAGTGAAAAACGAAACATAAAGCGTTTATATTATATTCTAAACAAAAGATTGTCTTAAATATTATTACAAATATATTGAGCTAATAAATTGTCTTATACCGACCAAATATATTTACGACAATATATTTATTTTGAATTCAAGGCAAACAATTTCGACAGTCGCAACAACTATAAGACATCCTTACGGAGTATTTCACGTTGGTTGGTTGCGGTGTATGGCCACACCTACGGTGTGTCACGTGCTCTTCAGGCATGCGCAGATGACATAGATAACGTGGTAATTGTAGCGTTTCCAGAATTCCATGGGACTGCTACGGAGACAGTAGGTGGTTTATGTAATGGGTAGTTGCCTAGAAATATATATATGGGAAACAGTTCTAGAGATTTTCAAGAGTTCGTCATAATTTTTGCAAAAAATTATTTTCATTTTCAGTTTGTGCTAACATTATATTCAGTATTACAAAACATTTGTGACTCCTGTATGAAATGTTGTCACAACAGATAGACCACTCCAAGAGACAAATCAAGAAGACATATGTCATTTGAGCTGTTATACGATAAAACCGGTCTTCAGGTTTTCCTATCAGGTCAGGCACTGTCTGGATCGTACAGTCCTATTATAGGAAAAGCCTAGAAGCTTGACATTTCGGATTCAAGAAGAGTGATTTACTATCTGTGTAGCGAAAACAAAGGAGCAAATCATCTTTGAATTTACTGCGCAGCTGATCTCCGCCTTTGTATTCGCATTGTTACTTGAAACGGCTCATTTGAACTTACATAATGTGTCTCCTCTGATTTAGTCCCCGTCTGTTTTATTTCAAGTCAAGCCCAGCAAAATGCTATTTTTTCAACTTTGATATTTCTAAGCTTTTAACTTAATGACTACAATGTCTTTGAACATGTCGAAGCGTTTTGATATATGTTTTATTACTACTTGATCTTACTCTTATAATTGATCTTGCAATTAGTTTCTATTATCCTAGGAATTCGCAAGAGTGCTAGAAGATATTATGTACGAGATATACAGAGAAAATATGGACGTCACCACGGAAAATATTTCATTCTCCAATACAATAAAAGGCAAACTTAATGAGGTAAACATTCAAAAGTAATAACTAAGCAGCCGCATGAGAAAATCAACAATTTTGGTTTCCGGCCAGGTCCGACACAAAGCGGCATGAAAGTCACAGATTGAAATTTCGGATTTAAGAAGTAAAGGGATTGTACTATCTGTGTAGCGAAAACAAATGTGCTGAGTTACTGCACAGCTGATCTACACCTTTGGTTTCGCATATGCGCACTGTTTGTTTTCCGATGCGGTGGCTCAATTATCTTTGTCATTCTTTTGTAGGTATCAAGACTAAATGCAACAAGGCCCTTTCTTTAAATATGTCAACTGACATTTAATAAAATATTGTTTAGATGATAATTTAGTTTCAGCGATGTTTTTCTCAAAGATCGTAATTAACTAAAGTAAATACAGAGAGAATATGTTCACACATTGCAAAAATGATTAATATTTGATAGATCACACTGTCTAATAGAAAACGAAACACTGTCTATAGAAAACGAGTGCTTTCCTTAGCACTACCATAGACGATGAGCCAAGGGGCAAAACGTTACAAATCTATTTAAAGCAAGAGAAGACGAATCTGGTTCTGGCTCGTCGTTTAGTGGCATTATCAATATTGTAACAGTTCCCTATAGTACTTATCAAGACCCAAAAGCCATGGCTCCTTCCCAGCATGACTTCAATATTTGCTTGAAAGAAATTCGAATCAATAACCAAACCAAACCTGCATATGGGCAGGTTGAGAAAAAAAATGGCCCGGTCCATTTTGAGGCTTAAGACCCCAGTGAGACTGTACTGTATGCATGGAAATTATCGAGTGACATTCCAAAATAACAAGTACCCGGACGGGCTTGATCTAACACCATTTCTCTGATGTGACTTTATGAATAAAAAAAAAGTTATGCAGATATTTGATGCAAGGAGTGTAAGACTTTTGTGTGACATTTTTCAATGAAGTCAAAATTTGAAGCTTTCATACTGCATCAAATTAAGGAATAGAAATTGAAAAGATACAAAATATCAAACATATGAACATAGAGATTTGAAGAGATACAAAATATCAACATATGAATATAGAGTTAAAAATAATGAACAACCCAGCCACTCTGGTATTTTCAGATTTTTATATCACCGCGAGCAAAAGGTGTCTAAAAGTAAGGAGTGTAAGATTTCAAGGTTATTGGTCAACAAATTGTTTACTTGTCACTTGTTTACTTTCTTATGAGTGTTTTTTTAAAGTAAGGGATGTAAGATTTTTTCCACTTTACTGCGAAAACATCAAAGAAACGCCATCATTTTTTTAAATAAAAATATCCTTCATATTGTTTGAATCTCTTCAAAATATTAAATTATAATGATTATAGAGGTATTGACAGACTTGACTGCCAAATAAGACTTTCAATGTTTTAACCCAATGACACACTCTGAGGCCATTTTTTTTAAGTTTCCATATCGCGGTTTCATAAGCTGACCACTTTGATAAGTTTCGTTATATGTCATTTCAGAAATCTTCAACATGGAACCCATTGCACAAATGCAAAGGTTTCAAAATTGATACATTGTTATGGACGCTATCAGGACGTTCTTTCAGTACGGTTGGCCATGTAACACTTAATGGTTACGTAGTTATGAGTTCAGACTTGTTTCCAAACACCAAATATGGGTTTAACAAGCGGAAATTTACAATTTCGACTTTATCGGTGAGTTAACGTGTTATACCATTTTACATCTTTGAAACATTGCATTAAGAAAATTAATCCCATGTGACATATAGATTATAAATAAGAGCTGTCACAGGACAGCGTAGCTCGCCTGACTTGTGCTATGCCACTACATCTGTTAAAATCTATGACCCATGACCTTGACCTCAAGGTCACTCAGGTGGGTCATGATGGTACAACATAAAACTTCAGACCAATGCAAAATATCAACTTGATCAATTTACATGTTCAAGAGATATAGACTTATAAAAACATTAACCAAAACTTAAACACAAAACTTCCAAGTCCGTGACATTGACCTCAAGGTCATCCAGGTGAGTTGTGATGTACAGCATAAAACCTGAGACCAATATCTATCAACCTGCAAGTATCAACTTTATCCATCAACATGTTCAAGAGATTTAGACTTTAACCAAAAAATTTAACAGAAAATTTCCAAGTCTGTGACCTTGACCTCAAGGTCACCCAGAGTAGGTCATGATGGTACTGCATAAAACTTCAGACCAATATCTACCAACATGCAAAGTATCAACTCGATCAATCAACATGGTCAAGAGATATAGACTTACAAAAACTTAAATCAAAAACTTAAACACAAAATTTCTAAGTCTGTGACCTTGACCTCAAGGTCACCCAGGGTGGGTCATGATGGTACTGCATAAAACTTCAGACCAATATCTAGCAACATGCAAAGTATCAAAACAATCCATCAATATGGTCAAGAGATATTGACTTACAAAAACTTTAACCAAAAACTTAAACACAAAATTTCTAAGTCCGTGACCTTGACCTCAAGGTCACCCAGGGTGGGTCATGATGGTACTGCGTAAAACTTCAGACCAATATCTAGCAACATGCAAAGTATCAACATGATCAATCAACATGGTCAAGAGATATAGACTTTTAAAAAACTTTAACCAAAAACTTAAACACAAAATTTCTAAGTCTGTGACCTTGACCTCAAGGTCACCCAGGGTGGGTCATGATGGTACTGCGCAAAACTTCAGACCAATATCTAGCAATATGCAAAGTATCAACTTGATCCATCAACATGGTCAAGAGATATAGACTTTTAAAAAACTTTAACCGAAAGTGTGACGCGGACGCACACGTAAACGTAAACGTAAACGTAAACGTAAACGCGCACGACCGAGGTGACTACAATAGCTCTATGCACTTCGTGCAGGCGAGCTAAAAATGAAATTTCATTTGAAAATGTTTGCTATTTTTTTTTCATTTTTGCAAAAAACGAAAATTGTGGGTACATTATAAAACCGCTTTGGCGAGGTAGTTCTAATGGGTACCTGCACTCTCTGTTTTGGATCACATTAAGAAAAATGGGTATACCCCTGTAAATCCCAGTTTTTTTTATATATTTAAGCGGGTATACATATCACGGACATGTTTTCCTGATGACTTATGAATACTTAGAAAATCCACGGAATTCTGCAGAACAATAACGTAGTTTAACAAAAACACGCAAAGGAAAATGAACTTACGTCGAGCAAAAGTAACAGAGATATCAGAATAAAAAACTTAAACATTTCAACGATTTAAGATAAATAATGTTATTATTATTGCTGAAATACTCATTACCAGGCAACATCAGAAGAGGCCAAAAGTCGACATAGGTATATCAAGGGATATTAAAATGCAATGGATATTCTGTATACTCATATTTATGGTCAGATCACTTTCACAGTGAGTGGTATGTACATTGTTTATATATATGAAAATCAAAAATCTTGCGCCGCCCTGTTTTGTTATTTATATGAGTAAGTATCTAGCTATTGTTTTTCTTACATTATTTTTGGTTAATTCCAATATCAAATCTTTGACTATGCAGCAAATTCAATAATGTGGATGATAATGCAACATTTTTGGGGCAAAAAGTGTAAAATTGCAATTTTTTGGGAAAATTAATTATCAATGAAGATATTCATCATGACAGCAGCAGAAAAGCAACACAGCATTCTGAATTTTAGAGAATTTGACGTTTTGAAAATTTCCTTTACACAGCATAGAAAACAAACAAAAATGCATCCTTAGGCTATAGCAAGTAGGCACATACCCCATTTGACCGTTTGAAAAGTTTTATAAGCCGAAGTCATATCCGTTTGCTGTACTTACGGTCTGTATGCAAGATATTTTAATTTTGATTTTACAGCTACTATTTTCTTAATGTTTTATTTTTATGTGCCATTGTAATGAGTGAGGATAGAACAACTTGTCAAAAACAATGAATTGATAAAAAAAGCAAATTGTCCCAGGAAAGCAGCGCTAAGCTTTTGCTTTATTTGATGCGCTTTGCCAACTGTACCAAATAAAGCGCCATTTACACGCTGCTTTGCTGGGACTGTTTGCTTGGTCCCAAAAAATAGTCTAGGGCAAGTTGATCAATCTCAAAGCACATAAAAACACAAAAAATACGAAATGGTAGTTGTAAAATCAAAATTAAAAATTACTACATGCAAACCGAAAGTACAGCAAACGGATATGACTTCTGTTATTAAATTTGTCAAAAGGTCAAGTGCCTACCTGACATTGTCTAAGAATGCATTTTTGTTTGTTTCGATTGCTGTTAAAAGGAAATTTTCAAAACCACCTGTTAATATTCCGAAAATGCCAATTTTCTAAATTCTGTAAAAACTCCAAATTGCCTAAAATTCAAAACGTTTTATTGCTTTTCTGCTTCTGGCATTGAAAATTTTCCGTGATAATCAATTTTCCAAATAAATGCAATTTTACACTTTTTGTCCCAAAAGTTTTGCATTGTCATCCACATTATTGAATTTGCTGCAAAGTCAAAGATCTGATATTGGAATTAACCAAACAAATGTAAGAAAGGAAAAAAAGCTCTACTTAATCATAAAAAATAGAAAAAACAGGGTGGTGCAAGATTTTTGATTTTCAGTATACATGTATAAGACTTTCACGCAATTTGGTAATTACTAGTTTAACGGTTTTGTATTTCATATGTACATGCATGCACTAAATTCTTTATTTCAGTATAAACCATTTGTTGAGAAAAAAGACTATGAAAACGGCACCATTGTATATCAAGGTTTTTGCATGGACCTTCTAAATGAATTTGCACGGACACTGAATTTCACGTAGGTTTTACTTATTTATACTCATCAAAAGAAGTTTTGCACCATTTATTTATTTCTTTTTTCATATTTTTAAGTGACATTTTAACTAACAATTTTTAACCTAGCTTTTTGAATTAGCACAGTCTGAAAGAGTTTGATAATGTGTGTGGTAAGATCAAAACATTTGCGGAAACAATTTTAGGAAAGATTGAAAATTCACATTTTCTGTAAATGCTGTAAATTGAAAAATCGAAAAAAATCCACAAAAAATGCAACAACATTAAGAACACAATTTTGTTTCCAAATTTACACACAAGAGCCCCAAAGCTAATGATTAAGCCTAAAAACAAATTAAAAAATCTCAAAATTTTAGTAAAAATTCATTTTTTGACAATATTGCAATTTTTGAGAAAAATGATAAATATTGGAAATAATGAGTAAAATCAAAATTCATTTCAATTATGGATCACTATGAGATGTTTTGACACCAAAACCTGCCGCCTGTTTTCTTTCTGTCAAAGGCAATCTCATGTCAAAGATGTCGCATGAGTACTTCTTTGACATTCAGCTTTTTAAAAATTCTGAATTTGGATGGGTTGAAACCCAGTACCCCCAGATAAACATTAATGGGTGCTTCATGCTGTGTTTGAAAGAAAAGCAACCCATTTTATTGGAGAGATGAGTTACTAAGCTTTATCTTAGAATTGAGACAAAATCTCAAAAATCGTTATTTTTGGTAAAAAATAGTGTTTTGTCGAAAAAAAATCAATTTTTAGTTTTTTGCTTTAAATGATTGCTTTCAGTATCTCGAATCAGGCTGTGAAACAAATTTGGGTTTGGAAGCCCAGAAATAAAGTTGTTGGCTTTTTGCTGCATCCCAAATTTTGGTGTTTTCAAAAACATGCATTTTTGCACATTTTTGTTTAATCTTTTTAAGAAAAAAATATTGAATTGTTATTCAGGAAGTTCAGCCCTTTAAGATGGTATTAAGTTTTAAAAGTTTATTTGAAAAATATCTATACTAGACATTATTTTAAAATGAGAAAAATATTAACTGGTGCAAAACTTCTTTTGATGAGTAAATTATGCTAAAAGGTTTTTGATGAGAATGCAAATGCAACAATGATAAAGTGGCTAACTACGCACAACAATACTATAACGAGCACTTGTAACTTACTCAAATTAAAAATAGAACGCCATCTGATGTTACATGTAGCAAGCACATAGCTTCCTGGTCCCTCTATCCTTAGTTTTAAGTTTGAAACATATGTATAGAAGGAATGCATTTATACTTGTACAGAGCATCAACTAAGTATTGCACTTACTCTGATATTAACTGTCACAAAATTGAGCCATTTTTATATTCAGAGGTACATAAGGTACATTTTCTTTTTGACATAAGGGGATTTTTTCATGAAATGTCAATTTAAAGGTTTTACCTGTAGTAGCCTGAAGCATTGTAGTAGGATTTTATTGTAGATGTGAGTGAGATTAGAAAAGTGAGCATTTTGGACAGTTATTGAGAGTTTTTTGAATAGGAAGGATGTAAAAATTGTGGCAATGTAAATAAATGTGAAAATATTGGATATTTTATATGTCAGTGCTTTGTGAACATTTTGATACTGAAAAAGACAGTTCTGAGTATATCTAGTATAAACAGTTGAAGCCAAAAAGTGTTGGTGTGATTGAAAATTTCTTCTGTGAGTACCATAGTGTTAAGAGTATTATACTTTATTGTATGCTGCAGTAATTGTGTAATTGCCTTTCTTAATTGTTTTACATTAATTAAAGCAATATAAAGTTGGTGAATTTCATATTAACTTTTGATAGAATAATTTCAGATAACTGCAGTGTATTTTAATGTATAATTAGGATAAGTTAGAATTATTGATGTTGAAAATGTATCATTCATATTTTAAAATATGTAAATAGTCCGGGTGCCAAATTGTATTTAGTGCCTAAAATAGGTTTACAGGTTTACCCCTTATTTTTAATGTATGACAGTGACATTTTGAGGCGGTGTATAAAGTAGTGGCATTTCATATTTCAGGTGGCCATTTATAAGGGGTATGGCTATCTTCGAGAGCATTTATACGTAGTTTATTTCATTGGATAACCATGGACATATGATGCAATATAGTGCATAAAGACATATATCGATTTCATTGGAAATTATGCTAAGTGCAGAATGCTATGTGCATATAGACACCATATGGTTGAGTTAGTCAGATCACAAAACAGACAGTTAAAAAACTTGCTTAGTGCGATTTGCTGTGTGCATGTCCTTGTACAAATTTAACATATGTATTAACTTCATGTGGAAGATGAGCTTAGTGCCGATGTACAAGGGTTATTAACTATTACGTGTAAATTCTGTTTGGTGATACGTGACATATATGAATAGAAATGAATTAAAACAAAAGTGCTGTGGTCATTTCTTTATGCCTTTATTGACATGTTTTAACCAACCTGAGTCTGGAAAAAAACTGGTTTACGCATAACTGCTCGGTGATACGTGACATTTTGGTGGCAGCAGTGGGATTAACCATGCAGCAGTGGGCATTGACCAGTTTTATGAGAAACATGTATGACAATTTCTGAAGAGAGTGACTTGAAGTTAATGAAGAAGTGAATCATTTCTGAGTGACAGAAAATTATTTGTTACATGCAGTGTCTTGTGGTGATATAAACAGCTAAATATATATACTTGACAAAATAAACAAAAGACAGTGGATGTGGTGATTATTGATCATAATGACAATTGTATACTTGTTATGTTTTGTATAGGTGTTTTGCAGTCCACATAAACAGGTTTGTCATGTCCTAAAGAGAATTTTGCTAATGCCAGAGATACGTTATAAAATTTAAAATGAGTTTTGTCATTTAGTTTTGTGCTTTTGGAGAAATGGTATACATGTAACTAATTCAAATTAAGTAGTATAAAACAAAGCAACATAAAATATGGATTATCCACAGATTATGAAGTTAGGTAAAGATCTAGGATTAGAGGGTAAAGATTTGTTAGATTTTCTAGAAAAGAAGGAAAGAGAACATATAGAAAGAGAAGAGAGAAAGGAGAGAGAGAAACTGGAAAGAGAAGATAAGTTAGAAAGGGAGCGCATTGAGAGAGAGGAAAAGAAAGAGAAAGCAAAGCATGATAGAGATGAAAGAGCACATGAAAGAGAATGTAAACTACATCAACAAGAATTAGCAAATAGGAACAAACTTGAGGTTTTAGATAAAGAAATAGAATTAGAAAAAATCAAAAAACTTGATCATGATAAAACTAAGGTTGATCCTACTCTCAAGCATAGTATAAAAGCTCCTAAGTTACCTCCCTTTGATCAGGAAAATGATAATATGGACGCTTATTTAAAGCGGTTTGAAAGGTATCAGGAAAGTTTAAAATGGCCACAGTAGGAATGGGCAGTTAATTTAAGTTCTCTATTACGAGGAAAGGCTTTAGAGGTATATAGTCGGTTGTCGAAGGAGGCAGCAGGTAATTATGAGGTATTAAAGGAAGCATTACTGAGACGATTTCAGTTGACTCAAGAAGGGTTTCGACAGAAATTTAGAGCATGCAAACCTGAGGTTGGAGAAAGTGCTCCACAGTTTGCGATACGTCTAGAAAATTACTTGATGAGGTGGGTAGACTTATCAAAATCTGAGAAAACTTTTCAAGGGTTGAAAGATTTGCTATTAAGGGAGCAGTTTATTAATGCTTCTCCAGATGAGTTAGCATTATTTCTGAAAGAAAGAAAGCCTGAAAATGTAAATGTGATGGCAGAACTTGCTGAGCAGTATCTTGAAGCACATGGTAGCCTGGATATGTTTTTAAAGAAACCAGCAGGTAATTCAGGTATTAAGAAATCTATAACCCCTGCAATGACAGATACTTTGAGTAAACCAAGTCTAGGTATATCATCTGCTCAGGAAGAAAAGGGTAAGGGAACCAGAGTTTGTTATTACTGCAAAAAGCAAGGTCATCTAATCAAAGATTGTTTTTTTAGACAATGTGATTTAAAAGGACAGGGTAAAAAGCCCGTTTTAGGAATGGCAGGTTTGACTGATGAGGAATATGTAGGTATGACAGAAAAGAAATGTGTTGAAGATGATAATGTTCAGTCTGCATGTGCTTGTTACTCAAATGAATCTTGGGCTCATGAATGTTGTACACATGGAGATAAGGTACGATTAGAATGTGGTCATGAACTTCCACTTGTTAGTGCATTATGTAGAAAGAAGGAAAAGGTAAACACTATGCCTGTAGTATTTGGTGTCCTAAATGGTCAAAAAGTGAGTGTTCTGAGGGATACTGGGTGTAGTACAGCTGTGGTAAGGAAAGATTTGGTTTTAGATAATCGGATGACAGGAAAAGTCCAAAGATGCATTTTGATTGATGGAACTGTGAGAGATGCTCCGGTAGCAAGAATATGGATAAGTTCACCTTATTACACAGGGAGTGTTGATGCACTTTGTATGTCAGAACCAGTTTATGACATAATTTTGGGTAATATACCATGTGTAAGAGAACCAAGTGAACCTAAGGAAGACTGGTGCTCAGTTATAGAAAATACTAAGAATATAGCAGACAGTGGTTCTAGTGTTAAGGAGATGTCAAATCAGAGTGTAGATACAGAGTCTTGCATGATAAAATGTACAGGTAAGAGGAAGAAAAGAATTCTGACACACATATGTGTTCTAGGCAAAAGAAAGATGAAGATACTCAGAATCACATAGAATCTCAGAAAGGTGAATGTGCAATTAAAGTTAAACAGAATGTGGAAAGGTATGTTAGTGAAGAACTGAAAAGTGACACTAATTTAGAACAAGGCCAAGCAGTGCAAACAAGAGCACAGAAATTACAGGAGAGTAAAAGACTGAGTACATTAAATGTGATAGATAGTTTGAATGTAAACAAAGATGAATTCAAAGGTGAGCAGGTAAGATGTGAAACATTAAAATGGGTCAGAGAGAAGGCTAAAACCTCCGAGAAGAAAATGTCACATGGTACAGTTTCTTGGTTCAAAGAGAATAAAGGACTTTTGTACAGGTATGTTGAAGACAAGTTAGATAAATCAGGAAAGGCAAAGAAACAGCTTGTGGTACCAAAAGTTTTCAGAAATACTGTCCTTAAATTAGCCCATGAGTCAATCCTAGGTGGACATCTGGGAATGAAAAAGACAAGTGACAAAATTAGACTGCAATTCTTTTGGCCTGGACTGCAAGAGGATGTAAAGTTACACTGTTTGTCATGTGATATATGTCAAAAAACATTTCCTAGGGGAAAAGTTTCTCCTGTACCATCAGAGAAAATGCCTCTGATTGAAACACCTTTTGAAAGAGTTGCTGTAGATCTTGTAGGTCCAATTCAACCTGTCACTGACAGAAAGAATAGATATATATTAACTTTGGTTGATTACGCAACTCGGTATCCCGAAGCTGTTCCTCTCCCACGGATAGAAGCAGAAAGGGTGGCAGAGACCCTTTTCAATATGTTTACAAGGTTGGGTTTTCCATCTGAGATATTAACTGACATGGAGTCACAGTTCACTTCTGATGTGATGAAAGAGGTTAGTCGTTTATTGTCCATCAAAATGCTAACTACCATCCCTGTTGTAATGGGTTGGTTGAGAAGTTTAATGGAACATTAAAAAGTATGTTAAGAAAGATATGTGCTGAAAATCCAAAATATTGGGATAGATTCATTCCCGCTTTGCTGTTCGCATATCGTGAAACTCCTCAGGAGAGCTTAGGGTTCAGTCCATTTGAGTTATTGTATGGGCGAACAGTAAGAGGACCTATGAGCATTTTGAAAGATCTGTGGACTGATGATGTGCCAGAACCAGAAGTTAGAACAACTTATCAGTATGTTCTTGATTTGAAAGATAGATTAGAAACAGTATCTGAAATAGCTAGGAAGCACTTAGAACAATCTTCAAGTAGGTATAAGCACTATTATGATAGAAAGACACGAGATAGACACTTTGAGGTGAATGATCAGGTGCTAGTACTATTGCCTACAGATGGTAATAAATTGCTGATGCAATGGAAGGGGCCTTACAGGGTGACAGAAAAGATGGGAAGATGTGACTATAAATTAGACATGGAAGGTAAGGTCAAGCCATTTCATGCTAATTTACTTAAGAAGTATATAAGTAGAGACAGTATATGTGGTGCTGGTTTGGAAGAGGTGGATGAAACTGACAGCAAAACCAAAGGTTTGATAGATAAAGTGTGTATTGGGGTAGTAGAAGATGAACTAGATGTGTGTGAAGACATGGAAGATGCCTGTCACAACTGTAAAGATGAAGGTATAGTAACCCTACCAGATATTAAGGGTAAAGAGACAGTAGCAGATGTGAAAATTAGTAAAGATCTCTCTAAACAACAAGAAAATCAGGTGAAAGAGTTATTGGAAGAGTTCAAAGATGTCTTGACAGATATCCCCGGTGAGACAAATTTGATAGAACACAAAATTAATTTGACATCTGATCAGCCTATTAGAACTAAACAGTACCCATTGCCATTTGCAATGTCTCAAACAGTAAAGGAAGAAACTAAGAAAATGTTAGAAATGGGTATAGTAGAACCATCTTCATCACCATACTTGTCACCAGTTGTCCTTGTTAAGAAATCAGATCAAACAGTGAGATTTTGTATAGATTTTAGAAATCTAAATAAGATAACAGTATATGATGCTGAGCCAATACCTAATCCTGAAGAAATATTTTCTAAATTAGCAACCAGCAATTATTTCACTAAGATTGATTTGAGTAAAGGCTATTGGCAGATAAGACTTACAGAGGATAGCAAAGAAAAAACAGCATTCAGTACTCCTTATGGTTTATTTCAATTTAGAAAATTACCATTTGGTTTAGTAACAGCTCCTGCAAATTTCAGTAGAATGATGCGGTTGCTGCTGAAGGGTCTCAAAGACATTGACAATTTTATAGACGACATTTTAGAACACACTGAAACATGGGATGATCATATACGTATGTTGAGAGTTCTGTTGCAAAGGTTGAGAGACTGTTGTCTGACGGCTAGACCTAGTAAGTGTGAGATAGGTTTCAGTTCAATAGAATTCTCTAGTCACTGTGTGGGAAATGGTAAGCTGATGATGAGCGAAGAGAAGGTGAAAGCCATAGTGGAGGCTCCTAGACCTGAAACTAAGAAACAGGTTAAGTCATTCTTAGGTATGATAGGCTTTTATAGGAAGTTTGTACCTAACTTTGCTGAGATAGCTCTACCACTAACTGAATTGACAAAGAAGGGATCTCCAAATAGAGTTCCATGGGAAGATGTTCACCAGAGGTCATTTGAAAGCTTAAAAAGCTATATGGTAAGCAGTCCTATATTAAGACTACCTGAGCTACAGAAGGTGTTCATTTTGAGAACTGATGCATCAAATACAGGTATTGGGGATGTGTTGCTACAAGAGTCAAATGGTGTTGTATTCCCTGTTGCATATGCCAGTAAAAAGTTACTGCCAAGGGAAACCAGGTATTCACTCATAGAACGAGAATGCCTCGCCCTAGTCTGGGGTATACGGAAATTTCAAATGTACCTATACGGGAAAGAATTCCAGGTGGAAACAGATCATTACCCACTGATTTACATGCAAAGTGCAAAGTTGACAAATAGTTGGGTAATGAGATGGGTTCTAAGTTTGCAGCCTTACAAGTTCCAGTTGAAGGCTATAAAGGGAGTTCACAATATTGGTGCTGATTATTTGAGTAGAAATGAAAAATGAATTTCATTCATTTTTTTCTGTGTGATGGGGGATAATGTCACAAAATTGTGCCATTTTTATATTCAGAGGTACATAAGGTACATTTTCTTTTTGACATAAGGGGATTTTTTCATGAAATGTCAATTTAAAGGTTTTACCTGTTGTAGCCTGAAGCATTGTAGTAGGATTTTATTGTGGATGTGAGTGAGATTAGAAAAGTGAGCATTTTGGACAGTTATTGAGAGTTTTTTGAATAGGAAGGATGTAAAAATTGTGGCAATGTAAATAAATGTGAAAATATTGGATATTTTATATGTCAGTGCTTTGTGAACATTTTGATACTGAAAAAGACAGTTCTGAGTATATCTAGTATAAACAGTTGAAGCCAAAAAGTGTTGGTGTGATTGAAAATTTCTTCTGTGAGTACCATAGTGCTAAGAGTATTATACTTTATTGTATGCTGCAGTAATTGTGTAATTGCCTTTCTTAATTGTTTTACATTAATTAAAGCAATATAAAGTTGGTGAATTTCATATTAACTTTTGATAGAATAATTTCAGATAACTGCAGTGTATTTTAATGTATAATTAGGATAAGTTAGAATTATTGATGTTGAAAATGTATCATTCATATTTTAAAATATGTAAATAGTCCGGGTGCCAAATTGTATTTAGTGCCTAAAATAGGTTTACAGGTTTACCCCTTATTTTTAATGTATGACAGTGACATTTTGAGGCGGTGTATAAAGTAGTGGCATTTCATATTTCAGGTGGCCATTTATGAGGGGTATGGCTATCTTCGAGAGCATTTATACGTAGTTTATTTCATTGGATAACCATGGACATATGATGCAATATAGTGCATAAAGACATATATCGATTTCATTGGAAATTATGCTAAGTGCAGAATGCTATGTGCATATAGACACCATATGGTTGAGTTAGTCAGATCACAAAACAGACAGTTAAAAAACTTGCTTAGTGCGATTTGCTGTGTGCATGTCCTTGTACAAATTTAACATATGTATTAACTTCATGTGGAAGATGAGCTTAGTGCCGATGTACAAGGGTTATTAACTATTACGTGTAAATTCTGTTTGGTGATACGTGACATATATGAATAGAAATGAATTAAAACAAAAGTGCTGTGGTCATTTCTTTATGCCTTTATTGACATGTTTTAACCAACCTGAGTCTGGAAAAAAACTGGTTTACGCATAACTGCTCGGTGATACGTGACATTTACATTAATTGGTACTTTCAGGTATGAGCTAATAGAGCCAAAAGATCAGAAATGGGGATCTTTAGAAGGAAATAACTATACCTTTAACGGTTTGATTGGACAAGTCCAGCGTCTGGTAATTATGAACAATTACTTAACATAAATGATACATTAACATTTTACCCACAACGTCAAATTACCTAATGTTTAATACTGAAGCAGAATCAAAGTTTTCCCCGGCAGTGTCTACTACATTTACTCATCCATTGAGTATCCCTTTTGAATATCGCCAAACGAATTCATTATTAATAGAGGTCTAACATTCTTTTTCATGCATCAACGTCTGCCGAGGCACGATGTAGGTGTTTGTTATTCGTTGATGCATTGCAATAATGCCGTTTTTATTGTGATCACTATTCTTGCATTTCCGCAACCCAATTGAAAAACTAACCGGAAATGGTGGAAATTATTCAGCGTCTGTCATCTGTATACCGGAAATCAGTTACATCACTTCACAAATTCAATTACCGCTTTAGTGATGTTGGATATACTCATAATTATTTTCAGGAATGTGACCTGGTTGTTGCCCCAGTGTCAATCCAACCAAACAGAGCTAAATTCGTCGACTTTTCCTACCCATTTTATTATGATTATACAACAGTAGTCGTAAAGAAACCGGATCCAATCAAAACCAAATGGAGGACCCTTGTCGATCCATTCAAATGGGAAGTGTTACTATGCATTGGGATAGCCCTACCATTGATGACGTTTCTTGCCTTTCTGATCGAGAAATATAATCCATACTATCAGACTACGGAACATGCAGAATTGCGAGAACAAACAGGAGGGTTACATACCTTCCATGACGCATTCTGGTATATGTATGGCGCCCTACTGTGTCAAGGTATGCTTTGATCTTATAGTCATTTCGTCTTTAAAAAAAATCGCGATTTAGTTTAATACAGGAGCAACATTAAGATCGAAAGTAACGTCCTTCGAATCCCTTGGATACATTGCCGCGCAGAAATATTCCTGTCCGATGGGAAATTTGTATAATGAGCTTTGTGAACCACTGCAGAAGATTAGGGTGATGTTAGTCGCCTGTATTTTAACCGGTTTAAGCCCCCCAGTAATTTAATATTATTGATCGTTCCAATGCGATGCTTCTGTTGTGGTTCCATTTGTTTTATGTTTTGGAGTCGAAAACTGTTTGAACCTTATGTACGTTTTCATATTTTTATTTTTAAGTTCGGGTAACTGAGTGGCCGCCTATTGGAAAATAGTCGCTCACTCAGCTTACGATATGTTTTCTAAATATAAGTACCTAATTGTTAATCTAGGTTTTCCCACCTCGGTTTTTGGAGTGGGAAATTCTTTCTGATTGCGCCTTTTCTTGATCATTGTCTACTTGTACCTTATTATATGTATTCGAATGGCGACTTTTAAAGAATAGTTACCTTTTGTACAGTATAATAATGGTAATCGATCGGCGTCATCAGTCGTTGTCTGTGGTTAGTTGACAAACGTCGCAGTCAACAACCATGACCAAATCAAAACGTTGCTTTCGTTTACGTTGACTTCTGTCAAACACTGGAATGTCATGTGAACATAATGTGATGCAGTATATTACCACCCAAACTCACTTAAATTTATATGTATGGATGGCTTGGCTCAGTCACTTGTCAATGGCTGCCGAGGGCACCTGTGCATTAGGGCCATGAGAAATAGAAGGGTAAAGAATTTAATCAACTGATCGTCCTCATGATTACTAGTTAACCGCTTAGAAGGTCTGAGCCTGTCCAGCAAAGGTGGTTTAGTGAAAACATTCTCATATATGATTCATAGGTGGTTATCTTCAAAGCACATTCGTATGTCATGACATCCCAATGTTTGGTAGAATGGAGGCAACGTCCCGATATGCCCATAGATGTGGGACGTTAAGCTTCAAATCACATATACAAACTTAGACAGTCTGACATTCACCTTCAGAATGGTGAAGTAATGACAGAATCGTTTATTTAGCACACTCAATATTCAATAAAAGTCAAATGTACATTAATTTCTTTCTTTATGATCACCAAGCTTGTTAACAGTGCCGAACTTGCCTTCTCTAACGTTTGTTATGTGTAGTTTGCAGCACTGCACGTCGACCGTTTTGTTCAATCCAGTCTATTTTTCATACTCAGTATGTCTATTTGTAACAATGCCTGTAAAAACGATATCAAATTTAAAAAGGGCTTACACCTTGTCCACCGTTATAATAAAAATAAAATTGAGATGCTTTAATAAGGCGTTCACCGTTACCACGATTCGACCACGATTACAATCGTGGTCTCCATCGTGGGGGATTCTGGATTATCGTAACGGATCTTATCCGATCGTATCACATCTTGATGTTAATATAATGGTGGCAATCGGTTTATTCGTGGTCAAATGTTTGACAGCCAAAACTTTTACACGATAAACCCGAATGATAAATCGACCGTGTTCATCGCATCAGATCGTAATACACTGTAATAAGTCGCAACAGATCGAATGAACTTGTGCATCTCAATCGTGGCTATCGCAACGAATCTTGGACAAGAAACACGCCACGATGTGATCCGATCTCCTACGGTATGTTAACGTTTGTCGTGATGCATTGTTCGCGATCTAATACGATTGGTTCACGAGCAGATACTTTCTGATACGATAAGATACGGGTAGATACGAGAAGTTAAGCTCTACATTTGGTGCTCACGATTTTTTGCGAGTTCGTGAATGATAGACACGATTGCTGCACAAATATCAAGGTTATATCGTCGATCTGCACAATTCCTTCAATGGATTTTAGCACTTTTCAAATGGTAAAGAGATAATGACTGCCAGAAATTTATACAATGAGCTCCAAAATACACTCCTGGAGCCGGAAATGAAAATAACTATGAGCTTAAATGAATTCATGGACTTCGAAATGTTGCAAACTTAGAACGTCATATAGAATAGAGAAATTTGAATGCAACCCCATTCTGTTGGCACAAGTAAGTCAGACAATCATCTACACATGACACCAATAACGGCTTAGAAATGCAGCTTTAATGGTGTATACAAGTTCAAGCGAAATAGTCGATGCTTGGTAGCGCTTTTACCATTACTATCGCACTCAAATGTGACTTGAGCCGTGATAATTCTTGCCCTTATCGTGCGATTTATCGCAACTCATCGCATCGTGTCTTGATGAACATGTAGAAACGTATCCAAACGTATCTGCGCGCAGTGGCTCGTGTCAAATCATAAACCCTTATTGTGATGATCGTAGCAGATCGGTCAGCTTTATCATAACATATATGGTTAAAGTCGTAACTTACCACATCAAATCGAAACAAATCGCATCAACATGTATGAATTCGCATCATCTCGTATCTAAAATTAAACGTCTAGAGAAGTTCCATGATTCGATACGATTGGCGAATCGTGATGATCGCAACGGATCTCGTGCTAGTGTGAAAGCTGCATATTAAGAGCAGTAAACATATTAATGAAAAAGGGGATGGTCCATAGCACGGTTTCGGCTATCCAAGCCTCTTCAGTGACCCTATAGACTGGACAACATAGAGCCAAAGAAAGTTACTTTAATTCTGCATCTTACAACAGGGTAGTCGATACAAAGACTAGTATAGTCCAGAATTTAAACCGATACTGATTTTCCGATTTCCGATAAACCTGTATTAGCTTTTAACCATCTCGCGTTGTGTTGAGGTTTCAACCCTCTAGTTCATACACCCCGTAACACCTGTTACCGCCTGTTTATACTTCATGACCTAAGCCTTTAACAGCGATCTTTTTGTACAAATTACCCTTCACTCCCGCCCCCCCCCCCCTTCTTACTTTTTTTAATAAGTTGGAATCAAAATTCTTTTTTTCTGTTCCTATAAGATGGTGTTATTCTGCTGAATCAATGACTTTAATTTTCTGTTTTCTTTAGGCGGTGTTCATCTGCCTGACACATGGGCTGGTCGGACATTCGTGAGTTGTTGGTGGCTTTTCTGTATTGTCGTGGTAGCTACTTATTGTGGCAACCTGATCGCCTTTCTTACTGTAACAAAAGATAAACCACCATTTAATACCCTCGAAGAGCTGCTTATGCTGAAGGGAGAATTTAGGTGGGGTACTCTTGGAGGCACAAATTGGGAAGATTCTTTAGTCAGGGTATGTATGCATCAAAAATGGTTAGTCTCCGTGTTTGTGTATCATCTACCACACAAACCAGGACAAGTGTCAAGCTGACATAAAAGGCAGAGAATCTGCGCATGAAGATTTTCAAAAATTGGTAGCATATAGATATTGGTCATTTCTATGGTTATACTGTCAGTTTGATTCGGATCATGGGTAGTGATCTAAAACGACATGGTCATATGGTCATAAGGTATGTACAATGTACCTGCACTACACTTCTGTATACCATGTACGTGTATGTGTGTTTGTGACTGCACTAATTTAAACATTTTGTTGTGGCTTTCTTTGTTTTGTAAGGTGGTGTTCACTTGCCCGATTCGTGGGCCGGGCGGACATTTATTAGCTCTTCGTGGCTGTTTTGTATAGTTGTCGTGGCTACTTATTTTGGAAATTTAATAGCTTTTCTGACAGTCAGCAAAGGTAAACCACCATTTAACAGTTTAGAGGAGCTGATTTTGATGAAAGACAAGTTAAAATGGGGCACACTAAAAGGGTCTTATTGGGAAGATCTTTAAATTTCATAAGGATAGGTAAATTATACTAAATGCAGTGTAAACATTGTCAGTTCCTATTCTCCTGGTGTTGTGGTTTACAGTTTTATATTCTTGTTTTTCAAAACTAAAATGTTGCATTGATCTTAATTTAAGACTTAGCACTTGAACATGGCATAACTATTGTAAACAGGACATATTTGTACTAGTATGCTGTTTTTATATTTAAAACTGTGAAGAGTATAAATCAACATCCTTTATATTATTAGCATGCATTTCAAGTATTAAATGTATATCAACGTTGATATAAAAACAAAAACGTTATCTACCGGATAATTAAGACGTCTTTATGGTGTTCTTCATCATTCTAGCCTATTCATATTTGATTGATTGACTAATTTGAAATTGGATTTCAAATATGTTACAATATATTTACAAATAGTTTTCTCTGTTCTGTGTTACGAAAGATAGTAAAAACCTATATTTTATCAAACTCATATTATGAAATAATTTCAGAACGCTAAACGCCCAGAATTCGAAGACATCGGTAAAGGCCTGGTTGAATTTAATAGCACAGACTCGCTCATAATGAACGGAGATCCGAACGTACATTTAGAAAGGGTGAAACAAGGTGGTTATGCCTGGATAGGAGATAAAACTACTATAGAGCTAGAGATGGCGAAAGAATGTGGACTGATGACCATCAAAGAGGAATTTTTGCCACTAAAATATGCTCTTGTTTTTCCTAAACATTCCACACACTTGTCTACGTTTTCAAATCAGTACGTTAGATTTTATTTCCACTGCTGCACTGAGATTACATTTTATTGATTTTGTTTTTGGCTTCTTATGCTCTCGGGTAAAAGTTATGATCATGGCTTTTGGATGCAAAATGCGCAGGGTTTCGTGATCTAATTAGATACATTCAAACGGACATCCGTCCCACCATTACTGAATATAGTTGGCGTCAAACCTCAATATAAACAAACAAATCAAACGCGTATGTATTGACAGAAAGGTACAAGTAGGCAAAGATCAGGAAAAGGCGCAATCAGAAAAAGATTCCCACTCCAAAAACCGAGGTGGGAAAAAAACAAACTAACAATCAGGTACTTATACCATGAAAACATTTCGTAAGCCGAATGAGCAGCTATTTTCCCAATAGGTGGCCACTCAGTTACTTTAACTTAACTAAAAATATGCAAACATACATAAGGCGCCAACAGCACAAAAATATTTAGAACACCAAGACATAAAACAAAAAGAACAACCACAGAAGTATCGACTTGGAACGATCAGTAACACAAAGTTACTGGCGGGTTTAAATCGATTTAACATGGCCATAACCTCACCCTCAGCTTCTGCAGTGGCTCTAATATATACAAATATAAACAAGCAATAAGGAATAAAATGTTAACATAAAACATAGGTACCAACGTATAACATGTATAACGGAAAGCAGAGTGAGCAGCTATTGAAGTGAGGTGGTCACAGTGCTAGCTTTGACAGAACAAATAAAATGCAGAGGGCTTAGTGAACAGCCAAATTTTATTCAGGTGTCCACAAAGTCATGCAACATAAAACACCTAATTGAAATAATTTGGATAAATGTGGACCACAGCAGCAGTACCGCCTTGGAACGGTCAGTTATAAAAAAACTGGGGGGATTAAATCGATTTTACATGGCCATAACCTCACCCTTAGCTTCTGCAGTGGTTCATAACATTTAGTTAGTTCTTCGGTCCGCGTGGTGAATCTCTAACTAGTCAATGAATCATCAAGAACAAACAAATTAATCATGATGAACAATTTAAGTCTTAATTTAAGACTTAGCACTTGAACGTAGAAAATGACACTAGCAAGTATTATATAATTTTATTATAAAGGAACACAGGACAAAGTTTTAGCGGCGGGTAATGACGGGCACTCATTTATCGCTGACTGCTCCAAGACCAAGACTGTGATTTTACCAGCTCATTTGTGTCACCCTTTGTTGCCATGTAATTTCGGTTGACATTTTGCTTTCATGTATACTTTAGTCTAGAAATCCGAAATCGATTGGTGTCCTTGTCAATTTGATGACGCTTTGATGATTAACGTTAGCTCATATGTTGCGCCTCGCCGTCTGAGGGTTGACTTTATTATAGCATATGTATTTTTAAAACCAGTCATAAATGAGCCACGACGCGAGAAGGGGTTTTGCCTTAAAAGTTGCTGATCAGCGTCTTTGTTTACGCTACACGGATAGTACAATCCCTCTTCTTCGTAAATCCGAATTGTCAAGCTTCTATTGCTTTTCTGTGACTATAAAAAGGTACAAGGCCGGTTTGTGTCGGACCTGGTTGGAAACCCCGAGCACCGGTTTTCTCGTGTCGCGGCTCAAATGTTGCTGGAATTATCAAGTTATGTCGCAAAGGTTCAGTGCTGTTTGTATATAATTGCATAGTACACTAACGTTACTATTTCAGAATGATATCTATCCATGAAAGCGGTCTTCTACAAATATGGAAACGCCGTTGGTGGCCCAAGTCTAATTTCTGTTCTGGCAACATTGTTACGGAAGCAAAACCCATTGCTATAGTTGACGTACAAAGTGCTTACTATGTATGTGTCATCGGAATTCTCATCGGGACAACGGCGTTTGTATGTGAGCTTATCGTGTTCCATTGTTCAAAGAATAAAGGCTTACAACGTAAGCTTGAATCAATTAAATATACAGTGACAGGATCTGTTAGATTTGGAGCAAGTGTTAACGGACCCATAGAAACAGATAGGGAAAACGATACCTCTTCACCAATTCGGAATGGGTCGGCTACAAATAGTAACAACCTACAAAATCTTGATATGACGAACAGGAGAAAAATCATATTAAGAAGGCAAAATTAAAACAGATTTTTATGTTTCATGATATATACTAAAGGGCTTTGAAAACGCCTCACCATACATTGGCCTCAATGATGATTATTTGTTTCAGAATACAGCTAGATATTTCGGCAGGAATAAATTTGAACATAAAAGTACAACCAATCTGCTTAAATTTCATACAAAAACCGACACGTCAACGCCAGTGATTTACGTCATGCTGTAAATCAAACTGTATTCAACAAAAACAATCTATGAGGACGAAAACATTCACCAGTTCCAACATGATTTCTGGGAAGAAACACCTAATGCCAAGCAAATGCTGTTAGTTGTCTTTCAATTGCACCAAAAACTGTGGTAATTACGTTACTTTAAGGTTTTTGAAGAAAATTTTAATTTTTGCATATAAAATGAAACGAATTAGAAAGTTTTCAAAACACAATAAATATGCACGGGCTTGTGTAAAAATGCCATAACTTTTGGCGCTATAATCGTATGTGATACCACTTTACGCTGGATGTCAGCCAAAAACGCCAGCTCCTTAAACGGCATTGAACGAAAGTACCCATTTTATTTCACTTTTTTCTTGTACACTATCACCGAAGATGGCTTGTTTTCACAAAAAGCCTTTTTGTAGGCGTCCTAAGGTTTTCTTTGACAGAACAACAATAAAAATAAAAACTGAGATCCTTTAAGAGCAGTGAACACATTAATGAGAAAGGGGATGGGCCATACCGCGGTTTCGACTATTAAAGTCTCGTCAGTGACCCTTTAGATTTGGCAACATGGAGCCAAAGAGAATTAATGACATTTTGCAACTTTCAACAAGGTGGTCGATACACAGACTAGTATTATCTAAATGGGACCAAATATGATAAACAAACGTTACATATCAAGAAAACAGTATTAGCAAACAATTTACCATACAAATTTGTATATATAAATATTGTTTATCATATAAAGAAACACACTATTATATGTATTTTATACTTCAGATTAATATTTACCAGTTTTAGGCAAAACGATAACCGATGTAGAGTGACGCGTTTTCAAAGTGTATTAGTCCAGTAGCCATCAGCATAACCTGGAAGATGGTGCCGCATGAAATTTTATTGTGGTTTCCAGTTCACTGGGCCATGCTAGTTCAGAAACTGCATGATGCCACCTTGGCATCATTGAGCGTTTTGAAAAAATCAAGATGGCGTCCAAGATGGTCGCCATAAACAAGAAAACGGCACTCCAGGGTTTAATAAACTCATTTCTCTGTGTTTAAAATGCTCAATTTACGCTGTAAACAATATTAAAAAGATAATTCTAAAATTTGACCCCCATGTCATTATTATGAGGCAAGATGGCGGACAAGATGGCTGCCACAATCATACTAAAAGCAATGTTTTCGTAATAAAACGGCATTCAAGTGTTGCATAAAACAGTGTATTGTGCTTCGAAGTCCATTTTTGTTGTACACATAATACGGAAGTGTAAAACAAACAAAAAAAGATGCGACCAAAATGGCCGCCATAATTATAATTTAAAAGGTTGTGTGTTCTAATTAAAACACCATTCCTGTGCAGAATATACTAAATGTAACGCGTTTAAAATGCTCTTATAATGTTGCGAGCAGCATGGTTTATTGTTTATTCCCACATTATACAGAATGAGCCAAGATAGTGGCCAAGACTTCAGCCATAATCATAATATATGAGTACATAATTTCTGATTGAATCAGCATTCCAGTGCTACATTTGTTCAATGTTTTGTAATTCAAATGATTTGATTATTTGACCCAACTTGATAACAATAAAACAAGATGGTGACCAAGAGGATCATCATATTCATGCTTTAATGTTCTTTGGCTACAGCAGTATTCCAGTGCTGCAAATACTGAATGACTTGTATTTGAAATGATCATTTTATGGTGTAAACATTGCAATTTAATGTTCGTGTTTTGTTTTGACACTGCAAAATGATACTGGGGCGTATGTGTCCTACGTAATTTTAATACGACTGAGATCTTCTTTACTGAACAAAACATTAGTTTAATGTTTAACATATTGATTTAGCAGAATAAAGGGAGGGAAGCAAATCAATCTACACCACTAAATGAAAGTATTCGTAACAGTTTAAATATAATAAAGAAAAAAACAGGACTGCAATTTTAAAGATAATTTAGTGAATCCTTCAGCAGAGCTATAAAACGCTAGGCGCTTGGTCTGAAGCATATTCGGAAAGGATGTAACAGACTGAGAAACGCAGGTAAAGCTGGTTCACAAAGATGAAAGGAAGAGTCGAACTGACGCTAACGCTAAGAATAGAAAAAGTTTAAAACGTGCATAGAATCTCTGAATATCGGGACATACAACATCACAACTTTATATATAATGTGCTGTTGTCACATTTTAAATAAATACATGAGTATACAGTCGTCTTAGCGCATGGATTTAAATTGATGGATGAACTTGAAAAATTTGGCTGGAAAGTTTCCAAACGATGATCGCTTGATCACTTCTATGGCTATTACAATGGCGGTACGCAAACTCATTTAAGTAAAAGCCACAAACGCATTTGAAGCGAATATTATTTATTTAAGACACTACCTTGCCATGGTATTCCCTCAGGAGTTGGCTCCCAACATTCTTCAATGCTGGGGGACAGCGGGGACAAGAGGATTACGAACATATATGTTTGGAAGCAAAATGTACAAGTTGAGAAATCCACAACACACTGCGCTGACCTGATACAGTCGTTACCGATGGGCTGTGCTATTCTGTGGACGACCCATTGTCACTTTGACTGTAGCATTAAAAGCATAAACAAAACTTCTCCAGCAAGACAAGAGGTTTGACAAAAAGCACTAGCATTCTCTCTACACTATTCGAACTTCTCAGCAGATGACATCTTTAAAACCAATGTTGAAAAGATACGATGATTTAGGTATTTCATGATTGTGCATGCAGCTGTGACCAACTCACATTGAAGAAGGGCTGTGATATCACAGACTGATCAAAATCACACTAGTTGATCGTGTTCGGACCTAACGCTAACGCAGTTCAGGTGAGACATAGTGTAGACATAGTGTAACAGTGGCAAGAAGTGAGTTGGTTGGGAACCTTTGAGGAAAATATGTAAGCGTCATACACAAACGTCTATGTATTGCTCAAGATTAAATATCTATAATCAATGTAAACCAAAAAGAATAAAAAGTAAAACCAAGTCCCTTTAAGAGCAGAGAAAACATTAATGCGAAAGGGAATGGGCCATATAAAAGGGACATTTGAAGGACCGTAAATATTGGGTTAAGGGGTAAAACGTCAGACCGTAGTCTGCTTCCTTCTTGCAGTCCAGTTTGAAATCAATGTCAAAGGGTTTCATACCTGACAAGCTTAAACTGAGTAAGTCTTTACCAGATAATATCGGGAATTATCGCATTTGGAGGATGTTATGGCAGTAATATAGAATTATTTCTGTAAGATATATGGTTTAATGTAAAACTGGTAAGCAAAGGCTAATAAACACTCCCACGCTTAATGCATATAATCACCATATACGCAAAACAATGAGAAACCAATACATGTCCAGACATCCATTTGACAATCCACGCTTGATCTTATATCCAACATAAGTCAGGTGGTCAAAATAATGTTGAAGGGTTCTGAGCGCTTATGCCAATTACAACAGTAGACACTCTGGCTCCAGCAACAGATAGTATACTTCAAGTAGAATGATTTGCTGTGGGTATGCTTCTGAACAACCATGCTCATCATCGAAATAGATGCGTTTTATAAATCAATTAGCCTGTACAGTTTTTTTTTTTTTTTTTTTTTTTTTTTTTTTTTTTTTGCAAATGCAATTGAATTGAAGAACAATATAGCTGATGACTTTGCTAAGTATTACAATAATAATGACACAGACGAATACCTAATCTCGGTTTTATAATAACGTGCCTATTCTATCTTTCATTATATGATGTAGATTTGCATCCCTCTGTTTATTCTGCTTACTTAAAACTTAACAAATATACATTTAAATAAGCTTTTTGAATCAGAGGCAATTTTCCCTTATACTAAGATAAAGGCGGCCATTTTGACCATCATCATGCATCATTGTTATGATGCTGTGTCAGAACTAATCTCAAACTTGAACTGTTAACAAAATAAAGTCAAAAACAAGACAGTTAAGACAGTTTATTAGAGACCAAGTTCTCTATATCATTTTTGGCGGCCATCTTGGTCACCATCTTGCCTTTCTGTTATGATTAGAGCGTCAAAATATACACAAAACTAAATTCATGAATTATGGTGTTTTTGTTAATAAGAACATAAAATGAGCATTTTAAACACAAAGCATTGAGTATATGCAACTCTGGGATGCTGTTTTCTTGTTTATGCCAACCATCTTGGACGCCATCTTGATTTTTGTTTTGTTCAAACAATTCATGATGCAGTTGTTGAACTGGCATGGTATGAAGAACCAGAAGAAGACAGCAAGGACAACAAAAGAAGTGAGCTTTTTGCTTCACATACATGTATTACGTTGATTTTTGCAATAGTTTCCGCCATTTGTCGGCCATTTTGAATTTTTGAATATTTCAAAATGCTCAATGATGCCAAGGTGGCATCACTCGGATTCTTCATCTGAAAGGTATCAAGAAGTGAAATCCATAAAAACATTTTATGCGGCACACATTTCCAGGTCGCAGGCCAAATCCATGTTTGGCAACTGGACTATATGAACAAAATAAAACAACACATTTTCAAGCTGAATGACAGCGTAAAAGTGTATGTGCTAAGTCGTTGCATACTATGCATTTTATATTGTTCTCGTGATGTTTAGCAGTGGTGTGACACTCATACATCATTATGACCCCAACGTATACTACTGGAGTTATACATCACGCATGTATACAATATCAATCGCATATATTTCTTTATCCGTTATGGACTTACTGCATTCGAAATGTCCAAAACTATAATTAAGAAAATATATATCAGACATTATGTTAGAGGCGTCAACGTTTGATGATGTAAAGAATTTCATAAGGAGATAAGAATTATACAAACATGGGACTTCTGTACTGTAGCTGCTAGCTTAGAAATGTATATTATTATACCCCCGGCATTTATGCCGACGGGTATATAGTTTTCGCTTTTCCGTTTGTCCGTTCGTCTGTTCGTATGTTCGTTAGTTCGTTCGTTCGTTAGTTCGTTAGTTCAGTAGAATTTGCGTCAAAGTTTTGGTTAAAGTTTCTCTAGTGGTGTATATCTCATGCAGTTATAGTCAGAAACCATTCATATTTGGACCCTATAGGGTTTGCCTTATTTCCATGAGTTCGGACCCCAGGGTCTATGCCCGGGGGTGGGGCTAGAGATCAAAATCTAGGTCACCTTTAATATGCGACAAAGTTTTGGTTAAAGTTTCTCTAGTGGTGTATATCTCAAGAACCATTTATCAGAAATCATTCATATTTGGACTTTAAGTACCCTATAGGGTTAGCTTTGATTCCAAGAGTTTGGACCCCAGGGTCCATGCCTGGGGGTGGGGCTAGAGTTCAAAATCTAGGTCACCTTTAATTTGCGTCAAAGTTTTGGTTAAAGTTTCTCTAATGGTGTATATCTCATGAGCCAATTTTCAGAAATCATTCATATTGGGACTTTAGGTACCCTATAAGGTTTGCTTTGTTTCCGTGAGTTCAGACCTGAGGGTCCATGCTCGGGGGGTGGGGCTAGAGTTCAAAATCTAGGTCACCTTGAAAATGTGCTATTTACATAGTGTTTTTTTTCTTCTCTAAGTTCATATATTAACAAAGACTCCTATTTGGATCATAGATACCCTTTAGGGTTGAATTAAATTCCATGGCACCAAACTCTAGGGGTGGGGCTGGAGGTCAAAATCTAGGACACATTTATAAAATACAGAATATTTACCAAGATTAATATTCTGTAGGTCTATATCTTGACAACCATTTGTCAGAAAGCATTCATACTTACAACATAGGTACCACATAAGGGTTAGACCCAAGGGTCCATGCATGGGGGTGGGGGTGGGATGGACCCAAGGGTCCATGCATGGGGTGGGGGTGGGACTTGAGGTCAAGGTCTGGGGCATTTTTTTTTTTTTTTTTTTAAGAATGACACTCTATTTTCATTCCAATCTAGGACTGAGGACCTGACCCAAAATGTCCGTGGATTATGTCCTAGATTGAGTATACACGTCAGCTCTGTATACTGCTCTAAAATAGATCTGTCATTCTAAAACACCACTCCCCCATGTTTGTATGTAATGTGCATTACAGTGCTATTTCTAAAGTGTACTTGATAAGGGTACTGTCTTTCATTGGGGTTTGAGGTTCAATGTCAGGGGTGAGCATGTGCAGGGTTGTATAGGTAGGGGGTAGGGAGGGGGCTTTGTGGCTACCAGCCGGGGGTATACGTGCCTCTCAAGGCACTTTTTCTAGTGTAAACTGTATTAAGCTAATACTACAACAATTTTAACGTTCTCATTCATTAGTATTATAAACTCACATAAATGGGAGTAGGGAATAGCAGCAGTGTCTAAATAAGCGTTTGCAAAAAATATTATTAGAGAAATCAAAGTCTCCAATATCAACTAATTTAGAACTTGTAAAACTGTATTTCATTCCTTTGACGTTTAAATAGACATGATTTCAAATGTTATTTGTAATTCAGTTTTGTTGCATATGTAAAATACCAACAAAACAATCACTAGTTTCACAATAACTCCATAATTATAGAGTGGACAGCACTACTACATGTATGTATGTTTATATTTTATTAACAATACTGGGTCCGTTATTAAAGGGAGTGAGTAAGTAAGGGGTGCGTTCCTTTTACCGGCATGGATCAGCATGGGCATAATTACCGAAATGGACTACCGGAATGGACATAAAGCTGTGGATTTGGGTTCTTGAGATATATTCTATGTGCATAAAACTTATTCCTGTAGTCATATAAATAGATTGCATGAGATAAATTTCATCCAAGTATAGCAAAATTGACTTTCCAATGTGGTTAGGGTAGCTCTGTGGTGGGGTCCGAGGTAGGGCCACTGTTTAGAGGTTACTTTGATTAGAATTTAATAGAGATCACCAGTGGTTGTTCTACAGTAGAAACAGAGGTGGACAGAAGTAGAAATTAGTAAAAGTGATGGCACTGTGACAGTGACCTATACGCATGTATGAGTACCTAGGCTAACCCTATAGTATGGAACACAATTCAATTATTTTTAAGCCAAATCGTTCCTGAACTAAATCACTGTCTGTGAATATTATAGGACAACCTGTCCTTCAATGCAAATGAAACGTACTCAAGAACGCATACTAATTCCGGTAGTCCAATCCGGTAATTACGCCCATACCGATCCATTCCGGTTAAGGTACCCACCGTAAGTAAAAAGGTACAAGAAGGCAAAGATCAGCGTCATTTCAGAATTCTGTGATGAACAGAAATCAAGATGGCTGTCGGAAAAAAATAAGATTACTTAAAAGTCTTATATTTAAAATAATGTTTAAGTTCGGGATTCAATTTAAACTGAACGAACAAATAAAAATTAATAAAATGTAAATATACGTAAACGTATATGCGCCGACACATGCTAAATAAAAAGCTGCCAGATATTTGTTTCACGCTTTAACATTTATTTTTTCGTGCAGTTTATATCTGCCATTGCAATATATTTATCTTGATTCTGCTCATAAAATAAACGCCATTGTGCATAAAGATTAAGGAGTTTGCTGTAAATATGTCTTAATATTTTCGTTTCTTGTTGAATCATTAACTCATCATGCGAATAATTTAAACGTACCTTACGCAGAAAACACAGTTACACAATTATTTAATGCTTTTTGCGACAAATATTTCTGGCTATTAACACCCCTGGCTCCTATACCTTTAGATAATCTTCATACACCAAGCATCATTCTCGCCCCTGTTGTTATCCGCTTACACCAAAAGGCCAGATACAGTACTTGTGATTGTAGTAAATACATGACATCAACAAAGCTGACACCTGTCCCGGCGGTTAACTTCTAACACAAACAACATGAAAACATGCTGAGGGTAAGGTCAGGGCCCTGTAAAACCGGTTTAAGCCCACCAGTAATTTTATATTACTGATCGTTCCAAGCGATACTTCTGTGGTGGTTCTTATTGTTTTATGTCTTGGTGTTTAAGATTTTTTGTGCTGTTGGCCCCTTATGTATGTTATCATATTTTTAGTTAAGTTTAGGTAATTGAGTGGCCACCTATTGGGAAAATATCTGCTCATTCGGCTTACGAAATGTTTTTATGGTATAAGTACCTTATTGTTAGTTTGTTTTTTCCCGCCTCAGTTTTTGGAGTGGGAATTTTATTCTGACTGCGCCTTTTCCTGATCGTTGCCTACTTGTACCTCTCTGTAGTAAAATACTAACACAAACAAACATGGAGCTTTCTACTCGCACCAAAAACATGGTATATGTACGGTAGTGCGGCTTAACATTTGACCATTGTCCCTGTAGTAAACTACATGTACTGACAGAAACAATCATCATACGTTTCCCTGTAGTTATATGCTGATAACGACAGACATGTTACCTGTCCCTGCAGTAATTCACTGACACCACCAGATATGGTACCAGTTTATATAAGAACACACCTGATACCTATCCCGAAAGGAATCTCCCGGCACCTACAGACCTGATTACGTCTGTTGATGTCAGAGCAAGAATCATTTGGTATTCGGTATCAAGAATAATCAGGTCTATTCATGACAGTGGATAACAACAGGGAGAAGCAGATGCATCATGCCAACTGTTTTAAATAGATTATTGCGATAGGGCCTGTTATTATGTCTGTTGGTGTTAGGAGATAACTACAGGATCACGAATCATGTTTGCTGGTGAAATAACATTACTACAGGGAAAGCCTATGTCTGTTGGTATATGAACATACAATCGGGGCAGTGGCATGTATTCGGTATTTTAGTGGCAGTTGCTTTGGGCGGTAAAAAGGTGCAAGCAGGCAAAGATCAGGAAAAGGCGCAATCAGAAAAAGATTCCCACTCCAAAAACCGAGATGGGAAACTAAATTAACAATCATGTACTTTCACCCTGAAAACATATCGTAAGCCGAATGGGCAGCTAATTTCCCAATAGGTGGCCACTCAGTTACCTAAACTTAACTAAAAATATGAAAACATACATAAGGCGCCAACAGCACAAAAGTTTTAAACACCAAGACATAAAACGAAAGAACCACCACAGAAGTATCGCCTTGGAACGATCAGTAATATAAAATTACTGGCGGGCTTAAATCGATTATACATGGCCATAACCTCACCCTCAGCTTCTGTAGTGGTTCATAACATTTAGTTAGTTCTTTGGTCCTCGTGGTGAATCTCTAACTAGTCAACAAACAGATAAATCACGATAAACATCCTGATGAATCAAAAACGAGGACTCAACAGATTCAGTAAGCTGCCCGACGATGGAGATCCCTGGGCGCCGAATAACTTACTAACTCCAGAGCAAAAGAAAAACACCAATTGGACCCCGCTGGGCCAAGCAACAGACAAGAAGCTCCGCCCCCAACCAACTAAAATGTATAGCTTTAAGACGGGGCCATCATAGAGTCTGATGCCCGACCCACCGGCGTGCAATTAAAGAAGGCAGCATAGTTATCAACCATGATTGGGTTAAAAACTAAGCATGCAGACTGTTGCATAACATTCAAGTTATAACCTATACGTCTGTAACGTGTAATGATTTTTCTGAACTGAAAAGAAAAATCATTTTTTCCAATAAGTTTCTTAGATTTGTAAACCAAGTCACCATAAAATTCTGGTTCCGAAACGCCCTCACCTAAAAGCGTCTTTAACCCAGCATTATATCTGGAAATCAATTCATAGTGTCTACGATAAAATTTAGAAAATGTTTTTTCGAATTTTATGATACCGATAACCCTGTTGGAGAAGTTTGGCCGTTAAACATTTATTTCGAGCATTGAAGTCCGTAACATGATTGCAGACTCTAGCAAACCTAATAAGTTGAGAAATTTATACACCATAAGAAGCACGACGAGGAACGTCACCATCTAATTAAAAAATGAAAATAAAATTTACTATATCAAAATCAAAGTCATCGAGCTTATCATAATTTTTAGGAGAAACAAATCCATTTGCAACAGAAAGATGTAAATCTAAAAAGGGGGCTTCGGTATCTGAGATATTGGCTTTGTTCAACTGTAGTTCAGGTGGATAAATTGGATTGACCATACCTTCAAAATAAGGGTTGTCAATGTTCAAAAGGTCATCGAGATACCTAGAAGTCGAATTAAAAGCCTCGGTGACATCAGCTTGATTATCACAGTATGTTAACTTATTACGTAATCAGTGTACTTCAATCGGATGTGGATCGTGTGTAAACAATGATTACACATATTCGTTTGTTACATGTTTATGGAAATCTTTTGATTAATTTTCTAACCAAAGTTTTATTTATTTGGCTCTGTTTGGATAATACTAGTCTTTGTATCGACTATCCTGTTGAAAGTTGTAAAATTCAGTAATTTTCTTTGGCTCCATTTTGCCAAATCTAAAGGCTCACTGAAGAGGCTTTAGTAGCCGAAACCATGGTATGCCCACCCCTTTTCTCAGTAATATGCTCACTGCTCTTAAAGGATCTCTGTTTTATTTTTATTTGCTATTACTGCAACTGGTGTTGTGCCGTGTGGAGGCCCTAAAAAGTCTCCCCGTACATCATCCATAGTGCAGATTATATTTTCCTTTTGGTCCTTTGAGATCAGGGAGGATATTCTGAGAAATCAGAAATACATCAGCGGTTTAGATTAATTTTCTAACCAAAGTTTTATTTATTTGGATCTGTTTGGATAATACTAGTCTTTGTATCGACTATCCTGTTGAAAGTTGTAAAATTCAGTAATTCTCTTTGGCTCCATTTTGCCAAACCTAAAGGGTCACTGAAGAGGCTTTAGTAGCCGAAACCATGGTATGGCCCACCCCTTTTCTCATTAATATGCTCACTGCTCTTAAAGGATCTCTGTTTTATTTTTATTATTTATAATTTGAGGTTTTATCTCGGAAAAACTGTGTGACATAATATGGTTTAGCTACGGTCGCCTGAATAGGGTAAGTTACAAGTATTTTCGTAAGTTTTTGTATTTTGATTTTTTGGTTCAATGATAAACTCACTGCCCAGGCAAGCGTCTCGTGGCTGAATGATCGCTTCCATGGCTAGTTTTTAAACGTAAAAGGCCATATATCTATCTTTATAGTAGTGACTGAAATATGCAGTTTAGTTATCTAGATGTTGTTCAAAGGATTCTATCAGATTCCTCCGAGAAAAGGTTCTAAATTGATTCTAAAAGACACCCACGACAAATCTAAAGATGTCCCATTTTTCGACTGCAAAGTGTACGACTTAGTGATTTTATATGATGCAGTAATGTACCATTTCGTGCAATTATTGCATGCGTTCTTGCAGTAAACGCATCCTTTTATTACAGTTTATGTACCCGTTATTTCGGTCACTATGTCTGATACTACATTACTGAATAAGTAATAATACATTCTGTAGCCACTACTACTTTTACGCACTCTGACGTTACTTTTCTTCATACATGCACGAGTTTCGTTGACCATTAAAATAAGATTCTCATTTTATGTTAAACCAAACCAAACCATCCAGACATATTATAAGCCTTTGTGGCTTAGTTGGATGGTTATATTTTAAACACGTGTTGGATGTCATCACAACCTCTGTTTCGGTAAAACGTGGTTCACCGTGGCCAAATCCTATAATCGCTGTCACACTACGAGGGTGGGTCAGAAAGTTCTGTCATAGGTGTTGTAACTTTGTTAATAGACATGATAGATTGCTATGTTATACCTTGATTGAAAGGGCTACATTTCTTCTTTATAATGATGCCAACAGAAAGCCCGAAAGAAATAAATACTTAGAAACAGACGCCTTGAAAGACACATGGGGTAAAACCAATGGCACGTTTTCTAGAATTTGTGAATATCATTGTGTGCGTTTCATGCGTCATATCTTCAAAACTGCCGATCAAATTTTCTCCAACTTTACAGTGATAAATAATAGTATATTTAGAAAAGCAATGTGACAAAAAATATCTTTATCGATGCTATGCTGACTTTATTATACAGCGACATATATCACGCCATTAAAATACGTACCCCTATAACATTTCTGGTACCACTGAACCATTATATTTGCTTGCTGTTTCATGAGTTTACTACAGGGCACACTAGGATGAAACAGTAAAATGGTTAAATGCATTTTAAGGTCCCTGGTCTACGTGTAGATGTCATCCAGTGCCCTTTGAATTTAAACTGTAATTTTAATGTATGCACAACAAGCCAATTTCAATATTTCATTTTGCAATTACTCAATTAAATTCAATTGCATAATGTTGATTTTTGCAGGATATATTCATCTATGTTTTAACAATATATTGCATGGGTTATATTTTTTCGAAGTCGTTTTTCTTAAAATAATATTCACAAATTCAAGAAAAAGTGCCATTGGTTTTACCCCAGGTGTCTTTCAAGGCGACTATTTCGGAGTATTTATTTATTTCGGGCATTCTTTTTGCATCATTATAAAGAAGAAATGTAGCCCTTTCAATCAAGGTATCATACAGCATTCTATCATGTCTATTAACAAAGATATAACACCTATGACAGAACTTTCTGACCCCCCCTCGTATTGCGTATCGACTAACGTATCTACGGCGTATCAATATTCGAAAGGTACCCTACGTCACGCGTCGTACATACTTAAGCAAACGTAGCTCATACTCCTCGACCTGTAGGTCATACTCCTCAAATGCCGAGGTGCTATGTTTTTATTGTTTGCACTTAAAAATTCGTAGCACGTACGTAGCAGGTCCGATACGCCGTACATACGTCACACATACGTCGTACATACGAAAGCAATGTGGCAGATACGCCGTAGATACGTAGCTCATACTCTTGATACGCCACACGTACGTCGCGGTTAACATGCCACGTAACCATGACGTATGTACAGCGTACCTTTCGTATCTGCTAGGTATGTGTGGCGTATCCTCGACTCTCTTTTCGTATCTACGGCGTATTAGCGACTCACATGTGTCGCATCTCGCGTATCAATGGCGTATATGCTACGTATGTGCTACGTAGGTATTGCTGCTGTAGAGTATGTGTGACGTATAAGGAGTATTTGGAATATTTTGTTGCGTTCCAAGAGGCTTCTATATAATTGTTTTCGTTCTTCCGATGTCATGGATCAGATGTTTCTCACGGTTCTGGATGCCGTGCAGGGTTTGTTCAAATCTACGCTAGGTGTAGCGTCTGTCTTTGATCATGTCGTCTTACGACCAGGATGGGGAGCTTGGAGAGTCCCCCCCAACCTCGATATTTTTTTCGGTTTTAATCTAGATTATGTAGATTTTGCCGGTGGCATATTCGACCTCTGTAATGTGCAAATTGCCCGAACAAAGTGAACACAACCGTTTATTTTCTCAAAGTTATTAAAAAGCAATTGGTATAGAACAGATACACCGCAGAGGAACGTTGTACATACGTCGTAGATACGTCACGCGTACATTTCATACGCCATACATACGACGTACGTACGTAGAACATTCGCCTTGATACGCCGTACAAACGAAAGTGAAATTTCATAGGAATACTGATACGTCACTGATACTTGCACTGTGGGTGCTCGTAAGAACCGCCTCGCCGAGGCGGCTCTAACGTGTACCCGCAGTGTGTGTTCTGGGCGAAATGTGAAGGATATCAAACATTTTCCCCAAGAAATTTTCCTATTTCTTACAGTTGAAAAAATCTCCGTATTTTGTAGGGGCAAGTAACCACGTGCAAGAAACGAATTAAAATGCAAGCTATTGTCTGGATCAAACATTACTAAATGCACGCTTCTTTGTCATCTCTATGTTCAACATATTGCTGTCGAAGCTGGTTCTACTCGGACAACAACGTTCTTTTTCGCTTTCGATACGAGCAGTTGTACCAACGGACGCAGTAAGAAAGGTTTCCTTCTGCCATTGGAAATTCCTTTAACTGTACAAGAATTTCCAAAATGGTTAGAACGATTTGTACACGAAAAATACGTCTACACGTCTGTGCAATGCTGGGGCGACCTAGAAAGATAATAATAATAATTTGGAATGTAAACTAACTATACTTTTTAGAAACGCATATATTTGCATTTAGTCTCGAAATGACTGAATAAATGTTGACTAAGATTTTAAGCACCACACAAACAAGCAAACATTGGTCTAGACAGCATGGACGTGTTGACGTGATAGGATGATTCTGTTTATATCTCTGACAAAACGGTTTTGTTGCGTGTGCACTATTGTTTGTTTCAGTATATATTATTTGATTTGTTGCTTTTAACTGTGAGAGACTCAAACCTCCTACCAGCAATCTTTATAAGACACACTTACCATGTAACAGAATTTATGCTGTGAATCAAACTTGAAAATTCCAAAACACTATGAAACTCATTTTGTATTCCAACTACATTTATTTCACGAAAACACACATTGAGGCAAAAACACGTGTTTCTAAATCATAAGCAGACCCCCATAGCGATAATTGGGACCGATATAACAACCTTTTAGATTCAATAATTCAATTGGATAATTGTATAAATGATTGACATGTGTCGATTTTGACAAGCACTCACCTTTTTTTTTTTTTTTTTTTTTTTTTTTTTTTTTTTTGATAAGAGATGATTTCATAGTCAATTCGATCCATATCGTGTAAAAGGATAACACAAAAATATGGTTAGTTGGTTGGTTAATTGGTGTTTAACGTCCCACCAACAGCTAAGGTCATACGGAGACGGGACCGACGGACTGGAGAAGCCCGGGTCGAACCTGCGACCACTGGTTTACAAGGCGAGTGACATAACAACTGCACCACGGAGGGTTCTAAAATTTGTATATTTAATCATGTTAATTGTAAAGGGGATGTTCTTTTTTTCCTTTTAGACAGTTCCCTGCTTGAATAACCAAACAATGTCACCACACAATATTTATTTATTTATTTATTTATTTATTTATTTATTTATTTATTTATTTATTTATATTAATCATTTATTCCGTATTGCCACCATGAATGTATTTTCTGCATTTTCCATATCGCTCATATGTAACTGATATGTTATCTGGGCTTTCAATAAAGAGAATGTTTGTTGTTTGATTTTGTTTGATACGGCCCGGGCACGTAGCAGGAACGTCACACGTACATGCTAGATACGTCGTTCGAACAAAATACGGCTCAGACCTCGGCGTATCGAAATTCTCATAGATACGCGAGCGATACACCGCTGATACGTGAATATGTGACAGAGCTATTAAAGACGGTTGGGAAAATAGCTGCTCATTCGGCTTACGAAATGTTCTCATGGTATAAGTACCTGATTGTTGGTTTGGTTTTTTCCCACCTCGGTTTTTGGAGTGGGAATCTTTTTCTGATTGCGCCTTTTCCTGATCTTTGCCTACTTGTACCTTTCCACACGTTTAACCACGATGGTGTTCCGGTGAGAGCCCGGATTTTGTCGGAATAACCAGTAGTTGTTCCGATTACTCAAGGTTTATGCCGGATTAGGACGGTCGAGCCCCGGTGGTGTCACGGTTTGTTCCGGTGTATCCCCACTTTTGTCTGTTTTTTACATCCCCCCCCCGGTTAGCCTCGGTTGCATTTAACATTTAAAACGATCGTGAATGCTCCCCGGTTTACCCCGGTTTGCCAAGGTAGCGCTACGGTTCTGTCACGGTGAAACCCGGTTTATCAAAAGTGAATCGAAGGTTCACAAGGTGAGCTTATAGGATAAGACTTGAAACGGTGCCCTTCCGTGCACCAGGGAATCCGTGCGGTTGTCAACATTTTCACAAATGAGTATTCATCAGGAAAACATTTCCGTGTAATGTATACCCCCTTATACCCCACTTTTATGTAGCAATACTGGGGTATGCAGGGGTATACCTATTTTTCTTATTTTTGCTCCAAAACATAGATTGTGGGTACTCGTTAGAACCGCCTAGGCTTGTACCCACAATCTATGTTTTGAGCAAAAATAAGAAAAATAACAAAAAAAAAATCTTCTTAAAATTTTCAATTTTTACAACTTAAGAAATATCTGTATATTGCATGGGCACGTTTTCGTAATGCTTGAGACATGGTAGCCAAAGGCAATAAACTTTTATATAAAACATGATTAGGATGGTGGGTTGCCTGCGTGAAAACGTTATATTGTCATTATTTGATTTTGCATTTTCACCGTCTATCCGTGTTACATGTATAGGTATTGTACAGGCCATTATTGTTGCAAATATAAAACGTACTTTTATTTCATTAAATAGCAAATCTATTTCATCTTGTGTGTTGACATCCTCGATTGTTTTTAATTGTGCTGCGCAATCGTGAAAATTCTGATGTTTTCAACACACTCGATGAAATATATTTTAAATTAGTATTCACCTCAAACAAATAATCTTTATATATAATTGTGAGTGAGAATTGTATAGAAATCATATTGTGCATGTATAATGCGGTGCTAACTGCTAGATGCAGATAAAGAGAAACGTCGAATGATATTTACAGCACATTTAATTATAATATACTAAGTTGCTTATCTCTGCACAAAACGAAATTTACGTAACCATTAATTTTATAGGGTATGAAATATTTGTAATTAATCCGTGCCGTGTGAAACTCGGTTTTCTGTAATTCACAGATGAAGGCTAGAAAAATGTAAAAGTAGGCAATGATCAGGAAATGGCGCAATCAGAAAGAAATTCCCAATCCAAAAACTGATGTGGCAAAAAAATAAATAATCAATCAGGTACTTATACTAAGAAAACATATCATACGCAGAGTGAACAGCTATTTTCCCAGTAGGTGGCCACTCATTTACCAAACTGTGCAAACAGCACACATATATCTGCTTTGCTTGAAAAACCCTGCAGGGGCTTTCCATTCGAAGATCACACAGAGCAGACTACGCATGATATGCTGACAAAAACACGTTGGTCAGGATTCATTTACTAGTAGTATTTTCCAATAATTTTAATCGCATATCATTGCCCCGGTTACGCATTCTCATAGTCAGTACAGACGACTTACTTACATGTACAGTTCTTCGTTTAGAATTGCAATATAAGCGGCACCACGGCCGTGACTGAACTACCTTTGACGCTGCTACATTGTATAAACACGTAATTTCAGCAAGCCTGAAAAAATGTTTTTATCCATGTTTGAAAATGTTGTCACCTGGACGGAAGACCGCACTCTGATTCTTTAACCTAGCGTTTTATCTTTCACCTCAAGTGAGCAACAGCAATTTAGTGATTTTTTTCTGTATATTAATTCCGTGCATCAATTAACTGATATTTGTTGTCGGCATAAAGTTTTATGCCGTAACAAGTTTTGAAAACAGCACAGTAGAGACCAAAGAAAAGTTTATTTATTGTAATATACTTTGATTTAAACTCATCTACTGCCGCTAAAAGAATTTTTCATCACTGAAAATGGTACATTGAATCATCAGTTAATGGTACAGTCTTTCCATTAGGAATAACGGAAAATGGGACAGTCGAAAATACAGCAGGCCGTCTATTTGTCGGAAGTTTTCCCCAAAATGTAAGATACCACAACCATATCAATTAAACATTGGTGAAATAGGGTATTTATGGATTACATTTAAACCTTACATCTTTGGATAAACACACTGACCTCACAAAGCGGGTCTGTTTTAGCGCAAGTTCTGTGTGTTAAACAATGTCTTTGGAACGAGTTTTACAATTTTGTGCTGTTTTAAGATTCAAACATGTGAAAGAGACGTCAAGCTTACCTAGGCTGATTATCCAGACGCCAATCAAGTCTAAATTCTTCTTTCCAGCAACAAAACGCTTTGCCAAACGTGTAATATTCGACAGCTTGATATACACGAATATGTGTAATCATTGTTTACACACGATCCACATCCGATTAAAGTACACTGATTACGTAATAAGTTAACATACTGTGATTATCATGGTTAAGCGAATCCATGAAATCTCTTTCGAGCAGTATAAAAATAAATCAGCTACGAGAGGTGCGCAGTTTGTACCCATCGGAATTCAAACAATTTTTCTGTATAACTTGGACCCAAATCTAATATAAATATCATCCAGGAGATAGGATTAGGCGTCGCACACATTCTGACATGACCAAAGTGTATACCGACTTTGGTCAGAGGAAGTGAAAAAGGCCTTTCTGTCATTACAGGCCAAATAAAGTGAACCATAGTTTTTAATGCCCTTTTGAATGTCCACTCTATGAAATCCAGAAGTTTTTCTATACTTAGATTATGTGGTATTGTTGTATACAGAGTAGAAAAATCATATGTGGACAGGCTCGTCGCACGAAACCCTCTACATTTCAATTTACTGAGCACCTCGCCAGAATGTTTTATTGACCAAAACCAATTTTCATTTGAAGTTTCATACACTGTCTCACAGTATCTTATGACATGCGATTTGATAGCAGTAAGACAGGAAGTTAATAATTTAGAAAGTTCAGTAGTTGTACAAGAGCTCGAATTTGCAATAAATCTAGCTTTGTATGGTCTTTTGTGAAGCTTAGGTAACCAATACATCGTAGGAAGTTTGTCTTGGCCTTCATTGACACAAACAGAAAACTTAACAAGTAAATCGTTTAAGTGAGCATTAACTACAGACATTTCATCAGTATCTGTCTTCAGATAAGCCCTGGTACCATCATGCTCCTGTTTTAAGGTGTTAACGTAGTGAAGCCTGCAAACGACAACAACATCGTTCGCTGCTTTGTCTACTGGAACCAAGACATACTTTCTATGAAATTCTTGGATACCCTGCTTCAGATGCCTAAATGACGATTAGGGTTTAAGGGGTAAAAGATTAGTATTTTGTGAATAAAAGATGACGTTTGCCGATGTTAGTATAACTACAGGGACAGGTTATATATCTGTGTCTGGCGATTACAATAGGGACAGTTATTAGGTTTGTTGGTGTAAATGTGTCAAAAGATTACTGTTTGAGGCAGGTTAAAGGTAGTATGTTGATGTCAGTAGATTACCACACGGACTTTTATTAAGTCTGTTGGTGTCGGAAGATTCCTTTCGGAATAGGTATTAGGTGTTTTATCTGCTTATTTCGATATGGACAAGTATCATGTCTGTTGGTGTCAGTGGATTACTGCATAATGTCATGTATAATGCCTGTTGGACACGTATGAGGACTGTTGGTGTCAATGGCATACCACAGGAACGATGGTCAGGTTATGCCCCGTACTACAAGGACAGATATCATGTCTCTATTAGTAGATTGGGAAATTATTTATTTGTTTGTCCTTTTAGATTAGGGTAGGTAGGTAAATTATTATATTATGCTTTGCTTTCAGTAGAAAACGGGCACAGTGTGAACATTCCATCTTTTTTATCTGATAATTCTGGTAACACAGTCTACCTTTGGCGTTGATGTATAATTATTTGACCTTTTGCAGCAATAATGTGCCCAAAAATGCTTTTGGTAGACAGGATTCACTTGCTGGAAACATTTTTGCTTAAAACTAGATTCCTGCCAAATTATCGAAAAATTATTAAAAACAAAATAGTGTACCTGACAAAATTGCAATATAATTTTGGGTAGGGGTAAAGTGCGGGAATGTAGTAAAATTTTATTTTCAGACTTGCTACTGGAACAGGTTTATTTCGGATTCTAGAATTCGCAAAATTGTTTCTAAAGGTCCGAAATATAGATTCCCTTCCTACATTAATTTCGACAAATGTAGAGAGGAGATTGCATCTGCATTAAATGATTTCGGTAATCGATGGTGTAAACGAGAGGGTGTTGAGGATAATGCTTTTAAAGAATGGAAAAGAAGTATCTTCACTATCGTGGATAAACGTATTAAGTTTTATTCACAAAATACTAATCTTTTACCTCCTAAACCCAAATCGTCATTTAGGCATTTAGGCATAGAAAGTATGTCTTGGTTCCGGCAGACAAAGCCGCAAACAATGTTGTTGTCGTTTGTAGGCTTCACTACGTTACCACCTTAAAACAGGAGCTTGATGGCACCAGGGCTTATCTGGAGACAGATACTGATGAAGTGTCTGTAGTTAATGCCCACTTAAACGATTTACCTGTTAAGTTTTCTGTTTGTGTCAATGAAGGCCAAGACAAACTTCCTATGATGTATTGGTTACCTAAGCTTCACAAAAGACCATACAAAGCTAGATTTATTGCAAATTCTAGCTCTTGTACTACCACTGAACTTTCTAAATTATTAACTTCCTGTCTTACAGCTATCAAATCTCATGTTATAAGATACTGTGAGACAGTGTATGAAACTTCAAATAAAAATTGGTTTTGGTCAATAAAAAATTCTGGTGAGGTGCTCAGTAAATTGAAGTGTAGAGGGTTCCGTGCGACAAGCTTGTCCACGTATGATGTTTCTACTCTGTATACAACATTACCACATAATCTAATAAAAGAAAAACTTCTGGATTTGATAGAGTGGACCTTCAAAAGGGCATTAAAAAACTATGGTTCACTTTATTTGGCATGTAATGACAGAAAAAGGTACAAGTAGGCAAAGATCAGGAAAAGGCGCAATCAGAAAGAGATTCCCACTCCAAAAACCGAGGTGGGAAAAACCCAAACTAACAATCGGGCACTTATACCATGAAACATATTGTAAGCCGAATGAGCAGCTATTTTCCCAATAGGTGGCCACTCAGTTACCTTAACTTAATTAAAAATATGAAAACATACATAAGGCGCCAACAGCACAAAAAAAAATTTAAACAGTGAAAAAATTTTAAAAAAGTGAAAGGCTTTTTTTCACTTCCTCTGACCAAAGTCGGTATACACTTTGGTCATGTCAGAATGTGTGCGACACCCTTGTCCTATCTCCTTGATAATATTTATATCAGATTTGGGACCAAGTTATACAGACAAATTGTTGGAATTCCGATGGGTACGAATTGCGCACCTCTCGTAGCTGATTTATTTTTATACTGCTACGAAAGAGATTTCATGGATTCTCTTAACCATGATATTCAAGCTGATGTTATCGAGGCTTTTAATTCCACTTCTAGGTACCTCGATGACCTTTTGAACATTGACAACCTTTATTTTGAAGGTATGGTCGATCAAATTTATCCACTTGAACTTCAGTTGAACAAAGCCAATATCTAAGATACCGAAGCCCCCTTTTTAGATCTACATCTTTCTGTTGCAAATGGATTTGTTTCTTCTAAAATTTATGATAAGCGCGATGACTTTGATTTTGATATAGTAAATTTTCCTTTTTTGGATGGGGACGTTCCTCGTCGTGCTTCTTATAGTGTTTACATTTCGCAACTTATTAGGTTTGCTAGAGTCTGCAATCATGTTACAGACTTCAACGCTCGAAATAAATGTTAAACGGCCAAACTTCTCCAACAGGGCTATCGGTATCATAAACTTCAAAAACCCTTTTCTAAATTTTATCGTAGACACTATGAATTGATTTCCAAATATAATGTTGGGTTAAAGACGCTTTTAAGTGAGGGCCTTTCGGAACCTGAATTTTATGGTGACTTAGTTTACAAATTTAAGAAACTTATAGGAATTAATGATTTTTCTTTTCAGTTCAGAAAAATCATAACACGTTACAGACGTATAGGTTATAACTTGAAAGTTATGCGACAGTCTGCATGCTTAGTTTTTAACCCAATCATGGTTGATAACTTTGCTGCCTTCTTTAATTGCACGCCGGTGGGTCGGGCGTCAGACTCTATGATGGCCCCGACTTAAAGCTATTCATTTTAGTTGGTTGGGGCCGGAGCTTCTTGTCTGTTGCTTGGCCCACCGGGGTTCAACTGGTGTTTTTCTTTTGCTCCGGAGTTAGTAGGTTATTCGGCGCCCAGGGATCTCCATCGTCGGGCAGCTTACTCAATCTGTGAGTCCTTGTTTTTGATTCATCAGGATGTTTATCATGATTTATTTGTTTGTTCTTGATGATTCATTGACTAGTTAGAGATTCACCACGAGGACCGAAGAACTTACTAAATGTTATGAACCACTGCAGAAGCTGAGGGTGAGGTTAGGATCCTGTAAAACCGGTTTAAGCCCGCCAGTAACTTTGTGTTACTGATCGTTCGAAGGCGATACTTCTGTGGTGGTTCTTTTTGTTTTATGTCTTGGTGTTTAATTATTTTTTGTGCTGTTGGCGCCTTATGTATGTTTTCATATTTTAATTAAGTTAAGGTAACTGAGTGACCACCTATTGGGAAAATAGCTGCTCATTCGGCTTACGATATGTTTCATGGTATAAGTGCCTGATTGTTAGTTTGTTTTTTTCCCACCTCGGTTTTTGGAGTGGGAATCTCTTTCTGATTGCGCCTTTTCCTGATCTTTGCCTACTTGTACCTCTTTTTAATTATAAATTTTCTTCAGAAAATGGGTTTATGTTTGTTGGTGTTTATTGTTCACCGCAGGGACAGGTCTTTGATATCAGATGTTAACTACAATAACAAGTTTCCTACAAGTGAATCCTGTCTACCAAGGTATGTTGGTGTCAGTGGATAACTTCGGCGACAAGAATGAAATCTGTTGTACGAAGATCACTTCGGGGATAGAAACCAGGTCTACTGAATGCCAGAAATATTTGCCGAAAGAAGCATTAAATAAATATGCAACTGCGTGTTCTGTGTAAAATGAGTATAAACTTAATACAAGGTCGGGGTCCTCCGGGGCGAGGCCATATTTGACCCCAGGGGCATGATTGGCAGGATTTATGTAGAGCTTCATATGACATTGTTGCAGTTCAAATATACAACCTTTGTGTCATGCGGTTGTAGAGAAGAAGATTTTTTCATGTATTTCCATTAAAAGTATATGGTAGATAATTACATGCCAGGGCGTGGCCTGTATGGACACCAGGGCCACCGTTGGCAGGATTTATAAAAAGGAGTACTAGACATTGCTCCACATACAATATGAAAGCTTAGGGCCATGTGGTTTTGGAGAAGAAGTTCTTCTTATGTTTTACCAATAGTAAGTCTATGGGAGCTATTGACCCCCTAGGGTGGGGCCATTTTTGACGCCAAGGGCATGATTTGCAGAATTTATGTAAAGCTTCAAATAACAAAGCTGCATACTAAATATAGACGCTTTGGCTGTTGTAGTTTCAAAGAAGAACATTCTTACATGTATTTCCAATTATAAGACTATGGCAGATGATGACGCCCCCAGGTCGGGGCCTGTATGGATCCCAGGGCACGGTTGGCAGGGTTTATAAAGAGGACCACTATACATTGCTACACAAAAAAGTATTAAAGCTCTCTGGCTTGTGGTTTCGGAGAAGAAGCTTTTTATCAGCTGGGGATAATTCTCATAAATGGAGACATTCTCTCGATCGGGAGACACTGCCATAGAGTCTAATGCATTTTGATCAATTTATACATCATGTGTTAAAATTTTGTCCTCCGATCGGGAGACAGGAAATGACCTAAATAAAAAGTTTCAGATTAAAGCTCATGCCTTCTGATTGAAAATTTATCGTAAAAGTAACCATGCTTAACAATAAAATCACGAAGAAAATAAACAATTCTTCCAAGTCTTTAATCTAGTGATTATACCAGGGTCTGTCCCATATCTCTGTACTAATCGCAACGGTGAATTTCTTTGATGCAACGGATTAAATTTAGGTATTGATGGACTGGTGTCTTCCCAACTTGTTTTAACACGCGCTTTTTCGTAGTAAAATGCGCAGGACAGTCTGAAAATGCCTAAAATATGACATTTTTTCATACTGTCTCCCGATAGGGAGAATGTCCCCAGAATCGGAGACAAGTTTGTCTCCAAAACGGGGGACATTCCCCCAATCGAGGGACATCTTATTTTTTGGCAATGTAGCAATTTTTTAACATATATTGTCTCCTAAAACGGAGACAATCCCCCGATATGGAGATTGTCTCCGTATTTGAGAATTATCCCTAGCTGTTTATGTTTTGCCCATTGTAAGTCTATTGGAGCTAATGACACCAGGGGCATGGTTGGTGGGATTTATGAAGAGGACCACCATACATTGCTTAATACAAAATATGAAAGCTCTGGGCCTTGTGGTTTCGGAGAAGAAGATTTTTTTATGTTTTTTCCCATGACGCCCCCCGGGTTGGGGCCTGTATGGACCCCAGGGGCACGGTTGACAGGATTTATAGAGACAACCACTATACATTGCTACACACAAAATATGAAAGCTCTGGGCCTTGTGGTTTTGGAGAAGAAGATTTTTATTTTTTTCCCATTGTAAGTCTATGGGAGCTAATGACCCCCGGGGTGAGGCCATTTTTGACCCCAGGGGTGGTTGGCAGGATTTATAGAGGGCCACTACACATTGATACATACAAAAAATAAAGGCTCTGGGCCTTTTTGTGGTTTTGGAGAAGAATATTTTTTTATGTTTTTCCCATGACGCCCCCGGGGCGTAGCCTGTTTAAACCACAGGGGCACGGTTGGCAGGGGCTTTATAAAGAGGGCCACTATATACATAGCTACACACAAAATATGAAAGCTCTAGGCCTTGTGGTTTTGGAGAAGAATATTGTTTTATGTTTTTTTCCCATTGTAAGTCTATGGGAGCTATCTGTAGCCATGGAAACCAGAGTTCTAATCTGACCTGGCCCAAAACCTAATGCAACCTTTCCCCCTCCTCAATGATGCTTTAGATAAAATTTGATCAAGATTGGCCATGTTGTCTTAGAGATAAGTTCGAAAATGTGAACGGACGGACGCACGCACGCACGGACGGACGCCGGCTCGACTACTATACTATAAGCTCACCTTTGAGCCTTGGGAACGTTGAAATTATTTGCTTAACACAGCTTACATATTATACATTTCTAAGCTAGCAGTTACAGTTCAAAAGTCCCATATTTGTATATTTATTATCTCGTTTATCTTCTTATGAAATTCTTAAACTTTAAAGCAAACATTGACTCTTCTAACGTAATATCTGATCTATGCTTTTAGACATTTCAAATGGAATTAGTCCATAACGGATAAAGAAAAGCTATTGCTATTGTCACATTCAAAAGCATGCATACATGATGTATAACGCCAATAGTATACGCTGGGGTCATACTTTTGTATTAATGTCACACCACACATATGCAACGTCGTAGCACTTACACTTTTATGCTGTAATTCAGCTGGAAAAAAGTTTTTTGTTGTCGTTTTTTTTGTTTGTTTTTTTCTTCTTCTTGTTGATGTTGTTGTTGTTTCATATGTCATGGATATATGTTCTTAATATAACTTTTCTCTCGTTTGTCGATCCAGATTCTGTAGGTTTGTACCATTCTTCGCCGACCCATTCCGAGTCGCTGAAGAAGTAAGATCCTCTCCTTCTGTTTCTATAGGTCCATTAACACTTGCTCCAAATCTAACAGATCCTGTCATTTTGTAATTTATAGATTCAAGCTTACTTTGTAAGCCTTTATTCTTTGAACAATGGAACACGATAAGCTCACATACAAACGCCGTTGTCCCGATGAGGATTCCCAGAACACAAACGTAGTAAGCACTTTGTACGTCAACTATGGCAATAGGCTTTGCTTCTGTAACAATGTTGCCAGAACAAAAGTTAGACTTGGGCCACCAACGACGTTTCCATATTTGTAGAAGACCGCTTTCATGGATAGATATCATTCTGAAATAGTGACGTTAGTGTAGTATAGAATTATAAACAAGCAGCGCTGAACCTTAGCGTCATAGTTTGATAATTCCAACAACATTTATTTGTTAACGTTTGACTGGTTTTGAAACAAAAATATACTTTAATCAAGTCCACGATTCATAGTTTGCAATTTCAAGCCTCAAAACATGAGGTGCAACATATGAGTATTTATACACCAACGCAAACGTAGTAATCAACACAACGTCATCAAATTGACAAAGACACTAATCAATATTGGATTTCTAGACTAAATATAAAGTGTACGTGAAAGCAAAATGTCAACCAAAACTTAGTGGCACCAAAGGGTGACACAAATCAACTGGTAAAATCACAGTTTTGGTCTTTGGGCAGTCAGAGATAAATGAGTGCCCGTCATTAACAGCACTCTTGCGATCGCCGCTAAAGCTTTTTCCTGTGTTCCTTTATTATATTACAATTATATAATCCTTGCTAATGTCATTTTCTGTCAATACATGTCCGTTTGATTTGTTTGTGTATATTTAACGCCAACAATATTCAGTCATGGTGGGACAGATGTCCGTTTGAATGTATCTAATTAGATCAAGAGACCCTGTGTATTTTGTGTCCAAAAGTCATGGTCATAACGTTTATCGGAGAGCATAAGAAGCCAAAAACAAAGACAATAAAATGTAAGTGGGAATTTTGGAGTGGGAATTTCTGATTGCTACTTGTTGTTTTATGTTATTTCTTATTGTTTTATGTATTGGTGTTTGAAAAAAAATTGTGCTGTTGACGCCTTATGTATGTTATCATATTTTTAGTTAAGTTTAGGTAACTAAGTGGCCACCTATTTGGAAAATAGCTGCTCATTCGGCTTACGAAATGTTTTCATGGTTTAAGTACCTAATTGTTAGTTTGTTTTTTCCCGCCTCGGTATTTGGAGTGGGAACCATTTTCTGATTGTTGCCAACTTGTGCCTTTGTACCTCTCAATTAAATGTAATCTCAGTGCTTCAGTGGAATGAAATCTAACTTACTGATTAGAAAACGTAGACAAGTGTGTGGAATGTTTAGGAAAAACAAGAGCATATTTAAGTGGCAAGAATTCCTCTTTGATGGTCATTAGTCCACATTCTTCCGCCATTTCTAGCTCTATAGTAGTCTTATCTCCTATCCAGGCTATTAAATTCGACCATGCCTTTACCGATGTCTTTGAATTCTTGACGCTTTGCATTCTGAAATAATTTCATAATCAAAGAATAATACGCCTATAATAAGATCTAATTTTCGTTTATTTTTAAACGACCAGCTGACAGAAATTATTTGAGCCTGTGCGTGAGAAAACCAACAATTTGGGTTTCAGACCAGGTCCGACACAAACCAGGCTGTACAGTCACAGAAACAGGCTAGAAGCTTGAAATTTCGGATTTAAGAAGAAGAGAGATTGTACTATCCGTGTAGCGAAAACAAAGGCGCTGATCAGCTTCGCGGTTACCGCGAAGCTGATCTGCGTCTTTGTTTTCGCATATGCAAATTGTTGTTTTCCTCATGCACAGGCCTATTTGTATAATTCTAGGCATTCTAGAATGGTCTGGATATTATGAATATATATTATGAATTATATTGGGAAAACTTTTAGAAATTTGCTTATATGTTTAGCAAGAGTATACGTAATGGCTCACACGATAAAGAACATCGTGAACATGACGTTCTAATCTGGCAGGATATGACTTTTTTATATTTGAGAAAACCGGGCTTCGGGATTTCCGACCAGGTCCGGCACATACTGGCCTGTATAAGCACAGCAGATGCCTACATGTAGAATCTTGAAATTTCGGATTTTGGTAGAAGAGGAATTGCACTATTCGTGTAGCGAACACAAAGGCGCTGATCAGCTCTGCAGTTACTGCGAAGCTGATCTGCACCTTTCTTTTCGCCTATGCAGATTGTTGGTGTTGTTCCCATGCGGAGGCTCATTTAATTTGATTGAAGGTTAAAAAGCATAAAATCAAGGATGCTGAATTATAATCAGGCAGTACTTTAATATTAACACGCATTGATACTAGTATATGTCCTATTAAGAGAGGTAATGCCATGGTTGAATTAAAATCAATACAACAGTTAATTGTATGACACGAAACGAGGACTAAGTAAACCACAACACCAGGAGAATAGGATCAGACAACGTATACACTGCATTTTAGTCTAATTTACCTACCCTTATTAAAAGATCTTCCTAATTAGAACCTTCCAGTGCGCCCCATTTGAACTCGTCCTTCATCAAAATCAGCTCCTCTAAACTGTTAAAAGGCGGTTTACCTTTGCTGACTGTTAGAAAAGCTATCAAATTTCCACAGTAAGAATATAAAACAGCCACCAAGAGCTAAAAAATGTCCGCCCGGCCCAAGAATCTGGCAAGTGAACACCACCTTACAAAACAAAGAAAGCCACAACAAAAATGTTTAAGTCAGTGCACTCACAAACAAACATACATGTGATACAAAAGAGCATTACAGGTGCATTGTACATACCATTTGACCATGTCTTTTCAGATCATTACCCATGATCCGATTTAAGCTGACACTATAACCTTAGAAATGACTAATATCTATAGGCTACCAATTTTGAAAATCTTCATAGACAGATTCTCTGCCTTTTTTGTCAGCTTGACACTTGCCCTAGCTTCTGAGGGTGACACACAAAGACACAGACACAAAGACTATCCATGATCCTGACATACATACCCGGATTAAGATATCTTCCCATGCCGTGCCTCCAAGAGTACCCCACCTAAATTCTCCTTTCAGCATAAGTAACTCTTCGAGGCTATTAAAGGGTGGTTTATCCTTTGTAACAGTAAGAAAGGCGATCAGGTTGCCACAATAGATAGCTACCACGACAATACAGAAAAGCCACCAACAACTCACGAATGTCCGACCAGCCCATGTGTCAGGCAGATGAACACCGCCTTAAGAAAACAGAGGATAAATGTAATTATTCTAGAAGAATAAAACTATCATAAAGAAAAAGACGCGACGAATTTCAATTCCAACCTACTGAAAAGGTAAGAGTGGGTGGAGCGAAGTGAAATCTGCACAAACGGATCGCTATTTTGTGCCTGTATGGGAAAGTGAGGGTAAATATAGGCGGATAGTTATGTTGTGGTTAGGTTATAAGTTTGTAAAAAGGGACGGGGTATGATTTGTTATACAAATACATTATGTCGCAAAAGCAGTATATGAAGCATACATATTTGCGAAGACTTTAAGAGTCTAATCTGCGGACAACCAAACAAAATGGTGATTAGATCACAATGCGATAAATGGTGTATCAGCACCACCTCACAACTGCCTCTGAACAAATAAATGCATCCAGCACTTATTTTGAACGGGTCATTGAATGTGCTAGGAATTTAGGAAAAAAAAAACAAACAAAAAATGAGAAAATATAGATGGTTATATTTGTAAGAATTTGTCTTGAAACCTCATTTTCAGTTCTAGCTGATGTATTATCTATATCATTCAGGATTTCTTTAAATGTTTCTAGCGTGTCACTGCCACCTTTTGTTATGTAGGCGTCATACCTAGCCGATTTTAACACGCGATGGACACACGATTATGAAAAGTTTCAATTTCGGCGGGGATCGTGGAGACATCGGGCCATTCGCGTGTGCATCGTTACCCATCGTATGTCCATCGGGAGACTTTTTAAGCCATCGGCATCACCATCGCGAGCGGCACCAAAATCTTCGACATGCCAAAAAAATACAGGAAGGACACACGATGGTTCAATTTCGTGTTGAATTCGCGAGTGCATCGTGGCCTTCGCAAAAGCCATCGCGAGGCCATCATATGACATCGGGACTACATCGTACTTCTGTCGTGTGGTCATCGGCACCATCGGCTAAGTTTTGCTACACGAAGGCAATACGATGGAGACGCGATGCTGCCCGATTGTGTTACGAAGGCAACACGACATCGTATAGCCCTCGCAACGCCATCGTATAAGCATCGTACCTAACAAAATTATAACACGATGGCATCCCGATGGAAACACGATATTAACTTAAACTGCATTTTCTGCGTTTCCAATATATCCCAAGGTAACGTTGACATACAAAAATCAGCATCCACACACACGCGGCCTTTTTCTCAGAAAATCTTAAGTTCAGTACTGTTGATTCTGTTCTGACAAAAATCATGGTGTATTTCGAAGACAAGACAAACAGGAAGAAGAAGACTGCAGCACTGCTTCTTTACACGCAACTGGAACATGATAGTATCATCTTGCAGGAGCAACACCATCTCTTACAGGTATTTGGTTTCTTTATTATCATGTTGTCTTTCAAGCAGCACTCTAGTTTTCTTTCTAGTAGAGCAGTACCCACTGCAGTTTTCGACAAATTATCTACATCTACTATAAACTCAATAACAGTTTTTTTTGTTTTTTTTTTTTGTTTTTTTTTTAATTCAGTTTTACGTCCCTTTCAAGATTATTTCAGCTCATATGAGACGGGCCAATCAGTAGGTGGGCGAAAACGGGAGAACCCCGAGAAAAACCACCTGGCACACCCGCAAGCAGAACTTGGCTTGTCTCACATGTGGCCAGTGCGGGGCTCGAACCCACACCAGACACAGCTTGGGTGGAGCTGACAGGCGCAATCTTCTTCCCACGCACTCTTCCTGGTTTCGGTGGCATTTCCAATTTTATTTTGTAAACTAAGAAAGAAACTGAGTTAAATGCGTAACCGCCGGTTAAGAATAGACATCCGATTCACTTCCTTCCGGTTTTGCGTGTGAGGTGCAGCAAAATGTAAACAAAACATACACTACTCGGATCGATCGATAATTATTTTGTAGAATAGAACGGTATCAAAAAGCTAAGAATGCTATTTTGTCACTTATTTATCATTGTTAGACAGCACCAAATCAGATTGCAAAATTACTTGATGTTTTGGGGGGGTTATTTGTTCCCTCCTAAGAAACATGTGTTTCAACACGGTCAAGAACGGCAAAATACAACTAAAAATTGGGCAATTTGCTGTTAAATATCATGTTTTTGTGATGTAGTTATATATTAAATAAATTACATCTGATGTCTGCCACAGTATTCACTTTTCTTAGGGTTCAACATTTATTTTTCGAAGGGAAGAAAAAAATGGTTAAGCATTTAATCATTAAAATAAGAAGGATTTATTTCAAGATATGTTTAAAAACCTCTGCCTGTTTTATGATATTTGATATTCTCTGTACAGCGTTTTAGATGAAAGCAAACGAAAACAAAAGCAAATTACAGTATTCATCAACATCTCTTTTTAGTCTCATTAATTGATTTTTACATAACATCGGGAAGTGTCGTTATGCCTTCGGGACACTTTCGGGAATACATTTTACACCTCACGATGGCTTCACGATGGCTTCACGACATCGTCAAGCCTTCGCATACCATTCGCATCAACATCGTATGCAAAACTACCACGCCGTGTATCGTTCGTGACTGCATCGGGTATAATCGTGTGTCCATCGTGTGTCCATCGTGTGCCCATCGGTAGGCTTCGTACATGCTTCGGCTCAACATTGGCTTTTTACCAAATTCGTGACGAAAATCGCGCGAAATTGAAAATTTCATATTCGTGTGGCCATCGTGTGTCAAAATCGGCTAGGTATGACGCCACCTTAACTAAATCGCGAAACCCTAAAGTGTAATAATTGCCTTCTTTATCGCTAATATTATAGCCCCCAATCTTTTTACCATACTTTGATGTTTCATCAGTATAAAGTGTAGTTGCTTCATGTTGTAATAATATTTCAGATAACTGTTTCTGAGAGAGAGCAAGTCTTTGTAAGTTCATATTATGAATGGTTGACACTCTTGGAGTCTTATTGGCACTCTTGTTCACTAATTTCAAAACAGCATTTATTACAGGCCCTACATGCTGTGAACTTACATGATGTTCCGGTAGCTCATATACACATTTATGAAGTTCTTGTGAATACTTATTTTAATCTGAATCATAAACTTGGACTTCATCTTTAGCATAGTCAACAATAATATCTCTGAGTCAATCATTTTCTTCGCGTAATTCAGTCATATGAATATTTTCTCTCTCATTTTCTCTTATCAATTGATGATATTTTTCATCAGTGGTTGAAGCCCGCCAGTAACTTGTGTTACTGATCGTTCCAAGTCCATTCTTCTGTGGTGGTTCTTTTTTGTTTTAGGTTTTGGTGTTTGAAATTTTTGTGCTGTTGGCGCCTTATGTGTGTTTTCATATTTTTAGTTAAGTTAAGGTAACTGAGTGGCCACTGGGAAAATAGCTGCTCATTCGGCTTACGCAATGTTTTCTTGGTATCAGTACCTGATTGTTTGTTTGGTTTTCTCCCACCTCGGTTTTTGGAGTGGGAATCTTTTTCTGACTGCACCTTTTCCTGATATTTGCCTTTTTGTACCTCTTTATACGTGATTGCCTTTCGGAACCAGACTTTTATGGTGACTTGGTTTACAAATTTAATAACCTCGTAGGAAGAAATATTTTTTATTTTCAGTTTAGAAGAAATATATAGAGGATATTCAAGTTTTTCGAGTGAATATGAGTTTTATTTCATTGAGTGAAGTGAAAAAATTTTATATTTCATGAGTGCCGAAGGCACGAATGAAATATATAATTTTTCACTTCACGAGATGAAATAAAAGTCATATTCACGACAAAAACTTGAATTTTCTTTTTATTATATTGCATGTAGTCATTGTAACGTTGCGCGCTAAAGCATATGCCGTCAAAATCTTAAATGACGTCATTACGTCACGTCATTACGTCGCTTTTGTGTGTGAACGTTCATTGCGTCAACAATGGCATAGATTATAAAATTTAGTAACGTATAAATTAGAGATAAAACGGTGGAATCGTAATTTGTGTATTCCCATATCTTATATTTTCACATGTGAAAATATAACTTTTTTATATTTTCACATGTGAAAATATAACTTTTTCAAATATTGGTTATATTTGATACATATTTCTCTATATTTCATCACTTGCCATATAATAAAATACGTTACAAACGTATATGACAGAACTTATTGTTATGCGACAGCCTGCATGCTTAGTTTGTAGCCTTCATTAATTGCACGCCTGTGTGTCGGGCGTCATACCCTATGCTTGTCCCGACTTAAAGCTATTCATTTTCGTTGGTTAGCACCGGAGCGTCTTGTATGTTGCTTGGCCCACCGGGGTTCAACTGGTGTTTTCGTTTGCTCCGGATTTTCAGTGTTATTGGGTGTCCAGGGATTTCAATCGTCGGATAGCTTACTGTATCTGTGAGTCTTGGATTTTGATTCATGTTGGTTATCATGATTTATTTGTTTGTCCTTGATGATTCATTGACAAGTGGGAGATACATCACGAGGACCGAACTCTAATTCAATGTTGTGAGCCACTGCAGAAGCTGAGGATGGTGTTTTGGCCAGGTAAAACTAATTAAAGCCAGTGATTTTATATTAATGATCGTTCCGAGGCGATACTTCTGTGGTGGTTCTTATTGGTTTATGTTTTGGTGTTGATTTTTGTTCTGCTTACGCCGCATGTGCGTTTTCATACTTTAATTATGTTTTGGTAACCGAGTGGCCGTCTATTGGAAAAGTAGCTGCTCATATGCTGCTCATATTGCTTACGATATTTTTTTTTATTATAAGTACCTAATTGCAATTTTGTTTTTTTTCCACCTCGGTTTTGGAATGGGAATTTCTTTCTGATTGCGTCGTTTTCTGATCATTGCCTGTTTTTACCTTTATGAAGTATAAACTGGAGGCAACAGGCACGAGAACCGAACAACTAAAAAATGTTGGAACCACTGCAGAAGATGAGGGTGAGGTTAAAGCTCTGTAAAATATTACTGATCGTTCCAAAATATTACTGATAGTTCCAAAATATTACTGATCGTTCCAATGCGATACATCTGTTGTGGTTCTTCTAATTGTCTTGTGTTTCGGAGTCAAGTTGTGGTGCTGTTTGAACCTCACATGTATGTACGTTTTCATAGGTTTAGTTCAGTTCGGGTAACTTAGTGGCCGCCTATTGGGAAATAGCTGCTCACTGGGCTTACGCTATGTTTTCTGGATATTCGTGCCTAATTGTCGGTTTAATTTTTCCCATCTCGGTATTTGGAGTGGAAATTTCTTTCTGATTGAGCCTTTTCCTGATCACTGCCTACTTGTACCTTTTTAGCTAGTAAAGTAATGCATTGCCATAGGCATTAAAACTGTTTTGGAGTATTACCACTGGCATTAGCAAGTTTATTAAAACAATACAATGCCATCAGCATTATTTGACAAAACAAAGCATTGGCATCGGTATTATACTAGAGGACTTTGAAAACGCCTCACTGTACATCGGTTATACTTTGTTTAAAACTTCCTTAAAAATGTACAAAATAAACGTAGCATCGTGTACGCCAACACGATAAACAATATTTATCCATAAAGATCCATAAAAATTTGTTCGCTCGTTTGTATGCTGCAGCTGTTTTCATGGACGTCATCGAGATGTAAGAAAACCTTAAAACTGCTACAATAAATGGATTTTGTAAAAACAAACCGTCTCGAGTGAAAGCTAAATGACCTCAAGCACAAGAAAAAGCAAAATCAAAATGGGGGATTTCTTTCAATGTCGTTTGAAGCGCTATCGTTATTTGATGACGTCAAGCGTAAGTATTCAAAATACCTCTAGACATTCGATTACAGCGTCGAAAGTAATTGTATTTTACACAGGACTTTGCCTATTCATTGTGCACAAAAACTTTTGAATTCGTTTCATTTTACATGCAAAAAAAAATAAAGTTTTCTGAATAAACGTAAAAGTGACGTAACTACCGCTGTTTTAGTGCAAATTAAAGCAAATCAACAACATCATTTGCTTGGCTTTTGGTGTTTCTTTCCAGAAATCATGTTGTATCTGATGAATATTTGCCGTCCCCATACTTTGGTTTTCTTGAATTCTGGTAACGCTTGAATTAATCGTGTATGACGTTAATAGCTGCCGTTGACGCTTCGGTTTTGGTATCGAAGTTAAGCAGACTGGATGTACTTTTTAGTTCAAAAATATTTTTGCCGATATATCATGTATTCTGAGAGTAACGAGCAATAAAACAAATGAGGCGTTTTCAAAGTCCTTGAGTATAGTTTTCAGGATAGTTTGCGATAAGGAATTTAATTTAACCAGTTTAACGATGAGATGTACATGTATCTTCAATGAACATTTAATCAACTATCATACACTCCCGAAAATAAGTCTTAAATCGTTAATACACATTGAAATCAAAGCTGAATTAACTAAAGCGCAATTTACTTTAATATGTTAACCAATGAAAAATAATTGTTCGCCATATGTCTGAAAAATTACTTCGACAAGGTTTGTTTTAAACTCGGAGAACTGAATTAGCTTCAGAGAAAGTTGCATGTACATGTAATTAGATAACTTTATCATTTTTAGCTCACCTGAGCCGAAGGCTCATAGGTGAGGTTATAGGATAGGGAGGCACCCGGCGTCCGTCCGTCGGCGTCGCCGTCCGTCGTCCACCATTTTCAAAGATCTTCTTCTCTGAAACCGCTTGGCCAATCAAAGTCAAATTTATGTGAAACATCAATAGGAAGGGGGGAACCAATGTGAATATAAGAAATCCAGGTCACATGACCAAGATGGCCGCCATGCCCATATATGGTAAAAACCCTTCAAAAATCTTCTTCTCCAGAACCAGTGGACCGATTTCAACGAAACTTGGCATGAAGCATCGATGGCTCAAGCACTACAATGTGTATATAAATCGTGACCCTGTGATGATATTGACCTATTTTATGGCAAGGTCAACATAGGTCGCCATTGCATTTGAATGGGGAAAAATTTTAAAATGTCATTTAAAGTGAAAATCTTGCAGGAAATGGGCAGCAGGACTGAATATTGATGATTCTGAAAAAATAATTGACCCCAGGGGCTCATCTGCCCCCACCCCGGGGCAATATACCTGTACATTACAATCATATTCAAACATCATCTCCTCTGAAACCGCTTGGCCAACCAAAGCCAAATTTTATGTGAAGCATCAATAGGAAGGGGGAACCAATGTGTATATAAGAAATCCAGGTCACATGACCAAGATGGCCGTCATGCCCATATATAATTAAAACCCTTCAAAAATCTTCTTCTCCAGAACCGGTGGACCAAGTTCAACGAAACTTGGCATGAAGCATCTATGGCTCAAGCACTACAATGTATATATAAATTATGACCCTGTGATGACCTTGACCTTTTTGACGGCAAGGTCAACATAGGTCACTAATGCATTTGAATGGGGAGAACTTTAAAAATGTCATATAAAATGAAAGTCTTACAGGAAATGGGCAGTAGGACTGAATATTAATGATTCTGAAAAAAGATTGGACCCCAGGGGCTCATCTTCCCCCACCCCGGGGCATTATACATGTAAATTACCATAATATTCAAATATCTTCTCCTCTGAAACCGCTAGGTCAATCAAAGCCAAATTTTATGTAAAGCGTCTCTAGAATTGTGGAATCAATGTGTGTATAAATAATCTAGTTCACATTACCAAGATGGCCGCCATGCCAATAATGGTAGAAAACCTTCAAAAATCTTCTTCTCCAGAACCGGTGGACCGATTTCAACGAAATTTGGCATGAAGTATATATGGCTCAAGCACTACAAGGTGTATATAAATCATGATACTGTGGTGACCTTGACCTATTTTACAAGGTCAACATAGGTTGCCAATGCATTTGAATGGGGAAAACTTTTAAAAAGTCATTTGAGGTGAAAGTCTTGCAAGAAATGGGCAGAAGGATTAAATATTAATGATTCTGAAAAAAATGGACCCAAGGGCTCATATGCCTCCACCCTGGGGCAATATACATGTATAATACCATAATATTCAAACTTCTTCTCCTCTGAAACCACTTGGCCAATTAAAGGCAAATTTTATCTGAATCATCTATAGGATGGGGGAACCAATGTGTTTATTAATAATCTAGGTCACATTACCAAGATGGCTGCCATGCCCATATAAATCTTTTTCTCTGAACCATTTGACAAATTTCCATGAGTGAAGCATCGATGGCTAAAGTACTACAATGTATATCTAAATCATGACCTGTGACAACCTTGACCCAGTTTATGGCAAGGTCAACATGGGTTGCCCATGAATTTGAATGGGAAAAACTGTTAAAATGTCATTTGAAGGGAAAAGCCAGCAGGAAATTGGCAAATGGACAGAATATTGATTATTCTGAAAAAAGAAAATGGCCCTAGGGCTTCATCTGCCCTTACACTGGGGTTAAATACCATTATATTAAAACATGTTTATTGGTACACGTATATGCAGCAGATCTCAGGTGAGCGTTTAAAGGACCATTGGTCCTCTGGTTTTACTTACTACTTTTATTTTCAGTTCGCATTTTTCAAGTTTTATATTTATCTTATAACAGTTAATACTGTACGATTTTTTGTAAACAAAGTAATTCAATAGAATAATAGATACGAGAAATGCATAATAACTGTGTTGTTGACTGAAATTGTTGGAGTTTTTGACTTATTATAGTCGAGTTGCTGCTTTTCTTGTTGGGCTCTTGCTTATTTCGTGAATGAACATCTTGATGAACCAGTGGAAATGCTCTCCTTCCCGCCTAGTATCTTTGGGTCGAGGTTTTGGCTTTATTTGCAGCAACATTTTGTAATACATGTGTTAGCCAGTTGAGATCTTGGTTTATTTTTTTATTCTAATCCGTTTTTAATAATCACTAATACATTTTTGATGTACGTGATAGAAATGGAAATTTCGCTGTTCTAGTAAAATGGTTTTATAAATGATAATGATAATCGCTGAATTTCTGGTGTATGTGGTTGGGGTTTCAACTTTATTACATCAAAAGTTTTTGTTTCATATGTTCGAAGTTGATCATTATTTTTTTTTAATTTAAGTTTCCTTCTTTATGAATTCGGTAAGTTGTGTCCCAGGAAAATTGGTTTATCTTCATTATACTTGTCCCCAGTAAAAACGATAATCGGTGTCCCAGGAAAAGTGGTTTATCTTCATTATACTACTGTTTATTGTGCCTGCCTCTCTGTCGTGCTCGTTGCCTTTCGTTCCTGTTGAAACTTAGCCGGATGACTACCTTGTTGGGAAAGAGCTAGTCATTCAGCTCTTCGAGTGTGTTGTCGGAAAAATGTTTTGTTGTGTTTTATGTATTTTCTTTCCCAGCTGGTGTCTATGTTGGGACGTCAAATTTAATTGCATCGAGTTCTGATCCCTCTCTTCTTGCTTTATAGAGAGACCTTGGTTATTTTAAAACTTATATGCCCACTAGATTGTGGTCCCCCGAAAACAAATAATACATAACGATAGCAAAAGTACTTCGGCTTAGAACTGTTATAAAATTTAAATGTAATTTAAGAACTGACTGAAAGTGTGTGCATATTAAATAACGAGAGAGATCAAAGCCGCTCACGCTTGCCAAAAAAATCAAAATCTTCAACCATAAAAAAAAGAAAATATTGCGCTATTTAAGATATTTTCCTTCAACATTCAAATTTAATGCATTCAGACTACAAAACAAAACTTTTAAAGATTTGGGCGGTATTGGTCACTTGTGTGAATACATCCTAATGTTTATTGGCTTATAATGTAGCCGCCATTATTGATTTGTACCCGTGAGAGTAACCCGGATGTTGGCTGATGACGTCGCGCCATATTTTCCGATAATCGGAATACTGCTAGGTGATAGCCAAAGGCAAACAAACTTCTCAAGTAACAATATGTATTAAAGTGGCAATTTACCACACCTGTGGAAATAGTTTAAAAACAGGATCTTAATTAAATTAATATAGACAAAGTACGTAAATCATAGAAACAAACGTTTTGCAGCTAATGCCAAATCTAATGCTAATGCACTAGCAAAATTTGCAAAAGTAATGCATTAGAATTAGAATTGTACTAATGCTAAAATTAATATTAACATTGTCATTAGCATTAGTTGAGAAATAGCAAATGCATTGCTAATGCATTGGCATTAGTTTAATGCAATGCCCAAGCCTGGTTGAAACAACATTACAACACGAGTTGTTAAAAAGGTTAAAAAAAAGTTTTATAAACGGTGGAAAAGTTGCATGTCCTTTTTAACATACAAATTTTATATCGTATATACTGGCATGGGTACAAATAGACATACTGATTATGAAAAATGGACGGGATGGGGATGGAGCAAAACGGTCGAAGTGCAGCGCTGCAAACTACACATAACAGAGGTTAAAGAAGGATAAGTTCGGCACTGTTAACAAAATTGGTGATCATAATGAGAGAATTTGAGCCGCATCGTGAGAAAACCGGATTTTTGCCTAGGCGAAAACAAAGGCGCGGATCAGCTTCGCGGTAACCGCGAAGCTGATCAGCGCCTTTGTTTTCGCTACTCGGATCATACAATTCCTCTTCTACTTAAATCCGAAATTTCAAGCTTCTAGCTCTTTTCTGAGCTTGTACAGGCCGGTTTGTGTCGGACCTGGTCGGAAACCCCGAAGACCGGTTTTCTCGCGTCGAGGCTCATTTAATGTAAAATTTACTTTGTTTACTGAATATTGTGTGTGCTATATAAATGATTCTGTCATGACTTCACCATTCTGAAGGTGAATGTCAGATTGTCTATATTTGTATATTTGATTTGAAGCCCATCGTCCTACATCTATGGGTATATAGGGGCGTTGCCTCCATTCTACATGTACCAAACATTGGGGATGTCATGACAGCCGAATGTGCTGTGAACTACCTCATTACGAAAACATACCCATACAATAGACAGGGATTTTTTTAACAGTAGTGAAAAATGAAATTTCCAGTGGATTTTTTTTTATATTTTTCTTATTTTTTGCTCAAAACATAGACTGTGGGTGCACGTTAGAACCGCTTGGCCGAGGCGGTTCTAACGAGTACCCACAATCTATGTTTTGGAGCAAAAATAAGAAAAATAGGTATACCCCCGCATACCCCAGTTTTGCTATATAAAAATGGGGTTTAAGGGGCTATACATTACACGGACATGTTTTCGTGATGTATTAGTAAGATAAATAACTAAGGTAATTAAATAACTAAGGTAATTAATAATTAATATAATATATAATATATAATGTTTTCGTGATGTATTAGTAAGATAAATAACTAAGGTAATTAATTAATAATATAAGGATGGTTTGACTAAACGACTCGTTGGTCAGGTTCAGGCCTTCTTAGCGGTTAGGCAGTAATCACGAGGTCGATCAGTTGATTATATACTTAGCGGCATTTCTATTTCTCATAGCCCCAATGGGCGGTGCCCTCGACAGACATTGACAAGTGATTGGGTCGAACTATTCATACATAAAAGTTTTAGTTACTCTAGTAGTTTGAGTGGTAATATACTGCTTCACATTCTGTTCGCATGGCATCCCAGTGTTTGATTTACGCCCAACATTATCGAAAGAAACGTTTCGACATCGCCATGGCTGTTGGCTGCGAGGTTTGTCAGCAAAACAAATACACAGGCGACTAATGACGCCGATCGATTATCATTATGATGCATGAGATGTGACAGTACTTTACAAGTTGTCATTCCTATGTATGCATTTTATGCAGCTCATTATGCGTGTACATATACCCCATTGGACCGGAACAATTCTGCTCGGCAATATAGCCAAGGGAATCGAAGGTCTTACTGTTGTTTCTGTGTCAATTATCACGCGAAGTTTATAAAAACAAAACGACAATAAGATCAAGGCATACCTTGACACAGTAGGGCGCCATACATATACCAGAATGCATCGTGGAAAGTATGTAACCCTCCTGTTTGTTCTCGCAATTCAGCTTGTTCCATAGTCTGGTAGTATGGGTTATATTTCTCGATCAGAAAGGCTAGAAATGTCATCAGCGGTAGGGCTATCCCGATGCATAGCAACACTTCCCATTTGAATGGATCGACAAGGGTCCTCCACTTGGTTTTGATTGGATCCGGTTTCTTTACGACTGCTGTTGTATAATCATAGTAAAATGGGTAAGAAAAGTCGACGAATTTAGCTCTGTTTGGTTGGATTGATAATGGAGCTACAACCATGTCACATTCCTGAAAATAATCATGAGTCTATTTAACATCACGGAAATTCAAGAAAAACTTAAATTACTGGAGAAAATTATATGAATTTTAATATCGTTTATGATTGTAGTAACTAGTGTTGCAAAAGAGGTCTTAGAAAAAAGAAGTGCTGCACAGAAGGATATAACATATCTATTAAGACCAGTGAAAGGAATATTGTATGGTAATGATACCGGGTACAGCATTATGTAGAGGAAACAATAAAAGGTTTGTAGGAAAATATAGGAAAATACTTTCTTTTGAACGTCCTTTGGAAGTTAATTTATGCATTCTTGCATAAATATGAATAAGCACAGCCGTGTTAAACCATTGTCAATTAGGCTGGAAATCGTCTTGAAATAACAATAATGAGATTTAAGCGCCAATTGATAGTGAGTTGTGTACAAAATTCTGTGGATGTCATTGGTCATTGTGAAGTGACGTCACGGTTTTCCATATAAAACTGGTGGCAGATGCTGAATAATTTCCACAATTTCCGGTGGGTGTTTCAATTGGATAGTTGCGAAAATGCAAGAAAAGTGATCACAATGAAAACGACAACCTTATATTATATAACAATGCATTAACGAACAACAAACACATTCCTCGTGCCTCGGTAGAAGTTGAGCATGTAAGACCTCTATAATGAATTCGTTTGGCTATGTTCAAAAGTGATACTCATAGGATGAGTAAATGTATTACACACTGCCGGGGAAAACTTTGCTTCTGCTTCAATATTCAGAGGTAGGTATTTTGACACAGTTGGTAAAATGTTAATTGTATCATTTATATTAGGCCGAAAAAATAGCTGTGTTTCCGCTAACCCGACCGACCCTGATTTTTTGTGCGGACCCTGCAGTTTTATTGCCACTTTGAAAGAATATAAAAAGGTTTTCGTCCATGAAAGACCCATGAAATTTTCAGGTAAATGGACATATGACATAAAACAAGTAGAAACTGCATAATATTTAAAATTACTTTACTTAACTTTGTTTATGTTTTAAACTTCAATGTCTGTCATTTTCTAGTATTTGAGATGAATTAAGTTGTAATTATTAATTTTCATCTGTTTTCAACAAATAAAAAATAGAGAAAAAATAAAAAGATTTGCCTACCTACCAAACCTGATTTTTTTCGGCATGTTAGCGGAAAAACAGATAATTTTTACGCCATAAGTAATTGTTCATAAATACCAGACGCTGAACTTGTCCAACCAAGCCGTTAAAGGTATAATTATTTCCTTCCAAAGCTCCCCATTTCTGATCCTTTGGCTCTATTAGCTCATACCTGAAAGTAACAATTTAATGTTAATATCAGTTAGTACAATAGTAACTTGATGCTCTTTGCAAGTTTAATATGCATTCCTTCTATAAATATATTCACCCTATAGATTCACTGTACACCGTAGAATCAGTGAAAGACACTGTACCAGTGATTAACCACATTTTTGGGGCAAAATATGTGAAATAGTGGTAAGTATTTTGCATGATTTTGTGTTATAAGCTTTGTTTCTGTGACATAGTTTTCAGTTGATCACTTCGGTACATGTTATTGTTTCATCTTATGGTCGACAAACCGCAAAAGGTGTTCGTGGGAGCATACAGGAGGCATTTGTTTTGGACGAGAGTTGTAAAACTGTTAAAAGTCGCTGCATTTTCTCATCTGGTTTTAATATCAAACAACTTTGAGAAAATAAAATACGCCCAAAAGAAAGATATACTTCGGAACTTTCAATATAAGAAAGCGCATGCTGAACCGCTTCATCGATTCCGAAATTTCTAACAATAAATGATTGTACGTTCGAAATTCAGTGAAGGGAACTACTGTCCAAGTGAATGAGAGGTATTGTACGAAGTAAAAGCCTCACAGTGTTAGAGGTTCTGTACCCAGTGATAGGTACAGTCGTTCAAATTTTCGTTAATTAGGATGTGAGCAATGCGAACGATGCACTTGAAAAATGTGTAAATGTGTATTTTATCCTTACCTTATGTTGATAAACGATATATTTGAAAATGTTTTTATATGATAATCAATTTTCTTTTCTAAACTTATTTTGATTCCCTCTTTGTACCTATTAGATTAACATCACATTCTATGTATAACTGTCTTCATGAGAGGTATCCGGAGACAATATACGTGTCTAAGAACAAGCAATGCAGATGGAATCAATTAGCAAAAATTGTGATTAATCGCCTATATTTGATTTGTTTGCATACAGTACATGAAGTGGCCATAACAGCTATTCTGGTGTGAACATTGTTCGGACAATGTCTTTTTTCACGAATGGTCATAATAGCTACGCTGGCACGAGTATGGAACGCCAATGCTGTCTGATGGTAAAGAATAAAAACATTTGATTCATCATCGTCATTTTATCCTGCTCACATTTGATTATATGTTGTATAGTGTGCATTATATAATGAGAAAAGTCCATTTAAACGTTGGACCAGGTTCTTTATATTATGAAACGTTTCATTATATGATGAGTAAAAATCTTTATATTATGTTAGACTTACATTATATGATGATACAACCTCATTATACAATGTATGTTTCTCATTATATTATGGGCTAATGTCTTTATATGCATCAAGTTGATTGTATGGTTCGCAAACTTATTATATGCGCAAACTTCATTCAATGTGCTAACTTCATTTTATGATGTGACAACTACATTGATGTGACAACTACATTATCTGATGTGGACGATTTTTCGAGAAGAAAAATAACATTGACACCGTTAAGAGAGATATAGTATACATGCCAGGACTACCGGACATACTGCTGATTCTATCTATCTATCTATCTATCTATCTATCTATCTATCTATCTATCTATCTATCTATCTATCTATCTATCTATGATCATCGTGATCATTATCAATCATCATCATCATCATCATCATCATCATCATCATCATCATCATCATCATCATCATCATCATCATCATCGTCATTATGATCTGTCATCATCAATATCGATCGATCGATCGATCGATCGATAATCATCATCATCATCACCATCATCATCATCATCATCATCATCATTATGATCGAACATCATCATCATCATCATCATCATCATCATCATCATCATCATCATCATCATCGGTCATCATGATTGATCATCATCAACATCGATCATCACAATGACGATCGATCATCATCATCATGATCGATCATCATCATGGTTGATCATCATAATGATCGATCATCATCGTCGATCATGATGATGATGATCGACCATCAGCATCATCATCGACCATCATCGATCATCATCATGATCGATCATCATCATCATAGTCGATCATCATGATGATCGAACATCATTATCATGATCGATCATTATGATCGATCATCATAATCGATCATTATCATCATCATCATGATCGATCATCATCACGATGGATCATCATCATGATCGATGATCATCATGATCGATCATCATTATCGATCATCATGATCGATTATCATAATCGATCATCATCATCATGATCGATCATCAAAATCGATCATCATCATGATCGCTTATCATTCTGATCGATCACAATCATCATCATCATCATCATCATCATCATCATCATCATCATCATCATCATCGATCATCATGATCGATCATCATAATCGATCATCATCATCATAATCGATCATCATCACGATCGATCATCATAATCGATCATCATCATGATCGCTCATCATCATGATCGATCACAATCGATCATCATCATCATCATCATCATCATCATCATCATCATCATCATCATCATTATCGATCGTCATGATCGATCATAATGATCGATCATCATCATGATCGATCATTATCATGATCGATCGTCATCATCATGATCGATCATAATGATGATCGATCATGACGATGATCGATCATGATGATCGGTCATGATGATTATGACATACATACATACATACATACATACATACATACATACATACATACATACATACATACATAGAATCAGCAGTATGTCCGGTAGTCTCGGCATGTATACAATAACTCTCTAAACATGCTAAACGGTGTCAATGTAATTCTTCTTCTCGCAATATCGTCCACATCATATAATATGATATATATAATGTAGTTGTCACATTGCGCAAATAATGAAGTTTGCGCATATAATGAAGTTATCGAACCATATAATCCACTTGATGCATATAAAGACAATTGCCCATAATATAATGAGAAACATACATAATATAATGAGGTTGTATCAGCATATAATGTAAGTCTACCATAATATAAAGATGTTTACTCCTCATATAATGAAAATTTTCTTAATATAAAGAACCTGGTCCAACATATAATGGACTTTTCTCATTATATAATGCACACTTTACAGCATATAATAAAATGTGAGAAGCTTCCGTGGTGCAGTGGTTATGTCACTCGCCTTGTAAACCAGGGGTCGCAGGTTCGATTCTGGGCTTCTCCAGTCCGTCGGATGGGACTATAAACCGAGGTCCCGTCTCCATATGACCTTAGCTGTTGGTGGGACGTTAAACCCCAATCAATCAATCAATCAATAAAATGTGAGCACGATATATTGACATATATTGACGATGATGAATCAAATGTTTTTATTCCTTACCATCAGACAGCTTTGGCGTTCCATACACGAGCGTTATAGTACTTTTTTTTCGCAAACTGTTTTTGCAGTAAATGGGGTTGACAAAATGCAAAGGTAAATCGAGAAGATGTAACATACTAATATGGTTTACAAACTGGCCCATTATTCCTAAATAAGGCATATTTCTTCGCTTACAAGACAATTTTACTCGCTAGCATTTTCAATAACTTCGTACAGCCTATTGATATAACTGGGTACAAAAAATAAATCGACCTCTCTTTGACTGGGCAAGTAGTTCCTTTCACTGAATTTCGAACGTACAGTCCTTTATGGTAATAAATTTCGATATCGACGGAGCGGATCAGCATGCGCTTTCTTATGTTGAAAGTTCCGAAGTATTTCTTACTTTTGCGCGTATTTTATTTTCTCAAAAATGTTTGATAGTAAACCTAGAGGAGAAAATGCAGCGATTTTAAGCATTTTTACAACTCTTATCCAAAACGAATGCCTCCTGTATGCTCCCACGAACACCTTTTGCGGTTTGTCGACCATAAGATGAAACAAGAACATGTATCGGAGTGATTAACCGAAAACTATGGCACAGAAACAAAACGGATAACACGAAAACATGCAAAATACTTACCACTATCTTGCATTTTTCGCCCCAAAAATGTGTTCAATCACTGGTACAGTGTCTTTCACTGATTCTACGGTGTACAGTGAATCTATAGGGTGATATTTCAAACTTTCTACTAAGCATAGAGGAGCCAGGAATCGATGTGTAAGTTAACATCAGGTGTTCTCTTTTCTTATCATCAGGAAAACATGTCCGTGACATGTATACCCCCTTGAACCCCACTTTTATATGGTAAAACTGGGGTTTGCAGGGGGTATACATAGTTTTCTTATTTTTGCTTCAAAGCATAGATTGTGGGTACTCGTTAGAACCGCCTCCGCGAGGCGGTTCTAACGTGTACCCACAATCTATGTTTTGAGCAAAAATAAGAAAAATATCAACATTTGTCCAATGAAATTTTCATTTTTTACAGCTGAAAAAATCTCTTTATATTGCATGGTCAAGTTTTCATAATGGTCGTCCTTTGAGCAAGTTACAAGTGTTGTTGCGCGTAGTACTTTATCATTGTTGCATTTGTATACTCATCAGAAAGCGTTGAGCATTTTAAATAAATAAAACCTACGAGAAATTCAGTGTCCGTGCTAATTCATTTAGAAGGTCCATGCAAAAACCTTGATATGAAACTGTGCCGTTTTCATAGACTTTCTTCTCAACAAATGGTTTATACTGAAACAAAGAATTCAAGGCATATATGTACAGATGCGTTTCAAAGACGGTAATTATGTTAAAAACCAAAACAGTTATTGTAGGAAAGTGTAATGCATATGAGCCGCCTCGTGGGAAAACCATCAATGTGGTTTCCGGTCAGGTCTGACACAAACCAGGCTGTACAGTCACAGAAGCAGGCTAGAAGCTTGCAATTTCAGATTTAAGAAGAGGATGAAGTGTCGCGAAAACTAAGGCGCTGATCAGCTTCGCGGTCACCACGAAGCTGATCTGCGTCTTTGTTTTCGCCTATGCAGATTGTTGGTTTTCCCATGAGGCGGCTCATATATTACACGTATTTTGTGTGAGTGACTTGAAAAACAAAATGTAAAGCCCCGTTTACACATTCACGATTTTTGGCTACTGTGCCGCTACGATTCGCCACGATTTGTAAAATCGTCGTGTACCGTGGTGTACCGCGGTGATTCGTAGTAGAACCGTGGTGAATCTTGATGAATCGTGATGATTCGGGAAACTTCACGGTAGCGCTACGGAAGTTTTAAACTGTTTAAAACATTCGTGGCGTATCGTGGCGAATCGTGGTGATTAATGGGCGTGGCCTAAGTCGTAGCGCAACCGTAGCGGAATCGTGCTTATTCGTATTGACACCGTAGCTATATTCGCGGCTATTCGTGAGAGATCGTAGCCAATCGTGGAGCTCCGTAGCGAAACCGTGGAATCTTTGACACCACGAACTCTCACGATTCACAACGAATTCTGTACGGCTGTCCTACGAATCATCCACGGTTTCGCTACGTAGCTCCACGACTGGCCACGACGGCTACCGCCGTGAATCGTACTAGTACCGTATCGAACCGTACAAGCACCGTGAGCATTCGTTGTGCCACCGTGGTTAATCCTCATTGGCCGTAGCGTTGCCGTCATGAATCGCCATTGATTCGTAGCGATACCTTACAGACACCGTACTAATATCGTGGACATTCTTACTGGAATCGTAGTGGCACTGAATATTTCCACTTTTCGCCACGATTCATCCCGATCCATCCCGATTTTTATGACCATGAGAAATCGGGGTGAATCGTGATGAATCGTAGAGAAAATCGTGAATGTGTAAACGGGGCTTAAAGGAATAAAAAGAATATGTTGTGGTTATTCATTATAGGAGAGGTGAAGGATGCATGTGAATGTATTTAAGGGCAACATTTCATTTTACATTATTTTAACTATTACAGTCTTTCATGACATTTTCACTCTTCCTTTGTATGTTTATTAAAACCACGTTTAACATGTTTGCTTGCTTGTTTGTGACACCCCGCAGTCATCTATTAGTCACGGCAAACATTTCTTAGATATTCTGTAAAATGGTATAACACGTTGGCTCACCGATAAAGTCGAAACTGTAAATTTGCGCTTGTTAAACCCATATTTGGTGTTTGGAAACAAATCTGAACTCATGACTACGTCACCATTTAGTGTCACGTGGCCAACTGTACTGAAAGAACGTCCTGATAGCGTCCATAACAACGTATCAATTTTGAAACCTTTGCATTTGTGCAATGGGTTCCATGTTGAGGATTTCTGAAACGACATATAACGAAAATTACCAAAGGCAAATCGTCAGATTAAGAAATGCCCACATGCATGTTTGGTTTGTATTATTATTGGTTCTGTACTCGATTTTCTTCCAAACGAACATGTTAGACATTCTTGGGGCCAACCAGGTACTATAGGGAACCATAAAATCCTGATCAAAAAGTAACAACGGAGGCAGGTAACCAACCCAGACGCAGATTCGTCTTGTAGAGCTTTAAATACCATTGCTACATAATGTTTTGCTTGGTTCATCTTTTTATGGTGATGTGTTTTTTTTTAAATATTGTGACTGGACAAATATTAATCCTTTTGCAATAATGTAAACGTATTCTCTGCATTTGTTTTGCTACCAGCGAGTTAGTTAGCTAAGATCTTTGAGAAAAACTTTGCTAAAACTATATTATCATCAAAACCATTTTAAACTGACGGACCTTAAAAACGCAACACTTAGCGTCGGTTATCATTTGCTTTAAACTGATTTAAAGTTAAACTGAAGCAAAAATAAACATAATATCGTGTTTTAACACCATACACAATATTTATACATAAAAATTTGTTCGCTGAATTCTTTGCGAAAGCGTCATCGAGACGTAACCTTTTCTGAAAAAAAAAAATCTAATCGTGGCTACAAGAAATGCTTTTGTGAAATCAAACCATCTCCGGTGATAGCTAACAGTCTAAACTAGAAGAAAAAGCAACATAAACATTGGCGCTTTCTTTCAAAGCCGTTTAAGGCGCTTGTGTTTTTCGCTGACGTCAAACGTAAAGTGCTCAAAGCAAAAAGGCATTCGATTACAGCGCCAAAACTTATACGAGTCCTATGTTGGTCACATGCCTATATATTGTGTTTGAAAAGTTTTGAATTTGTTTCAGTTTTACACGCAAAAAATAAGTTTAAAATTTCTTAATAAAAGTTAAACTGACGTAAGTACCACGTTCTTAATGCAAACGAAAGTCAACCAACAGCATTCGTTTGGGTTATTCAGTTTTTTCTTACCAGAAATTATGTTGGACCTGAAGATTTTTTTTTTCGTTCCAATTGACCCATTGTGCAATTTGTGTTTGGTGATTTTTGGGTTAAGCTTGAAATCATACTATATGACGTTAATCACGGACACTGGTATTGCGATTTTGGTATCGAAGTTAAGCAGACTGATTGTACTTTTCAGTTCAACGAATAGTTTTTGGAAAAATCCCGTATTCTGAGAGGACGAATTGATAATGCAAGTGTTGCGTTTTTAAAGTCCGTGAGTATATTACATTGTCTGAAGGCAAATTGTTTCTTTGAACTGTTAATACATCCCATAGGACCCTATGGCAGTAAATCTTGCTGCCACCGGCAAGATACAGATAGAGACAATTAACTGATTACTTACCTCATTAAGTTTTTTTCTTATTGTGTTGGAGAATGAAATATTTTTAGTTGTAATGTCCAGGTTTTCTCTGTGTGTCTCATATAAAACATCTTCTAGCACTCTTGCGAATTCCTAGGATAAATATACTGAACAAAAAAAAAAGAAACGCAACAAAATGCCACCGAGGATTTTCGAGTTTTATGGTAAAAAGTTGATAATTTCAGGTCGGTTGCTGTATGAGTCCCATTCACGGGATACTAGGGTATATCATGCAAAAAACTGATTTTCATTTCGATAAAAATTGAATGAGAATTTTGTTGTCGTCTTAAATAATGCAAATCGGCAAAGATTTGCTCTGCGAATGCGCATACTTTTGAACCTCCAAATCATCAAAAAGCAATGTCAGCTGCTCCCTAATTAAAATTCATGACTAGAAAATATGTTTATGAAACACTATGCCCCCAACTGGTAAGTCACTTTCAAGATGTAAAAAATGTCCAAAAAATGACTAAGTTCAAATTGTAAAAAAGTGACAAAAATTGATCTGAGGAGTATATCCCAACCACATGCATATCTTCAAAGCATGGTCACACTGTCTGCAAAGTTTCAAAAGTATCGGTATTAAATTGTAGGAGGAGTTGCGCACACAAGGTACCCTCTATCCATTCTCTAAAATGCCAGAAAAAATGACTAAGTTCAAATTGTGAAAAACATGACAAAAAATAATCCAAGGATTATATCCAAACCACATGCATATCTTCAGACCATGTCCATAACACATGTAAAAAGATACAAGTAGGCAAAGATCAGGAAAAGGCACAATCAGAAAAACATTCCCACTCCCAAAACCGAGGTGGGAAAAAACCAAACTAACAATCAGGTAGTTATACCATGAAACTTATCGTAAGCCGAATGAGCAGCTATTTTCCCAATAGGTGGCCACTCAGTTACCTTAACTTAATTAAAAATATGAAAACATACATAAGGCGCCAACAGCACCAAAAAAAAATTAAAACACCAAGACATAAAACAAAAAGAACCACCACAGAAGTATCGACTTGGAACGATCAGTAACAAAGTTACTGGCGGGCTTAAACCGGTTTTACAGGTACCTAACTTCACCCTCAGCTTCTGCAGTGGTTCATAACATTTAGTTAGTTATTCGGTCCTCGTGGTGAATCTCTAACTAGTCAATGAATCATCAAGAACAAACAAATAAATGATAAACATCCTGATGAATAAAAAACCAGGACTCACAGATTGAGTAAGCTGCCCGACGATGGAGATCCCTGGGCGCCGAATAACCTACTAACTCCGGAGCAAAAGAAAAACACCAGTTGGACCCCGGTGGGCCAAGCAACAGACAAGAAGCTCCGGCCCCAACCAACTAAAATGAATAGCTTTATGTCGGGGCCTTCATAGAGTCTGACGCCCGACCCACCGGCGTGCAATTAAAGAAGGCAGCATAGTTATCAACCATGATTGGGTTAAAAACTAAGCATGCAGACTGTCGCATAACATTCAAGTTATAACATATACGTCTGTAACGTGTTATGATTTTTCTGAACTGAAAAGAAAAATCATTACTAGTAATTCCTTTAAGTTTCTTAAATTTGTAAACCAAGTCACCATAAAATTCAGGTTCCGAAAGGCCCTCACTTAAAAGCGTCTTTAACCCAACATTATATTTTGAAATCAATTCGTAGTGTCTACGATAAAATTTAGAAAATGTTTTTCGAAGTTTATGATACCGATAGCCCTGTTGGAGAAGTTTTGCCGTTAAACATTTATTTCGAGCGTTGACGTCTGTAACATGATTGCAGACTCTAGCAAACCTAATAAGCTGCGAAATGTATACATCATAAGAAGCACGACGAGGAACGTCACCATCCAAAAAAGGAAAATTTACTATATCAAAATCAAAGTCATCGCGCTTATCATAAATTTTAGAAGAAACAAATCCATTTGCAACAGAAAGATGTAGATCTAATAAGGGGGCTTCGGTATCTGAGATATTGGCTTTGTTCAACTGAAGTTCAGGTGGATAAATTTGATTGACCATACCTTCAAAATAGGGGGTTGTCAATGTTCAAAAGGTCATCGAGGTACCTAGATGAGGAATTAAAAGCCTCGATAACATCAGCTTGATTATCATGGTTAAGAGAATCCATGAAATCTCTTTCGTAGCAGTATAAAAATAAATCAGCTACGAGAGGTGCGCAATTTGTACCCATCGGAATTCCAACAATTTGTCTGTATTACTTGGTACCAAATCTAATATAAATATTATCAAGGAGATAGGATAAGGCGTCGCACACATTCTGACATGAACAAAGTGTATACCGACTTTGGTCAGAGGAAGTGAAAAAAGCCTTTCTGTCATTAAATGCCAAATAAAGTGAACCATAGTTTTTAATGCCCTTTTGAAGGTCCACTCTATCAAATCCAGAAGTTTTTCTTTAATTAGATTATGTGGTAATGTTGTATACAGAGTAGAAATATCATATGTGGACAAGCTTGTCGCACGGAACCTTCTACACTTCAATTTACTGAGCACCTCACCAGAATTTTTAATTGACCAAAACCAATTTTTATTTGAAGTTTCATACACTGTCTCATAGTATCTTATAACATGAGATTTGATAGCAGTAAGACAGGAAGTTAACCAGAGGACCAATGGTCCTGTAAACGCTCACCTGAGACCTGAGATATATACATGTACCAATAAACTTGTTAGACTAGAATTGTACAATGCATGTATATAACCCAAGGGCAGGGTCAGAATAACTCCTGGAGTCAATGTCTTTTTCAAATCATAAAAATCAAGTCCATTCGCCAATTAACTGCAAGTTTTGTCCTTCAAATGACATTTTAACAATTTTCTCCATTCAAATGCATGGGCAATCTAAGATGACATTGTCGTGAAATAGGTCAAGGTCATCCCAGTGTCATGATTTATACAAATTTTGTAGACCTCCGTTCCTTAATGCTTCATGCCAAGTTTCAAAATTATAGGCCTTCTGGTTCTGAAGATGAAGATTTTTAAAATTTTTTGCTATTTATAGCCATGGCGGCCATCTTGGTCATGTGACCTTGACCATCTATATAAACTTTCATTTCCTTTTTCTAAGGATGCTCCACACAAAGTTTGGCTTTGATTGGCTATGCAGTTTCTGAGAAAAAGCTGTTTGAATATTATGGTCATCTACATGTATATAGCTCCGGGGCAGGGGCAGACAACCCCTGGGCCTAAAATATTTTCATAAACATAAATCTTCTGTCTATTTGCTCATTCCTAGCAAGTTTTCTGCCATTACATGACATTTTTCTATTTTTTCCCATTCAAATGCATGGGCGACCTAAGTTGACCTTGCCGTAAAATAGGTCAAGGTCATCCCAGAATCATGATTTATACAAACTTTGTAGAGCTCCATTTCCAGATGCTTCATACCAAGTTTCAAAATCATAGGCCTTCTGGTTCTAAAGTAGAAGATTTTTAAACGTTTATGCTATTTATAGCCATGGCGGCCATCTTGGTCATGTGACCTTGACCATTTATACAAACTTTCATTCCCTCTTCCTAAGGATGCTCCACACAAAGTTTGGCTTTGATTGGCCTAGCGGTTTCAGGGAGAAGATGTTTCAATATTATGGTCATATACATATATATAGCCCCGGGGCAGGGACAGACAACCCACTGGGCCCAAAATATTTTCTTAAACATAAATCTTCTGTCCATTTGCTCATTTCTAGCAAGTTTTCTGCCATTTAATTACATTTTCCTATTTTTTCCCATTCCAATGCATGGGAGACCTAAGTTGACCTTGCCGTAAAATAGGTCAAGGTCATCCCAGAATCATGATTTATATAAACTTTGTAGAGCTCCATTCCCAGATGCTTCACACCAAGTTTCAAAATCATAGGCCTTCTGGTTCTGAAGAAGAAAATTTTTAAACGTTTCTGCTATTTATAGCCATGGCGGCCATCTTGGTCATGTGACCTTGACCATTTATATAAACTTTCATTTTCCCTTCCCAAGGATGCTCCACATCAAGTTTAGCTTTGATTGGCCTAGTGGTTTCAGAGAAGAAGATATGTGAATATTATGGTCATATACATGTATGTAGCCCCGGGGCAGGGGCAGACAACTCGCCAGGGGCTAAAATTTTCCATTAACATTAATCTTCTGTCCATTTGCCTATTCCCAGTAAGTTTTACCCATTAAATAGCATTTTACCATTTTTTCCCATTCAAATGCATTAGCGACCTAAGTTGACCTTGCAGTAAAATAGGTCAAGGTCATCCTAGGGTCATGATTTATATAAACTATAATGGGCCTGCGTCCCCAATGCTACATACCAAGTTTCATGGAAATCGGCCCACTGGTTCTGGAGAAGAAGATTTTTAAAGGTTTTTGCTATTTATAGCCATGGCGGCCATCTTGGTCATGTGACCTGGACCATTTATATAAACTTTCGTTCCCCCTTCCTAAGGATGCTCCACATGAAGTTTGGCCTTGATTGGCCAAGCGGTTTCAGAGGAGAAGACTTTTGAAATTGTGAACGACGGACGGACGGACGACGGACGGACGACGGACGGACGCCGGAGCATGGGTATACTATAAGCTCACCTGTGAGCCTTCGGCTCAGGTGAGCTAATAATTTAGTAAGTTCAGTGGTAGTAAAAGAGCTAGAATTTGCAATAGATCTAGCTTTGTACGGTCTTTTGTGAAGCTTAGGTAACCAATACATCGTAGGAAGTTTGTCTTGGCCTTCATTGACACAAACAAAAAACTTAACAGGTAAATCGTTTAAGTGGGCAATGTAAAGTTTTAAATGAAATGGCATGAAACTGTAGGAGGAGTTGCGCACACAAGGTACCCACTGCCCATTCAATTTCATTGTCAATATTCCCGAAAAAATGGCTAAGTTCAAATTGCGAAAAAAGTGACAAAAATTAATCTGAGGATTATATCCAAACCACATGCATATCTTCAAAGCATGGTCACAACATCTAAGTTTCAAGAGAATCGGAATAAAGCTGTAGGAGGAGTTGCGCACACAAGGTACTCAAAATCTATTCACTTTATCAAGAATTAAAAAGGGAAATAACTCTCACAGAATGGGCCCCTAGCCCCTTGAATTTACCTGAACCATTATTTTAATGCTTGCGCATGCGCACTGTGTGGTAACTTTGTGTTACTGATCGTTCCAAGTCGATACTTCTGTGGTGGTTCTTTTTGTTTTATGTCTTGGTGTTTAAATTTTTTGTGCTGTTGGCACCTTATGTATGTTTTCAGATTTTTAGTTAAGTTAAGGTAACTTAGTGGCCACCTATTGGGAAAATAGCTGCTCATTCGGCTTACGATATGTTTCATGGTATAAGTACTTGATTGTTAGTTTGGTTTTTTCCCACCTCGGTTTTTGGAGTGGGAATCTTTTTCTGATTGCGCCTTTTCCTGATCTTTGCCTACTTGTACCTTTCTACTTTCAGCATGCCTATGGTCGGCATCGAATATCTCCGTAAATAGTCATCAAAATGAAAATCGGTTTCTTGCATTCGGAAGCCTGATATCTCATGCAGAAGTAGCAAATGCAATGATTTTCGATTGTATCATACTTTGCTCAAAATTTAGTGGAATATAAATGTTGCGTTTCATTTTTTTTTTTTTTTTTTTTTTTTTTTTTTTTTTTTTTTTGTTCAGTATACATCTCAAGCTATTGTAATATCTACTAGGATCGAGAACAAGTAATAACATGACATATATCAAACGGGTTTAAAGCCAGGACAACCCACAAGGGAAAAGCCTGTTGAGCTTAACATGAAATAAACAGACGAGGCCAAAGTCAGATCTTACGAAGTTGCACCTTACAAGAAGTTACAGAAGCCTCCGTGGTGCAGTGGTAATGCCACTCGCCTTGTAAACCAGGGATCGCAGGTTCGATCCCGGGCTTCTCCAGTCCGTCGGATAGGACTATAAACCGAAGTCCCGTCTCCATATGACCTTAGCTGTTGGTGGGACGTAAAACCCCAATCAATCAATCAATCAAAGAAGTTACGATAGCTTAGAGTCATTGCATTAGCAAGGGCGTCAATTTTAAGGTTGTAATCTTAAGATCATCGTAAGTATGTCGTAAGTTGGGGGACTTACGATGCCTTCGAGTTACTAACCCCTGGTTATTATCGTTTATCCGTTCTAAAAAATACAATTGTCTGAAATGTTATCCAATTATGTGTAATATGATGCTATCATAAACTAAACATAACTAGAATTTGTTTTCTATGTGAAAACTGATGTCTCCCCCCTTTCTACGTGCATGTCCAAAATATGCAAGCAAGAGTTATAGTTCTTGTGCATCATATATCCTGTCATTCTGTTTTATAAGTGTACCAAGTTTCATTGCAATACCTCTTAAGAAGTTTTCAAGATATAGAGGGGGCACGAAAGTATTTGGAAAATAATCAAAGGGAAATAACTCCAAAGATATGAAAGCAAGAGTAATGATTCTTGTGCATCATGCTTTATAAGTGTACCATGTTTCATTGAAAAATCTCTAATGGTTTTTGAGTTATAGAGCAGACACGAAATTGAATGAAAAATAATCAAAGGGAAATAGCTCCAAAGATATGCAAGCAAGAGTTATGGTTCTTTAGCATGACACATCATCTCATCGTGCTTTATAAGTGTACCAAGTTTCATTGAAATATTTCTTATGGTTTTCAAGTTATAGAGTGGACATGAAATTGTATGGAAAAATAATCAAAGGGAAGTAACTCCAAAGATATGAAAGCAAGAGTTATAATTCTTGTGCATGACACATCGTCTCATCATGCTTTATAAGTGTACCAAGTTTCACTGAAATTTCTCTTACGGTTTTCAAGTTATAGGGTGGACACGAAATTGTATGGAAAATAATCAAAGGGAAATTACTCCAAAGATATGCAAGCAAGAGTTAAGGGTTCTTTAGCACGACAAGTAATCTCATCGTGTTTTATAAGTGTACCAAGTTTCATTGAAATAACTCTTACGACTTTCGAGTTATAAAGCGGACACGAAATTGTATGGAAAATAATCAAAGGGAAATAACTCCAAAAATACTCAAGCCAAGGTTATGGTTCTTGTGCATGACACATCGTCTGATCATGCTCAATAAGTGCACCAAGTTTTATTGAAAATTCTTAAACGGTTTTCAAGTTATACAGCGGACACGAAATTGTATCGAAAATAATCAAAGGGAAATAACTCATAAAATACTCAAGCCAGAGTTATGGTATGGTTCTTGTGCATGACACATCGTCTGATCATGCTCAATAAGTGTATTAAGTTTTATTGAAAAATCTTAAACGGTTTTCAAGTTATACAGCGGACACGAAATTGTATCGAAAATAATCAAAGGGAAATAACTCCAAAAATACTCAGACCAGAGTTATGGTTCTTGTGCATGACACATCGTCTTGTCGTGGTCTACAAGTGTACCAAGTTTCATTGAAAAATCTTCAACGGTTTTCAAGTTATACAGCAGACACGAAATTGTATCGAAAATAATCAAAGGGAAATAACTCCAAAAATACTCAAGCCAGAGTTATGGTTTTTGTGCATGACACATCGTCTCGTCGTGGTCTACAAGTGTACCAAGTTTCATTGAAAAATCTTTAATGGTTTTCAAGTTATACAGCGGACACGAAATTGTATGGAAAATAATCAAAGGGAAATAACTCATAAAATACTCAAGCCAGAGTTATGGTTCTTGTGCATGACACATTGTCTGATCATGCTCTATAAGTGTATTAAGTTTTAGTGAAAAATCTTAAAGGGTTTTCAAATTATACAGCGGACACGAAATTGTATCGAAAATAATCAAAGGGAAATAACTCCAAAAATACTCAAGCCAGAGTTATGGTTCTTGTGCATGACACATCGTCTTGTCGTGGTCTACAAGTGTACTAAGTTTCATTGAAAAATCTTTAACGGTTTTCAAGTTATACAGCGGACACGAAATTGTATCGAAAATAATCAAAGGGAAATAACTCCAAAAATACTCAAGCTAGAGTTATGGTTCTTGTGCGCGACACATCGTCTCGTCGTGGTTTACAAGTGTACCAAGTTTCATTGAAAAATCTTTAATGGTTTTCAAGTTATAGAGCGGACACGATTTGTGACGGACAGACAGACAGACAGACAGACAGACGGACGCACGGGGAAAAACAATATGTCTCCCGACCCTGTCGGGGGGGGGGGGGGGGGAGACATAATTATATTGGTTGGTAAGTTATAGAAATTATATAATCTACATGTATAAATGCTCCTCTGCATTTTACTTTTTCTGTCCAAGCTAGCACTGTGACCACCTTTCTTCAATAGCTGCTCACCCTGCTTTCCCTTATAGATGTTACATGTTTGTACCTATATCATATATTTTCGTATCATGATTTTCCTTATTTCTTGTTTATATCTGTGTATAAGCTGAGGGCGAGGTTAGGATCCTGTAAAATCGGTTTAAGCCCGCCAGTGACTTTGTGTTACTGATCGTTCAAAGGCGATACTTCTGTAGGGGTTTTTTTGTTTTATGTCTTGGTGTTTAAATTTTTTTGTGCTGTTGGCGCCTTATGTATGTTTTCATATTTTTAATTAAGTTAAGGTAACTGAGTGGCCACCTATTGGGAAAATAGCTGCTCATTCGGCTTACGATATGTTTCATGGTATAAGTGCCTGATTGTTAGTTTTGTTTTTTCCCACCTCGGTTTTTGGAGTGGGAATCTCTTTCTGATTGCGCCTTTTCCTGATCTTTGCCTACTTGTACCTCCCCATATATGCATCAAGGAAACTTTCTAATACATAACCCTCCTACCAACTCCGTAGCAGTCCCATGAAATTCTGGAAATGCCACAATAACCACGTTATCTAGGTCATCTGCGCATGCCTGAAGAGCACGTGACACGCCGTAGGTATGGCCATACACCGCAACCAGCCAACGTGAAATACTCCGTAACGACGTTTTGTAATTGTTGCGATTGTCGAAACTGTTTGCCTTGAATTTGAAAAAATAATGTCAATAAAAAAATAAGACATATTGATTTTAAAAGGTTTAAAAAATCCATGTATTTGTAATAAGAGGTCACTTATTTGTTTCACATATTTACATGTAAAATGATTTCTCGCAGAAACTACAATGCGCCTAATGGCACTATTATCAAAATTACCAAAATATATTCATATTTTCTGGCTGGATCAGTTTACTTCATTCTTTTTGTACATGACTTACACTTCTAAATAGTCGTCTTGCTGTGTAGAATCGACCCAGGACAACAAAATCTACCTCGGCTGATGTTCTTACAGTTTTGTTATATACGTTACTCAGAAAGTTGCTAATATCCTTCATACGGTCGATATTGTATATAGCGAACAGGACTCTATTTTTAGAAAGAAGATGCATCATTTCCATGGTTTCCCATTCTGGAAGATAAAAGATAATTTTATACACATCAGTAGTTAGCAAGCTTGAAAAAGACTTTGTAAAAACTTAAATACGTATAACGTCATAAAGCATTTAGCAGACAAACGTCAAGGTGTACATCAAGGATCAAACAAAAGTTTTATATATAATCAAATATCAGCATCAATTCCGGCCAAATGATTTCTGATTAACTGCTCAGAAGTTCTGAGCGTGAAGTTAAACCATTCATTCATAGAATCTCTTTGTTTGTTGGGATGGTGATACGTAGTTCTAGCATATCTTGCATGTCATGGTCAGCAGTCCCATAAAATGGACGCAACGTCCTGATAAACAGATTATAAGTTGAAATTGTCTTATTTACATAACATACGAGTACATGTATATCAGCTTACAACATGAAACAGCCTACAACATGAAACAGCAAGCAAACGAAATATTACACTACTTGATATTCAATGGCACCATTCATGCTGGGCTTGTAATATTAAACGGACTAGAATACAAACTATTGTGGGCCAGCTTAATTCAGGTGTAAAATCAATGACATCGATACCAGTAACGGAAGACTTTACATAGCATGCCACTAGGGGATTTCAAAAGCCATAGGATTGTTGATATCAGATTTGAATTGGAAAAATAACATTTTATGATGAAAGCACTTGTATCAATTAAGAGGTACATTTATATGTGTAATAGGAATCAATCCGATAGCCTAGAAGGCATATGAACGCAAATGAAAATAAATGAATTTGCACTGAGAAACTTATTACGCGATTGCTAAAGTCTTTCCTCAGTGACATCACCATGCTGCTCTTGTTACTTTAATTTTATATTACTGATCGTTCAAAGGCGATAATTCTCTAGTGGTTCTTACTGGTATATGTTTTGGCGTAGATTTTTGTGCTGTTTGTGCCTTATGTATGTTTTCATATTTTATTTAAGTTTTGGCAACTGAGTGTTTAAAGTTGCTAAATTACAGTATCTCTCTTTGGCTTCATTTTGCCAACTCTAAAGGGTCACTGAAGAAGCTTAAGTAGCCGAAACCGCGGTATGGTCCACCCCTTTCTCATAAATATCCTAAATGATCTTAAAAGATCCCCGTTTTATTTTTATTTGCTATTACTGCAGCTGTTGATGTGCCGTGTGGCGCTCCTAAAAAGTCTCCCCGTATATTATCTATAGTGCAGATTGTATTTTCCTATTGGTCGTTTGAGATCAACGAGGGTACTCTGAGATATCAGATATTCATCATCGGTTTAGATTCATTTTCAAACAAACCTTTTATATATTTGGCTCTGTTTGGATAATACTAGTCTTTGTATCGACTATCCTGTTTATCATTGCTAAATTAGTTTTTCTCTTTGACTCCATTTCGCCAACTCAAAAGTATCACTGATGAAAACCGCGGTATGGTCCATCCCTTTTCTCATAAATATGCTCTGTTTCAATTTCATTTACTCTGCTTACGATACGTTTTCTAATTATTTTCCCACCAGGGCTTTAGAAGGGGGAATGTCTTTCGAATTGTGTCATTTCTTGATCATTTACTTTAGTATAATTTTCAACCTGAAAAGGGTACCTGTTGAATTATCATGCACGAGAATGACGGTTCTCCATGCCAGTCTTTTCACGAGCTTAAGCATTGCTGCAGGGGCAGTAACTGTAAGTGACTTATCCGGTAGAGTATAAGCTCCTGTTGTATTAAAATCTGTCAAGCAATATGGGTCATTTCCCATAAGTGTATCATCCAAGGCATCTCCACATAATTCGGTGCTTGAAACTTTTGAAATATCTTCAGTTGGTGTATTTGACGGCGAGAAATCCTGAAATGCAAACCGTGGTTTTCTTTATTTAATACTATTCAAAAAATCGTTATACATGTTTTAAATTAGATTTTTATCATTTTAAAATCTGGAGTCATTAAAACAATTTACTTAGTGCCCATGTCCTGTATTTGCCAAACAGTCCGACTCTTACTGTTGGTATTGTGTCAAACAGTCCGACCCTTACTGTTTGGTCGTGTCGTTGAAGTAAAATAGGGGTTAATACTTGTTCCAATAGGTTCCATTGCTTTAGCTTCCAGTTTCAATCTTATTGATTAACTGTATATAGCAATTTTCACTAGACTTTTCAAACTTATGTGGTACCTACCAGCTTTCGTCTGTCGCCCCATTTCATCAGTGGTTTATTGTGTGTTTCTACAATATGGTCCAAATTAGGGAACGACGGGTCGTAGTCAAGCAGCACTATCAATTGTACAGTCGGATCTTCATCCAGTGCTTTAACTGAAACAAAAGCTTAAACAATGCGTCTATAAGATATCAACATACTGTTTGTTTATCAGTTCTTGTCGACGTTCAGTACAATGTTCAATTGTTAAAGAGACAACAGTTTTAAGATTTTAGTCAGTTATTAAATTTCAGTAGAGAAAACACTTATTAAAGGAGACGTCCATATTAAAATACATTTATGTTTTGAAAGGAACGTTTAGACCAAGCTTATTGCTGTTGTCTTTGACATATTCCAATCTGCCCTGCGATCTGCCCCCGTTTTCACCAAAGCATTAAAATCATTTGCTTATAAAGCTTTAATAACTTATATATAATTAAGGCTGCGGTCCTCTTTGATATCGCTGTGTTACCTGATCTGAATATCTGATATATTTCCCTGACGTCAACACCTCGCCACAGTACCGTTATATTGTAGTTATATCTTGAGACCGAAATACTCGTCAAATCAAATGTACTGTTGTCTTTTGCTCTGCCAATCACACCTGAAAGCAATTCTGAAAAATCACTCGCAGACTGACAAAATATAATACGTTTTCTGTTGATACAATTTAATAATCTTATATGAATTACATTTCAACCAAAAGTTCGAATGAAACCTCCTTGTCCATCATCCACAGTGCAGTTTATATTTTTATTTCGGTGTTTTGTGAACAGTAAGAATATTCTGAGTTTTAAAATTGTTCGTTTAGAGCCATCTTCTAAACAATGTATTAATGAATCCTTTTCGTTTAGGCACATGTATTTGCTTTAGACTTACATGTCTTTGATTTAGACTTCCCTTGTGTCATTGTTTGAAATTGCATTACATTTATAATATGGCTATCGTCGCCGATTTATAAAAGGTCACTGATGAGGTTTCATGACCCGAAATTGCGCAATATGGCACATACTACATGTATAATCTCCCTTCGAATGTTGTCACTGCTTCCAAAGGATCTATTTTATTTGTATAAAAAGTATAAATTCTTTTTTATAATGTTTAGGTCAAATTTGAATTTTATGAATAATTTATCTGAATGTTATATCGACATGTTAAACAGCTCCCGAGATATATTGCGGGGGACTTATTTCATTACGAAAACACGCCCATGCAATATACAGAGATTTTTAAAGTTGTAAAAATATGAAAATTTTGCTATTTTTCTTATTTTTGCTCAAAACATAGAATGTGGGTACACGTTAGAACCGCCTCGGCGAGGCGGTTCCAACGAGTACCACAATCTATATTTTGGAGAAAATAAGAAAAATAGGTATACCCCTGCATACCCCAGTTTTGCTATGTAAAATTGGGGTTTGAGGGGGTATTCATTACATGGACATGTTTTCGTGATGTGGTGTTGCGTTTAATGAATATAGAATTCAAAGCGTTTCAATTGGATCATAATTATTGCACCAGCAAATTAAAACTCCGTGAAATATTCAGTTGTTGCGTCGCGCTCAGGTTAGAGTAGATATTATATGCAATTGTTCTGATAGCTTTATTCTATGGATGCCAATGAATATTCGAATGTTCGAATATTCGCATTTCACACGAATATTCGAAAAAAGTACAAGTAGGCAAAGATCAGGAAAAGGCGCAATCAAGAAAAGATTCCCACTCCAAAAGCCGAGATGGGAAAAAATCTAAATTAACAATCAGGTACTTATACCATGAAAACATATCGTAAGCCGAATGGGCAGCTATTTTCCTAATAGGTGGCCACTCAGCTACCCAAACTTAACTAAAAATATGAAAACATACATAAGGCGCCAACAGCACAAAAAATTTTAAAACACCAAGACATAAAACGAAAGAACCACCACAGAAGTATCGCCTTGGAACGATCAGTAATATAAAATTACTGGCGGGTTTAAATCGATTTTACATGGCCATAACCTCACCCTCAGCTTCTGCAGTGGTTCATAACATTTAGTTAGTTCTTCGGTCCTCGTGGTGAATCTCTTAACTAGTCAATGAATCATCAAGAACAAACAGATAAATCACGATGTGATTTCTAGATTCGCAGAGGACACAAGTAAAATTAATAAAGTGTCAATTCCAACACTAGTGCAGAAAGAAATTTGCCCTCTAAATATAAATATGATCGTTGAGCTACCTGAAGTAAGGTTTGCTCTAGAAAGACAAGAGCTGAAATAAAGTATTTTTGTTACTGATCAGACAACAACATCCCTTGAGAAAAGTTTGAATTTTATTGATATAAGCGATGCGCACTGTCAGCTAAAACAAATTCAAAGCCTTTATTCCTCCGCACTTTGCATTATTGATAGGTGGTGTGACGGTATGCAAAAACATTTTGCCAGCGTTTTAATTGACAATGAATAAACGATGACATGAATTTGCATTCAGCATAAACATATTAACTATGTCTCATCTAAAATGTCGCAATATGGGCGCAAGTCAGATAACGTTTTATTAGCGAATTACGTGGAGTTTGATTTAGCCGACAAAATGCTTTGAAAATATATACTCACTGACTTTAAAATCGTAACACTTGCATTACCGATTATTCCGCTCAGAATACAGGATGTTTTCGGAAAATATTTACTGAACTGAAAGCTACAATCGGTCTGCATAACTTCAGTATCAAAAACGAAATGCCAGTGTTAGCGATTAACGCCATACAGTATGTTTTCAAGCCCAATATGATTTCTGGAAAGAAACCCCAAAAATCAAACGAATGCTGTTTGTTGGCTTTCATTTGCATTAAAAACATGGTGATTACGTCATTTTAATATCTATCAAGAAATCTTAATTTTTGCGTGTAAAATTGAAACAAATTCAAAGGTTTTAGAAAACAGTATGTACGGGACTATCGTAAAAGTACCATAACTTTTGCCTATGTAATCGAATGTCACTGTGTTTTGTGCACTTTACGTTTGACGTCAGCGAAAAACGCTAGCGCCCTAACCGCCATTGAAAGAAAGCGCCAATGTTTATATTGCTATTTCTTGTGCCTTATGTTGTTAGCTATAACCGGAGATGGTTTGCTTTCACAAAATCCCTTTCTTGTAGCCACTGTTAGGTTTTCCTCGGAAAAGTTACGTCTCGACGCCGTTGAAGAAAGCAGCTTTAGCTAAGGATTCAGAGATTAAATTTTTATGGATATATATTGTGTATAGTGTTAAGATTCACGATATTATGTTTATTTTATGCTCCAGTTTAATTTTTCAACAAATTTGGGCAACTGATTATCTATATAAAGTGTTGCGTATTTAAAGTCCATTAGTATAATTTGTGGGTAGTTTGTTAAAACAAGCTGATAAAGCATCTACATGTACTTTTACATCTCTCCCCATTAGCGTTCGTCCGTCGTATCAGTTAAAGAATAGTTTCCATCAGCAGAATCTATAGAATCTATCAACAGAATCTATAGAAATATTTTGTAATTTAAATGATTTCACAAATGTAAGCATTTACACGCAGCTATTTTATTGCTAAGTAAAGTAATAGGATATTATGGCCTTTCGCCGATGCAACTGTACAAATGCTGTGAATTTATATTCTGTACATTGTATTTGGAATGGAAATTATTGAGATTCACAGTCTTTGACGTTGGGCCATGCGGGATCAATAATCTCATTATACATTATGTGACAAATTCCAATTTTACAGAAAAAGTTTTTGACCTTGGTGTCTTCACACAATAGAAAACAATTTGAGAAAGTAAAGAAAAATAGTATGGAATGTCAAAATTGATCATTTAAATAAATTTGGTTCCAAAACAGAAATGTGTTTCATCTCTTATGTACAGTTGCGTCCTGTTATTTATATACCCCTGCAATATTCAAAAATAAATTGACAACTCTTCTTCATGTTTTTGAATAATCGTCATTTGCAAGAAATGGACAACTGGAGGAATTGTTGATATGTTTTGTTACGTAATATAAACATATTTCTCCAGTAGTCAATTTCTTGCAAGTGACGATTGTTCAAAAACAAGTTGTCATTGCAGGGGTATATCAATAACTGAAAGCAGCTGTAGAGTTCGAGTTCCAACCTTTGCGATTTTTCGAAGAATAATTTTGCTATGAACCGTGTGACTAGACCATATTTGCAACCAACTGGATTCGATCAATCTCAGTGTAGATGTTTTCCATAAAGCGGTTCATTTTTCAGTTGCACCTACTTAAGGGTATACATCTTGCAAACATTAATACTGGTTTGACGAGTATGATGATGGAATCCATATGCGTCTTGAAAGGTTAGTAGGTTATTCGGCGCCCAGGGATCTCCATCGTCGGGCAGCTTACTCAATCTGTGAGTCCTGGTTTTTGATTCATCAGGATGTTTATCATGATTTATTTGTTTGTTCTTGATGATTCATTGACTAGTTAGAGATTCACCACGAGGACCGAAGAACTAACTAAATGTTGTGAACCACTGCAGAAGCTGAGGGTGAGGTTAGGTACCTGTAAAACCGGTTTAAGCCCGCCAGTAACTTTGTGTTACTGATCGTTCCAAGTCGATACTTCTGTAGTGGTTCTTTTTGTTTTATGTCTTGGTGTTTAAAATTTTTTGTGCTGTTGGCGCCTTATGTATGTTTTCATATTTTTAGTTAAGTTAAGGTAACTGAGTGGCCACCTATTGGGAAAATAGCTGCTCATTCGGCTTACGATATGTTTCATGGTATAAGTACCTGATTGTTAGTTTGGTTTTTTCCCACCTCGGTTTTTGGAGTGGGAATCTTTTTCTGATTGCGCCTTTTCCTGATCTTTGCCTACTTGTACCTTTTTTTGAAAAAGCGCCTATTGCGCAAAACAAAAATGTGACACAATGTCAGTATTCAAGAATATGGCCTTTAAAAATATCCAGACCATGCTCAGATACATAAAAACCTAGCTGTTGCGGACAGAAATGACATGAATAAATATTTTTTTCATGGTGCATTGAAAGATAGAATTAAGAAATAATCAGTATATGGCGCAATAAGAAACTCCCACTCCAAAACCAAAGTGACAATTACGTACTTAAACAAAGAGAACATATCGTAAGCCGAGTGAGCAACTATTTCCCAATAAGCGGCCACTCAGTTATAATCCCGAACTGAATATATGAAAAAGGACATAAGGTGCAAACACACAAAAATTCAATACCAAACCATAAAACAATAAGAACCACAACAAAGTATCGCTATGGAACTATCAGTAATATAAAATTACTCGGCTGTTCGTTACACTTATAGCAATTATGACATGAGGGTTGACAGCAGTGAGACAGAAAGTTAATAATTTAGAAATTCAGTAGTAGTACAAGAACTAGAATGAAACAAATATCATGATCAAAAAGTTCTGAGCCAAAACATTGCATAGTGCAGATGGAGTCGCTCCTCTAACAGATAAAGTTGGTTTGTTTGGAAATGTTGTTGAATACTTCAACAGTGCACTAAGACAATCATCACTTATTAATGGCGATGCTATCTTCAGACTAAAACTTTTAGTACTATGTCCCATGCAATATACAGATTTTTCTAATGTTGTAAAAATTGAAAATTTTCAGTAGTTTTGTTTTTATATTTTTTCTCATTTTTGCTCAAAACATAGATTGTGGGTACACGTTAGAACACGTGTACCCACAATTTATGTTTTGGAGCAAAAAATAAGAAAAAATGTGTATCCCTGCATACCCCAGTTTCCTATATATATATATATATATATATATATATATATATATATATATATATATATATATATATATATATATATATATATATATATAGGAAACTGGGGTATGCAGAAAAAATGTGTATCCCTGCATACCCCAGTTTCCTATATATATATATATATATATATATATATATATATATATATATATATATATATATATATATATATATATATATATATATATATATATATATATATATATATATATAGGAAACTGGGGTATGCAGAAAAAATGTGTATCCCTGCATACCCCAGTTTCCTATATATATATATATATATATATATATATATATATATATATATATATATATATATATATAGGAAACTGGGGTATGCAGGGATACACATTTTTTCTTATTTTATATATATATATATATATATATATATATATATATATATATATATATATATATATATATATATATATATATATATATATATATATATATATATATATCGAAAAAACAATGACATCTGAAGTTTTACATTATTTAATTACCGCGACCGGTTTCGTTATACTCATCAGGCGGATTTAACATAGTAACATAGCAACGTTAATTCAGTTTTACGTCCCTTTCAAGATTATTTCAGCTCATATGAGACGGGCCTATCAGTAGGTGGGGAGAAAACGGGAGAACCCCGAGAAAAACCACCTGACACACCCGCAAGCAGAACTTGGCTTGTCTCACATGTATCCAGATTTTATAAAATTGGGGTTTAAGGGGGTATATATTGACCTTATTATGAGCAAGGCGAATTTGTTGAAAGGAACCCCATTCAGTATATGTTACGATCTGCCGAAAGAAATTAATGAGGCCAGAAAAAAACTCTGGGACGAATTAAAATCCATAAAATCTAAGCGACCAAACGCAAGGGTACAGATCGTTTATCCAGCGAAACTCGTTGTTGAAGGCAAAGTGGTACGGGATGAATTTCCGGACTGGGGTAACATTATTCAGGCCAGCAGACTTCCAGATTTTACATATGTTGAAAATTCGTTGCCAGTGTGGAATGTGTGTGATAGCATTGACACATCAGCTGATAACCGTCAACAAAGCACGACTACACACTATAGTATTTTGCCTACAAGCACAGTGAATGATAACGGTAATGCTACAGATGGCAAGGCAACGCTGAGCACACGCTGACGATAAATCTCACAGTTCTACACACTCTGACAGTCGGGATCGTAGCCCGAGTCTGTTCAGACCTTACGTCAGTCATGTACCCAGCTCTGTGCCAAATTCACGCAATAGTTCTTACGATATAATAGAACGAAATCTCTTACCCGATAACTTGTGTGAAAGAGCTTCTAGACCTGTGCAACGTGGTTTTAGGCGGACGCAGTCAAAGTCAGTACCACGCGCAAATCAACTTGCTCGAGACCAGGAAAAACCGAACTCTAAAAATAGTAAGCCGGGAACCTCGACACAACGACCAATACAAGCGGAGAGTCGGGACTCAGCTACATTGAAGAGTGACAAAGACGCAAAAAATAAACAGTCGGAAAGTCCACCGCGACACGTCAATGACAATACACATAACGGTTTAATAGCCTCCACGGGAGAAGGTGACATTAAGGTGTTCTCTTTTGAACTGCCAAGGCCTAGTTACAAGGCGTACAAATAAACTTAATAGTGACTACTTTAAACGCATTTTAAATTCAAGTGACATACTTTTACTAACGGAAACATGGACGGACAATTTTTCAGACATAAATGTGAATAATTTTGAAACGTTCTCGCTACATAGACAAGAAAATAAGAAAAAATGTAAACGAAATTCAGGGGGCATTTTAATTTACATTAGGGATAAATATGTGAATAGTGACACGCTAGTGTTTACTTCTGGAGACGATATTTTATGGGTTAAAATAAGCAAAAATGTTTTATCCCTGAATGAAGATTTGTATGTTTGTCTTTGCTATGTTACACCTGAGGAAAGTAGCCGCCAGTCTTTGATTGAAACAAATGTCTTTGATAGATTGCTAGAATCGGTTGTACACATTGAAAATAAAACTTTAAATAAATGCAACATTTTGATATGCGGTGATTTTAACAGTAGAACTTCTGTAAATCATGATTTTGTCTCTGATGATAATTCCATACATATGTCTATTCTACCTGACGATTATATATCGGATAACTTTATAGAGCGCTTTTCAGAAGATGAGGGTCATACAAACAGTAATGGTACTATTCTGCTAGATTTTTGTAAACAGACGGGGTTTAGAATAATGAACGGCAGGGTCGGTAATGACTATGGGATAGGCCGATACACGTTTGTAGGGCATAGAGGCAGCAGTGTGGTAGATTACGTTTTGTCACGACCAGAATTTTTCAATTTTGTTAAGCAGTTTGAAGTACAAGGGCCAAACATTTTGTCAGACCATTGCCTGATTGAATTTTCCTTTGAATTCGGGTTATGTCAGCAGCAAAATGACCAGACTGAAAATTATGATTCTGTAACGGGAAAGTATATTTGGAAGAACGAATTGGAAAGATTAGAGCAACCATCCACCACACAAAAATTGACATCTTTGAATTCTAAAATTTCAGACTGTTCAGATTCTACTGATATTGATGCGTGTTTGTTAGAATTTGTATGCATAATAGACGACGTATCGTCGCCATTTTTCAAAAAGTTTCATAGTAAAAATATGAACGAAAATAAAATTGGGGAATCTACCGCACCTTCCGAAAATAAAAATCCATGGTACAATGAGGAATGTAAAGAAAATAAAAATATTTTTCTCTTTATATTAAATAAATATCGAAGTTCCAAAACCGATGAAAATAGAAAAAACATGGTAAAAGCTAGATCGAACTATAAATCTATTATTCGCAAATCTAGATTTAGATACGATAAGGAACGTACCAAAAAATTTGTAGACGCGAAATTTAAAAATGCTAAAATGTATTGGAATATGCTTAAAGAGTTAACTTATGTTAAACCTGCTAATATACCAATTTCATCGTTTGAACAATATTTTCGGTCTATTAATAACCCTTTAGACCCCTTCTATAGTCCAGACGAAGACGTCGTATATTTTAATGAACGATATGCCACAAACGAGTTCAACATTATGTTCGAGGAATTGAATATAGCGTTCTCACAGGATGAAGTTTTAAACTCTATTAAGCAACTTAAATTAAACAAATCGGTGGGACCAGACAAGCTTATAAACGAATTCTTTATTTATGGAAGCCGTACTCTAACGCCGACATTATGTAAATTATTCAATCAAATTTTCGATAAGGGGCATTTCCCAGAGCAATGGTCAGAAGGTTACATTGTACCTCTGCATAAAAAGGGAAGCATTAATAATACCGATAACTACAGGGGCATAACTCTACTAAGTGTCTTGGGCAAGCTCTTTACAAGAATTTTAAATAATAGGTTGAGTGAGTGGGCTGAAAATTATCAGGTACTTATTGAAGCGCAAGCAGGTTTTAGACCAGGTATGAGCACCGTAGACAACGTATTTGATTTGCACGGCTTGCTTTCACATGTACTGAATCAAGGTAATCAACTCTATTGTGCGTTTGTAGATTATACCAAAGCATTTGATTATATTGTTCGTGAAAACCTCTGGTATAAAATGATCAAATATGGCCTAAGAGGTAAAATTTTAAATATCATCATGTCCATGTACTCTAAAGTAAAATCAAAAGTTAAATTTAACAATCAGACCGGTAATGACTTCTCTTGTAGACTTGGTGTCAGACAGGGCGAGTGCTTATCACCGTTGCTTTTCTCGTTATTTTTGAATGATATAGAGGAAACTTTTATTCAAAGTGGGTTAGAGGGTTTAGATATAGACATGTTTAAATTATTTCTTTTGTTATACGCAGATGACATTGTAATTTTTGCAAATAGCGCTGAGCAACTACAAGAAAGTTTAAATCTTCTATTTGATTACTGTTGTAGATGGAAACTAACAGTTAATGTAGCTAAAACAAAAATAATGGTCTTTAGGAAAGGAGGTATATTGCCAAATGATCTTGCGTTTTATTATAATGGTCAAGAGGTAGAAATTGTTAGCAGTTTTAAATATCTTGGTATAGTATTTACTACCGGAGGCTCATTTTCAGAGGCGCAAAGTGCGCTTGCTGGTCAAGCCCAGAAAGCCATTTTTAAACTTAATAAATATCTTTATAAATTTACATATATTACCCCAAAACATAAGTTAGAACTCTTTGATAAACTTATAACCCCAATATTAAACTATGGGTGTGAAGTTTGGGGATTTGGACAAGCAAATGTAATTGAAAGAGTGCATATGCAATTTTGCAAAAGATTATTAGGCGTTAAAAATCGACCCAAAATGATTTCGTGTACGGTGAATTAGGGAGGACCACTTTAAGAACAAAACGATATGTATCAATAATAAAATACTGGTTTAAGATTCTTACATCATCAGAAAATAAATATATCTACATAACTTACAAAATCATGCTTAATGATCTTGAACAACGACCAAACACTACTAATTGGGCATCGTTAGTAAAGGACTTACTTTCTTCACTGGGTTTTAATGAGGTTTGGTTACAGCAAGGGGCAGGTAATTATAACGTATTCATGTCAGTTCTAAAGCAGAGACTTACAGATACATTCATACAAAATTGGCATATACGTCTTAACGAATCTACACGGGCAGTATTCTATAGATCTAAATGCAACCGTATCTCGAAAAAGTTAATGTACGAAAATTTGGTCAAGCTTTTAGTCGGCTGCGAATGTCATCGCATCGATTGGAAATAGAGTCAGGTAGATGGACACGACCAATAAGAACTCCAATAGCTGATAGAAAATGTAGCTTATGCAACGTCATTGAAGATGAGTTTCATTTTACTCTTGAGTGTAACATGTTTGTAGAATTGAGGAAAAAATTCATTGCTAAATATTATTGGAATAGACCGAACATGATTAAGTTTATAGCCCTTATTAACAACAACAATGAGTCATGCATTCGCAAGTTAAGTACCTTCATTTTTGAAGCTTTTAAACTCCGTTCAGAACTTGTTTATAGACATTAAAGTATATTCATTTTAACATTCTTTCAAAGTGTTAGACATTAGTTTATGTTTACATTCTGTGTGGTAATTGACGTAGGAGCTTACATTGTCCTGTTATTAAAATTTATTGATGCAAGTTATTAGAATTTAAATATAAAGCAAAAATTTGAACTTATTAAATATATCTTATAATACTTAATATCAGTTTAACTAATGTGTGTGTATATATAATCGAGAGCGTTATACACCTTCTCCACAGATTTTGTCATGTATACATGTATACTGTTATTATCAAGAGTTTAATTTACTTTTTGTCACGTGTTTGTTTCATAAATTTTCACTTTATAATATCATTGTTTGGTTGTACCATAATGCTATGTCTTGCACTGTCATTGTCATTGTATTGTAAATATTGTATCCTCGTGGGCCTAACGGCCTTTTGGAATCTTGAATAAACTTCTTCTTCTTCTTATATTGCAATGACATGTTTTCCTGATGGGATGATTTTCCAACTGATACGTGTCAAACGCAACGAGGCGGAGATGAAACCTTAAGTTTTTTTGAATATTTTAAACAAATGCTAAAGTCAAGCTTGTAACAAACAATAACTGAAGAATCAAGTCCACGCAGAAGTGTATGAGGCAAATAAAAGCGCAAACTGCGGCGGATCAGGGTTGTTATTAGATTTTTTTTTATTATTATTATTAAATGAACACCGACTCGAATATTAAAAAATGATATCCTTAAGAGCAGTGAACATATTTGTTAGAATGGGAATGTGCCATACCGCGGTTTCGGCTACTTAAGCCTCATCAGTGACCCTTTTAATTCGGCAACATGGAGCAAAAGTGAAATACTGTAAAAATAAACAAAATTTTAACAAGATAAAAAAGTTAAAAAAAAACTCAGTTTTGTCTGATCCCTCGGAATATCCTAGCTGATCCTAAAGGACCAAAGGAAAATATAGATATAGATAATGATAATGTACGGGGTACTTTTTAGGGCCGCCACACGGCACAATACCAACATCAGTAATAGCATGCCATAATCAGTTATCGAGGATACTTACCTATAATCATATTCAAATCTCCAACAATAACAGATTCTATATTGTTAATTAACACAAGTAGCAAATGTATACGCACAATCAACATTGTTATTTGATATGTCTTTTCGCTTTTTCAGAACTGTTAAAAAGCTGTAGTATGCGTGCAACAATACGCAATTACAATATGCGTATATGGCTACTGTCTTCAACTTAAAAGAATTACAAACGTTCTTGTAAATATATTTGATATCCCAAATTCGTAGCGCATTTATTTGAATGTACCGCATCAAGCAGTATACGCGTGCCATTTAGATTCAAGTTCATCAATTTGTTCTGCGTAACTCAGACATAGTAACCTGGAGGATTATAATTAATTATGTCAGCGAACAGCAGTCACCAGTTGGAGACAGATGATTTTCCAATAGTTTACATTGCGAATGCTTCCATCCATGGTCTGTAATCAATGCTGTAGTATAATATAAATTATTAAATTAATAAATCAACTAAAATGCCATGAATTGCGTACAAGTTTTCAACGGTTTAAATTTTCATCAATGACATTTGTGCCGTTAACGTTTTATCAATGACATCTTAGTCCTCACAAATACAAATTGAGTTTTGCTGAGTTCTGTTCAGCTTCTCCAGATATCACCAGGTGAATTTATCAAGGATTCACATGTCTAACGTGCGCATTTGGTTAATTTTCATCAAGATCTCATTTTTTTTTCAAAAGGCGCAGAAAATCTACAAGTGTTGTGTTTTTCCAATTCCGTTCATAATTTAAACAAATTCTATGCTTAAACTAGCCTAACTGCAGATCTACAAGTCGTCCGCCGCCTCCGAGCCGGGTACCATTCTCTCCAGCTTCACGACCGACAAAATAAAGGAAGTGAACAGAACGAAAGCCCGATTGTCGGACTAAAACTAGCCAGGGCTCAGTCGTCAATTATTTTTCCAAAAATAATATTATTATTTATATTTATTATGTTGTTGTTTTTTTCGACAATCAGTACGTAATAAAAAATACACATCAAAGGTATCGGGGGCAGTTTTGGTTTTCCGTAGATATTGTCATTTTTAACCAAGAAACGAAAAACTTAACAAGAAAAAAATTGATCAGACTTTTCATGTTATGATTAAACCCGTTTTATTTAAAACACACACAAACACACACATACACACACACACACACACACACACACACACACACAAAACACTGATTTATGCATTTTTACCCCCACCCCAACACACTAGTTAAGTGACCCCGTCCCCAACCCCCCCCCAACACACACACAGCTTGTTTTTATTTGAACACTATGCAACATGAGTCCCTTAAAAGACACATATTCTGGCAAATATCATGTCATTAGCTCGCCTGTACGAAAGTACAGGAAGAGCTATTGCAATCACCCCGGCGTCGGCGTCGGCGTTCGCGTTGCTCAAATGTTAAAGTAAAATTTTGGTTAAAGTTTTTAAAAGTCTATATCTCTTGAAGATTTTGGTGGATCAAGTTGATACTTTGCATGTTGGTAGATATTGGTCTGAAGTTTTATTCAGTACCATCATGACCCACCCTGGGTGACCTCGAGGTCAAGGTCACAGACTTAGAAATTTTGTGTTAAAGTTTTCGGTTAAAGTTTTTATAAGTCTATATCTCTTGAACATGTTGGTGGATCAAGTTGATACTTTGTATGTTGGTAGATATTGGTCTGAAGTTTACGCAGGACCATCATAACCCACCCTGTGTGTCTTTGAGGTCAAGGTCATGAACTTAGAAATTTTGTGTTAAGTTTTTGGTTAAAGTTTGTATAACTTAATATCTCTTGAACATGTTGATGGATCAAGTTGATACTTTGCATGTTGGTAGATATTGGTCTGACATTTTATGCAGGACCATCATGACCCACCCTGGGTAACCTTGAGGTCAAGGTCTTGGACTTGAAAATTGTGTAATAAATTTTACAAGTCTATATGTCTTTAACATGTAGATGTATCAAGTTGATACTTTGCATGTTTGTAGATATTGGTCTTAAGTTTTATGCTGTACCATCAAGACCCACCTGGGTGACCTTGAGGTCAAGGTCATGGGTCATAGATTTTGATAGATTTAGTGGCAAAGCACAAGTCAGGCGAGCTACGCTGTCCTGCGACAGCTCTTATTCTGAATAGTGGTTTGTTATTAGAAAACAATGATTTTGAATAGTGGCCTGTTACAACTTTTGACATGTATACAGCTTGTTACTTGCAAATCAACATTATCAATTGATTCCTATTATTACACAAATAAATGTATCTCTTAATTGAAACAAGTGCTTTTTATTATAAAGGGATTTTTTCCAATTCAATATTTATCTGAGAGCATCAATCCTTCTGGCTTTTTAAATCCTAGTGGAATGTAATGTAGTTCTTCTCTTATTGGCAATTACTGGCACTGATGTCATTCTTTAAAACCCATATTTGACGAATGGATTCTCCCATCATTATCAATTGGGTGAGACCACTTTCATTTTAGGGGACTCAGGAGTGTTTTTTAAATTTTGTTCAAATTTTCGATAAAAATTCTCTAAGCAAACAGAGTAGCCCCAGATGGGACGCCGCGTTCTGTGGCGTCACATCTGGGGCTATTCTGTTTGCCTATGTCCCATAAAAGGTACGCCAGGCTTAAATGAGTTAACATCTGAATTGAGCTTTATTACAACGACTGGCTTTCTATTAATGTGTTAATTCTAAAGCGCAGCATTAATGATGTTCATGGGAAAAACAACACAAAATAAGTGAAGTATTCAGTCTTATTGTACACCGAAATGCAGTTTGAAGATCCCAAAAGAAGATGCCAATTTAAAACTGTCATGCTAGAAAGCAGCAATATTCAAACCATTCATTGCATACCAATCGAAACAACTTAAAACATTGGCTAAAAATTTGCTAAGATTTTGGTGTACATATCAAAAGCAGTTTCCTAGTCGATCTGACTGCTTCTGAGCTATATAAACCATATATACTTGGATTTTTTTCAATGTGCAGGGCAGGGCTTAGCTAAGCCCAGCCTTGGATGATTTCATTGTTGAGATAGGGTCCCAGAGCTGACAATGTATAATTGAGGTAAAGATGACTATGCTTGTTGTCTTTGTGCTATACCTGTGTTTCACCTGAATGATTTCAAAATAGGTGAAGTGTATGGTAGACACACAAGAACATAAACATTTTGTTTCTAAAATATAACCATACTGCTACACTCAAATACATGTATTTCTATCAAGTTAGCCAGTGTCTCTATTTTTGTAAACAACTCTTTGCTTTACTGATGGTACATGACCGCAGTAGAAGGTCAATAAAGTACCATTCGAAAATATGAAACGATTCGGAGAACCAGCTGATTTGACTTATTTTTCCTACAAGGTCAGCTCGGTCAAATTAGCAGCAAATTTGCTGCATCAAAAATGGTCAAGTTAGCAGCAATTTTACTGCAGCAAAATCGGTCATGTTTCATGTAGCAGCAATTTTGCTACAGCAAAAGCAGTCAAGTTAACGGCAATTTTGCTTGCAGCGTTAGAATTAAATTTGCAGCAGCAAAATACAATCAAGTTAGCGGAAATTTTGCTGCAGCGACATTGGTCAAGTAAGCAGCTATTTTGTAGCCTTGCCCAAGGCTTAGAAATAAAGAAAAACGCCTTTTCGCAATTTTCATTTTTTTTAAATCTCTGCGGCTAGTCTAGTCTATAGATGGGGCTCGATTTCTAAGCCTTGTAAAATCCGAAATCAGCAGCCTCAGAAATCGTAGGGCACATTTATCAATGTCAGAATCTTAACAGCAAAGTGCTTAGTGGTATTCAAAGGTTTATGACCCTGTATTTAGACAGATATTCAACACCATCTTGCACCTGATAAGAATTACATCCTGAATATTCCACATGAAGAATTGTAAAGTGAGTTTGACCTTTGTCATTATGCAAGTACAAAGGTGCCAGCAATTTGCAGAACATTGGAGAAGCATTTTATGGTTTATTGATTTAGGCAAACAAGAAGAATATACATAATACAAAATTATGCTTTATTATGCTGCTGATCAGTGAGGGTGTACTCTGTCTGTCCGTCTGTCTGTCTGTCTGTCTGCCTGCCTGCCTGCTTACACATCTGTTAGTCTGTCTGTCTGCCGTCTGTCTGTCTGTCTGTCTGTCTGGCTTGATTTGATGCTTCATACCCACTGTCATCAGCTGAGCAGCCTGAGGTCAGTTATACAAATAACTCAGTTTCTAGGCAATTACCAATATTTGGTGCATATTTCTTTTAAAATTGATCATCAAAAAGCTATTTTCAGGGCCAAACCAATGCAGCATTTTGCATTTGCTTACTGTGATATAGCTGTCACAACAAGTTACAATGTCTAAAAAGTTTTGGCCCCTGCCCTTTGGGCCCTAACGAAATGGATGGGCTGCTTGTGCCTCCAGGTGAAGCTTCCACACTACAAAATGTCCATCTGATTATTGGTTAACCGCTCAGGTATGAGCCTGCCCAGGTCTGTGCCTACCCAAGAAAACATAATTATATATAAGCCTTATTGGCTTAGTTTGGTGGTTATATTTGAAGCACTTTTTGGATGTCATGACGTCCAATTTTAGGTACAAGCCCCACAAAATAGAGGCAATGTCCCGACATGACCATTGCTGTTGACTGGTACGCTTAACCACAACTCAAACAAGCAAACAAAAAAAAAGTCTGGTATAACAATGCAAATGGCTGTATTAACACGAGGACCATATGTAAGACTGCAATTAATGCTAAAGTAAAGATATTATCATTAATAATAGATATTATAATTATTGGTGTTGTTGCTGTTCTCTGACAATAACTAACTTCAAAATTGCATCAATATCAGTGTATGTAAAAAGTGCAAAGTATTTTGGGAAAACAATAAGTAAAAATTGTTTAAAAAATCTCATTCATTGTTTCATGAGGCCAGATTGGTTTCTGAATGCTCAATTCATTTTATCATAGAAACTTTCAAGGCTATAAAACCATCAGCCTACTGAAATATAAATAAACACTGGTGCTAATCTCCATCAAGGAATCAGAGATGGTCAATATGATAGCCATTTACTGTCAATCATTTCTCAGAGGGATTTTGCTTTTTACTAGTCTGTAAAACTCAGCCAAGACGATTGAAGAAAAATTCATTGATAGACTAGCTTAGAGACTCAAGAAATTTCAATATAGAGAAAATAATAAAAATGAAAACAATAATCATATGACATTAATATGTTTTACAGACTAGTAGCTAGTCTACTATTTTGCTACAGCGAAAAACAGTCAAGTAAGCAGCAATTTCGCTTGCAGCAAACATTTTTGTCGCAGAATGTTTTGGCTTTAATCTAGATGATAACACATAAGAAAATGACATTTTTTGCCACAATCACATCTTTTCGACGTCACCTACGAAAAAAGTTCCATGTAAGTGGAAATGTTTGTCACCATTTTTTATTATTTTATTCTTATTTGTTTTTCTTTTTCGTCTGGCTGTGATAGCTATGTAGAAAATGATGATGAATGCTGCAACATAACTTTTCTATTCCTCATATTACCAACTTTACGGAAAATGTTGCTGATTTTTTACAGTTTCGTCTGGCTGTGAGTGCTATAGGACGCGAATACTTATGCTGCAAACAAGAATTTTCTATCCCACCCATAACATAGCTTAAGGACAAAATTTCCTGCCAACAATAAAAGTGTCCATAGACTGGGTAATAGGTGAGATAAAAAATGTCTGTTTGTGATGACATTCATCATCTTATAGCGCTCATAGACAGACTTAAACGAAAACGAGAGACCGAATTGTGCCGTAGCTCACCATAGTGATTTGCTCATCAGTGTAAGCTTCAAGATAGAAGATGCTACTCTGGAGCCTTGTCTGTATGAACCATATTCAATGGGTGGCAAAAAGTTTCGCTGCAGCTAACTTGACCGTTTTTTTTTTTTTTTTTTTTTTTTTTTTTTTTTTTTTTTTTTTTTTGCTGCTGCTGCTGCTGCTGCAACAGATTCGCTGCTAACTTTACTGAGCTGTCAGTAGCACTTTACAGATCCGTACTGTAGTTATTGCACTTTTTTCTGCCGCCTTCATTAGTAAATTAGTAATTTAAAGTAAGCCTGCATCATTTGATATTTAATTGTATCAGAATTAAAGTTTTAAACTTGAAACGAAATACAGAGAGTCATACAACAAGAATGTTTACCAGGCATTTACTAAGGGCATTTTCAATATGGTCATACATAAATACAGTAATGTAGTACAGAATATTTTTTTCTATGACAGTATGTGTTTACCCATCATTTTCAGTGCATGAGGTTTAATTTTGACACTGATTGGTTCAACAATAACAAGTGGGTCAAAGTAACAGTCCAAGTGAGAACTACCTATTTTTAAATGTAATGGTCAACTTTGTCATTGTCAATAAAAAATTGACAGGCTCCGTCCTGCAAATTGAAAAAAATCAGACTATACCACAAACATTTTTAAACATATACCTACAGTTCAATGTCGCCCAATAACACGTAGTACAATCTATAAGCGAGCGGCGAACCGGAGGAGTCGATTTTAAGCGTATGTAACAGGCGAAGAAAAATTCTTTCTTCCCTGACGGGGATTGAACCAGGTTCTCCCGCGTGCTAAGCGAACACTCTACCACGTCGCTATAAAAGCAGGCTTGTACCGCAAGGCAGTACAAGTGTGCTATATACCTATACCCTGTGACATTCTCCTCCACCAAATTGGGCCTCGTCCCCAAAGTCCCTGGCCATAGAGTTTGTCGTAGAAACAAACTCGGGGGAATTACTGCCCGGGTCATAGGATTAATTCACGTTGGGCACCAAATTTAACAGGCAAAGAAAAATTCTTTCTTCCCTGACGGGGATCAAACCAGGTTCTCCCGCGTGCTAAGCGAACACTCTACCACGTCGCTATAAAAGCAGGCTTGTACCGCAAGGCAGTACAAGTGTGCTATATACCTATACCCTGTGACACGTTGTGATGCAGTATAGATAATAAGAGCTGTCGCAGGACAGCCCGCGTAACTGCTTCTGACCTTTGTCAAACATAAGGCAAAACACGACCTGTAACCCAAAGCATTTTGCTCATACATCTCTTAACCTTGATGCAAATCACTGAACCATGAAAGTTAACTATAACTTAACCAAAGATTTAAAGGTCTTACTCATATTGTGAAAGAAGTGTGTTCATATACCAACTGAGTGCCAAGATACAAGGCAAAATCATTGAACCGTGAAATAAGGTCACACTGACCTATATGTACTTCAGGGTCAAATGTTTAGTTATACTTACTCATAATGTGAAAGAAATATGATCATATACCCATTGAGTGTTGAGATATAATTCAAAATCACTGAACCATGAAATTAGGTCATAGTGACCTATAAGTATGTTTGTGTTAAAGGTCCGGTCATTCTCATTCATAATCAGAAAGAAGTATGATAAAATACCAACTGAGTGTCGAGATATAAGGCAAAGTCACTGAACCATGAAATTAGGTCACAGTGACCCAGGAATACTGTATGGTCAAAGGTCTTGTCATACGCAAACATATCATGAAAGAAGTATGTTCATATACCAATTGAGTGCCAAGATATAAGGAAAAGTCACTGAACCGTGAAATAAGGTCGTACTACTTTAGGGCGAAAGGTCTTGTCATACGCAAACTTAGTGTGAAAGAAGTTTGTTCATAAACCAATTGAGTGCCCAGATATGAAGCAAAATCACTGAACCATGAAATTAGGTCATAAAGACCTATAAGTACGTTTAGGTTAAAGGTCTGGTCTCACTCATAATCTGAAAGAAGTAAGAACCAGAGGACCAATGGTCCTGTAAAGCTCATCTGAAACCCGAGATATATACCAATAAACTTGTTTGACTAGAATGGTACTATACATGTATATAACCCCAGGGCCGGGTCAGAGCAACCCCTGGAGTCAATTTCTTTTTGAAAACATAAAACTGCAGTCCATTTGCCAATTTACTGCAAGTTTTGCCTTCAAATGACATTTTAACAATTTTCCCCATTCAAATGCATGGGCGACCTAAGTTGACCTTGCCGTAAAATAAGTCAAGGTCATCCAAGGGTCACGATTTATATAAACTTTGTAGATGTCCCATTGCCTGATGCTTCATGCCAAGTTTCAAAATCATAGGCCTTCTGGTTCTGGAGAAAAAGATTTTTAAAGGTTTTTGCTATTTATAGCCATGGCAGCCATCTTGGTCATTTGACCTTGACCATTTATATACACTTTCAATCCTACTTCCTAACAATACTCCTCATAAAGTTTGGCTTTGATTGGCCAAGCAGTTTCAGAGAAGAAGATCTTTGAATATCACTGTAATATACATGTATATTGCCCCGGGGTGGGGGCAGACAGACCCCTGGGGTCCAAATTTTTCAGAATCATCAATCTTAAGTCCATTTGCCCATTTCCTGCAAGTTTTCCCTACAAATGACATTTAAACACTTTTCCCCATTCAAATGCATGAGCGACCTATGTTGACCTTGCCGTAAAATAGGCCAAGGTCATCCCAGGGTCATGATTTATATAAATTTTGTAGAGCTCCAGTCACTGATGCCTCACATCAAGTTTCAAAATCATTGGCCTTCTGGTTCTGATGAAGAAGATTTTTAAAGTTTTTTTTTCTATTTATAGCCATGGCGACCATCTTGGTCATGTGACCTTGACTATTTATATAAACTTTCTTTCCCCCTTCCAAAGGATGCTCCATATGAAGTTTGGCTTTGATTGACCAAGTGGTTTCAGGGGAGAAGATGTTTCATTATTATGAAAATATACATGTATATAGCCCCGGGGCAGGGGCAAACAACCCCCCAGGGGCTAAAATTTTCCATTAACATTAATCTTTTGTCCATTTGCCTATTCCCAGTAAGTTTTACCCATTAAATAGCATTTTACCATTTTTCCCATTCAAATGTATTGGAGACCTAAGTTGACCTTGTCGTAAAATAGGTCAAGGTCATCCTAAGGTCATGATTTATATAAACTATGATGGGCCCGCGTCCCCGATGCTACATACCAAGTTTCGTGGAAATCGGCCCACTGGTTCTGGAGAAGAAGATTTTTAAAGGTTTTTGCTATTTATAGCCATGGCGGCCATCTTGGTCATGTGACCTGGACCATTTATATTAACTTTCGTTCCCCCTTCCTAAGGATGCTCCACATGAAGTTTGGCTTTGATTGGCCAAGCGGTTTCAGAGAAGAAGATCTTTGAAATTGTGAACGACGGACGACGGACTGACGGACGGACGGACGGACGCCGGAGCATGGGTATACTATAAGCTCACCTGTGAGCCTTCGCCTCAGGTTAGCTAAAAATACTAACTAAGTGTCGAGATATAAGGCTAAATCACTGAACCGTGAAATTAGGTCACCGTGACCTTGGAATACTTCAGGGTCAAAGGTCTTGTCATACGCAAACATATCTTGAAAGCATTATGTTCATATACCAATTGAGTGCCGAGATATAAGGCAAAATCTATGAACCGTGAAATTAGGTCATAATGACCTAGGACTACTTTAGGGTCAAAAAGGTCTTGTCATACTCAAACATAGTGTGCAAAAAAGTTTGTTCATAATAAAACCAATTGAGTGCCGAGATATAAGGCAAAATCACTGAACCGTGAAATTAGGTCACAGTGACCTATAAGTATATTGCGGTCAAAGGTCCAGTCATACTCACTCATAATCTGAAAAAAAAAATAGCAAAAGTGAGCAAAGCTCACATACCCCCGGCAGTAGCCATCAGAGTTCATACCACTTTGAGACAAAAATCAGATTACAGAAAAAAGTATACATCTAGTCATCAAATGAATACCCAGGTGTACTGGCCGCTTCTACAAAGATCATAATCTTGTTTTCAGTAATAGAGTTGGTCATTCTGAACATGCATGTAAAATTTGAAGTCTCTAACTCTTATACAGACTGAGCTGATATGATGGAAAAATTTCTCAGATAGAGAGAAAAATGGATAAATAAAGGGAACGATAAGTCAGAGATTGATGATTCTCAAATACACAATATAACTTGACATACCCAAGCTTTGTACCAAATTTTAAAATTCTAGGTTAAGTAGGTCCTTGGAAATCTTTGACACAAAAAGGTGCAGATTTGTATAGAAGTGACAGATGGGAAAAGAAACAAAGTAAAAAAAGAAGACAAAAGTTAACCACAGAATCATAATCTTGTTTTCAGTAATAGAGTTGGTCATTCTGAACATGCATATAAAATTTGAAGTCTCTAAGTCTTTTACAGACTGAGCTGATAAGATGAAAAAATTTCTCGGATAGAGAGAAAAATGGATAAATAAAGGGAATGATAAGCCGCAGATTGTTGATTCTCAAATACACAATACAACTTGACATACCCAAGCTTTGTACCAAATTTTAAAATTCTAGGTTAAGTAGTTCCTGAGAAAACTTTGACACAAAAAAAAAGTTTACAGACAGACAAACAGACGGAAAAAGCAAAAACTATATACCCCCTAATACTTCGTATGCCGGGGGTATAATTATGAAAATATACTAATTGAGTGTCAAGATATAAGCCAAAATCACTGAACCGTGAAATTAGGTCACAGTGCCCTGTAAGTATATTGGGGTCAAAGGCCTGGTCATACTCACTCATAATCTGAAAGAAGTATGAAAATATATTAATTGAGTGTCAAGATATAAGGCAAAATCACTGAACCATGGAAAGTAGGTCAACCTACCCTTACTGTCATGACACACAAGTCAGTGTCACAAAGTCAAAAGATGAATGACCAACCATCTTCCTAAGTTGTTTTTATTAAAAAATAAAAAGAAAAAAAATCAGGGAGTTCTAGATTTTGACCTCTAGCCCCACCCCCTGACTCTGACCCAAGAGGTCCGATGTCATGGAACCTAAAGGGTATGAAGTATGAACACTTTATGATAAGTTGTTGTCAAGATATGGACTCTGTGTAAAAGTTGCACAGCAATACATATTTTAACAGTGTTCTAGTTTTTAACCTCTAGCCCCACCCCCCAGGCATGGACCTAGAGAAATGAAACTCAACCCTACAGGGTACATATGGTCCGTGTATGAAAGCCCCCTGATAAAAGGTTTTCAAGATATAGACTTCTAGAATACTATATCACAGAAAAGCCATTATTATTAATGGTGTTCTAGATCTTAACCTCTAGCCCCACCCCCTGACATGGACCCAGGAATCTGATGCCATGGAATGAAAGCCGACCCTACAGTGTGTCAATGCCCAAAGTATCAATGCTTTCTGATGAGTGGTTGTCAAGATATGGACTTCTAGAAAACTTTAACACAAAAATGGCCATTTTTGAAGGTGTTCTAGATTTTAACCTCCAGTCCCACCCCCTGGCCTGGACCCAGGGACCAGATGCCATGGAATGAAAGCTGACCATACAGGGTGTCAATGGCCCAAGTATCAATGCTTTCTGATGAAAGGTTGTCAAGATATGGACTTCTAGAAAACTTTAACACAAGAATGGCCATTTTTGAAGGTGTTCTAGATTCTAACCTCCAGCCCCACCCCTGGCCTGGACGCAGGAGCCCGATGCCATGGAATGAAAGCTAACCCTACAGGGTATCTATGGTCCAAGTATGAATGCTTTCTGATGAGTGGTTGTCAAGATATGGACTTCTAGAAAAGTTTAACGCAAGTGTGACGCGCACGGTAATGGGCACGCGCACGGGAACGTGGACAACCGGGGCGACTGCAATAGCTCTATGCACTTCGTGCAGTCGAGCTAAAAACCAGAAAACCAACAATCTACCTATGAGAAAACAAAGATGCAAATCAGCAGCGCAGTAACTCCACAGCTGATCAGCGTCTTTGTTTTCGCAACTTGAATAGTACGATTACTCTTCTACGTAAATCCAAGCTTTCAAGCCTCTAGCCTGCTTCTGTGACTGACAGGTCGGTTTGTGTCGGAGCTGGTCAGAACCCCAGATTGTTGTTATCCTCATGTGAAGGCTCAAGTAAAATAACAAATTTAATATTTCAAGTAGAACATTTTAAATGCATCCAGTTACTCAGCCATGTCAGATTGGAACCACCACTTCCTTTGCAGTGATTACTTACTTAAAAGTGCCGTTTACTGCCTGTAAACTTGAAAAAAAAAACCTTTGGATTAACGTTGGATTAGTCTATACTAAGCACAAAACGAAACACCAGTTATCATTGGTATTTTAGGCGAAATATATTTGGATTTTCAAAGTCAAATTCTTTAATTGAAAATGCTGCTTATTTTAAGAGAAAAAGATATAGAGTAGTTGGTTCTATAAAATAAGGCCATACGACTAATCAATCCCTATAGGACAAGCTAATTATACAGAGCCGTATTTTTAGCCTGTGTTGGCTAGAGATACGGGCGAGTATCTTTAGCCTATATTGGCTAGTAATACGGGGCCGTATCTCGAGCCACTGCCTTTTTGCGATTTTTAGCTCGCCTGCACGAAGTGCATAGAGCTATTGTAGTCACCTCGGTCGTGCGCGTTTACGTTTACGTGTGCGTCCGCGTCACACTTTCGGTTAAAGTTTTTTATAAGTCTATATCTCTTGACCATGTTGATGGATCAAGTTGATACTTTGCATGTTGCTAGATATTGGTCTGAAGTTTTACGCAGTACCATCATGACCCACCCTGGGTGATCTTGAGGTCAAGGTCACGGACTTAGAAATTTTGTGTTTAAGTTTTTGGTTAAGTATTTGTAAATCTATATCTCTTGACCATATTGACGGATTGAGTTGATACTTTGCATGTTGCTAGATATTGGTCTGAAGTTTTACGCAGTACCATCATGACCCACCCTGGGTGCCCTGAGGTCAAGGTCACAGACTTAGAAATTTTGTGTTTAAGTTTTTGGTTAAAGTTTTTGTAAGTCTGTATCTCTTGACCATATTGATGGATTGAGTTGATACTTTGCATGTTGCTAGATATTGGTCTGAAGTTTTATGCAGTACCATCATAACACACTCTTGGTGAACTTGAGGTCACGGTCACAGACTTAGAAATTTTGTGTTTAAGTTTTTTATTCAAGTTTTTGTAAGTCTATATCTCTTGACCATGTTGATTGATCGAGTTGATACTTTGCATGTTGGTAGATATTGGTCTGAAGTTTCATGCAGTACCATCCTGACCTACCCTGGGTGACCTTGAGGTCAAGGTCACAGACTTAGAAATTTTGTGTTAAATTTTTTGGTTAAAGTCTAAATCTCTTGAACATGTTGATGGATAAAGTTGATACTTGCATGTTGATAGATATTGGTCTCAGGTTTTATGCTGTACATCACAAATCACCTGGATGACCTTGAGGTCAGGGTCATGGACTTGGAAGTTTTGTGTTTAAGTTTTGGTTAATGTTTTATAAGTCTATATCTCTAGAACATGTAGATTGATCAAGTTGATACTTTGCATTGGTCTGAAGTTTTATGTTGTACCATCATGACCCACCTGAGTGACCTTGAGGTCAAGGCCATGGGTCATAGATTTTAACAGATGTAGTGACAAAGCACAAGTCAGGCGAGCTACGCTGTCCTGCGATAGCTCTTATAAAAATCATCCCAACCGTGCCCCAGAGGTCTCTACAGTCTACACTTTTGCTTATGGAAGTTTATGTAAAAATTATTGGGAACAAGTTTCTTTGACAGTTCTGTGCAGGACCTGCATACATGTGAGAGCCTATATGAAACCTTGTGACTAAAATCCTGTAACTATTTTTTTAGCTCACCTGAGCTGAAGGCTCACAAGGTGAGCTTATAGTATAGTAGTCGAGCTGACGTGCGTCCACATTTTCAAACTTGAATATCTCGAAGACAACAAGACCAATCGTGATCAAATTTTATCTAAAGCATCACTGAGGATGGGGAAAGGTTGCATTAGGTTTTGGGCCAGGTCGGATTGGAACTCTGGTTTCCATGACAACAGAGTTACAGATAGCCCCCATAGACTTACAACGGGAAAAACATAAAAAATCTTCTTTGAAACAACAAGGCCCACAGCTTTCACATTTTGTGTGTAGCAATGTATAGTGGTCCTCTTTATAAATCCTGCCAACCGTGCCCCTGGGGTCCATACGGGCCCCGCCCTGGGGGCGTCATGGGAAAAACATTAAAAAATCTTCTCCGAAACCACAAGGCCCAGTGCTTTCATATTTTGTATGTAGCAATGTATAGTGGTCCTTTTTATAAATCCTGCCAACCATGCCCCTGGGGTCAAAAATGGCCCCGCCCTGGGGGTCATTAGCTCCCATAGACATACAATGGGTAAAACATAAAAAAAATCTTCTTCTCCGAAACCACAAGGCCCAGAGCTTTCATATATAGTGTGTAGCAATGTATAGTGGTCCTCTTCATAAATCCTGCCAAGCATGCCCCTGGGGTCCATATGGGCCCCGCCCCAGGGGCATCATGGGAAAAACATAAAAAGATCTTCTCCAAAACCAGAAGGCCCAGAGCTTTCATATTTTGTGTGTAGCAATATATAGTGGTCCTCTTTATAAATCCTGCTAACCGTGCCCCTGGTGTCCATACGGGCCCTGCCCTGGGGGCATCATGGGAAAAAACAATAAACATCTTCTTCTCCGAAACCACAAGGCCCAGAGCTTTTATATATTTGTATGTAGCAATGTGTAGTGGTCCTCTTTATAAATCCTGCCAACCATGCCCCTGGAGTCAAAAATGGCCCCGCCCTGGGCGTCATTAGCTCCCATAGACATATAATGGGAAAAACATAAAAAAATCTTCGGCTCCGAAACCACAAGGCTCAGAGCTTTCATATTTTGAGTGTAGCAATGTATAGTGGTCCTTTTTATAAATCCTGACAACTGTGCCCCTGAGATACAGACAGGCCCCCCCCCAGGGGCGTCATGGGAAAAACATAAATCTTCTCCGAAACCACGAGGCCCAGAGCTTTCATATTTTGTGTGTAGCAATGTATAGTGGTCCTCTTAATAAAACCTACCAACCGTGCCCCTGGGGTCCATACAGGCCCCACCCTTGGGGCATCATATCTGCCATAGGCTTTCAATGGAAAATACATGAAAAAACCTCCTTCTTTGAAACCACAACAGCCAACGCTTCTATATTTGGTATGCAGCATTGTTATGTGGAGCTTTACATAAATCCTGCCAAGCATGCCCCTAGGGTCAGAAATGGCCCCACCCCAGGGGTCAATAGCTCCCTTAGACTTACAATTGGAAAAAAAAACATAAAAATATCTTCTCCGAAACCATATGGCGCAGAACTTTCATATGTTGTGTGGACTAATGTATAATACTCGCCTTTATAAATGCTGCCAACAGTGCCCCTGGGGTCCATACAGGCCACGCCCCAAGCATGTCATTATCTACCATAGACTTATAATGGAAATACATGAAAAAAATCTCTGCAACAGCATGACACAAAGCTTGTATATTTGATATACAACAATGTCATGTACAACTCTACATAAATCCTGCCTATTATGCCCCTGGGGTCAAATATGGCCCCACCCCAGGGGTCATTATAGGACCCTGACCTTATTAGATGATTTTTTCAAGTGAACCAAAATGGCAGACAAGAGGATACACAATCCAGACAAGAGCTATTCTGCTGATGTAAGTAGGGTTTCAAGGTCACATGACCAAGATGGCCACCATACCGATATATGGTAAAAACCCCAATTACTTTGTCCAGTGACTGTACTTGTTGACTCTCAGGTGAGCGATCGTTGCCCTTGGGCTACTTGTTTGTTTGTTTTTTACCAATATGCCTTTTACACATATAAATCATACTGGTTTTTCTGAACAGACTGGTTTAAGTATTGTCTGGTTGGACACTCTTTTATCATTCATATATTTCATTGACAAAACAAAGCGTATTTGGAATGAATACAAAGAATTTATTTCTTCGCTACAACCACCACAATTTCAGACTGTTTTCAACAATATTATCATTCTCGTCGGTTTCAAGGTCAGACTCGTCACTGTCATATACATCCGGGAAATGTCGACGACCTGAGGAGGTAGCTATTAGAGGCAGGCTTGGATGTAGGCTGGAAAACAAAGTAAATACTCTGTAAATATTTATAATCATTGACAATGTTTCTCTGTTACATAAAATTTCAAGAAAAGAAAATAATTGTTCATGCTTCCGTTATGATCCTTTCATTGATTAAATGCCTCTCTTTTGTTTCTGTATTAAAATTTCACATGAATATGTGCATAAACACCAAAGAAATTCAAACATGTCATTAAGTGTTTATTTCCAGTAATATTAACATCAGTTCTCGTCATACCTTTCACCACCGACATTATTGTTGTGAGCAAGCAAATACCAACTGGGATCAACAGTGGGTAAGCTTGGGGCAAGATCATGGGTAGGGACTGTTTTGTATAAAGTAAAATGGTGACTACCCAAACACGACCTAAAAACATTAAGGGAAGATACTGACTGGCTTCAGCAGGGGGTCCAACTCAGCGAAAGGGTCTGTTTAAGAAACTGATTCCTAGAGCTATCCCCAACCCCTATCCTCTTTATTATTCCTAGTTTTCTATGCCATAATGTTCTTACCTGACACCATTCACAGTATCATTATGAGCAGGGAAGATACTGACTGGCTTCAGCAGGATCATGGCAGGGGGCTACTGTAAATACATTAAAGACCCCTTTACCCTAACCCCCAAGATAGTGTGCAAAATAATTTTTATTATTTTCTTACCTGACACCATTCACAGTATCATTATGAGCAGGGAATATACTGACTGGCTTCAGCAGGGGGTCAGAGTCGGGCAGGATCATGGACGCAGGTTGGTGAGTGTCCCAGACTAGTACAGAGCTATCATGTGACCCTGAGATTAGATATCTGCCATCTCTGGAAGGTAAAATGAGCCTGTGCGTGAGAAAACCAACAATTTGGGTTTCCGACCAGGTCTGACACAAACTGACCTGTACCAGCTCAGAAGCAGGCTAGAAGCTTGAAATTTCGGATATAAGAAGAAGAGCAAATATACTATCCGTGTAGCGAAAACAAAGGCGCTGATCAGCTTCGCGGTTACCGCGAAGCTGATCTGCGTCTTTGTTTTCGCCTATGCAAATTGTTGGTTTTCTCATGCACAGGCTCAAATTGTAAACACCATAAATAATTATATATTTCCTAAAAACTGTTACAATGGAATAGACTATTACCATATTCTTTCTAATTAGCGCACAGTGCAAGCAACAAAATATTGTTCTAATTAGCGCACACTACGAATGAAATAAAGTAATAAACTGCTAAAATAACCATGCCAAAAGTATTAATTATTATGTCATTTAACTGTTCAAATCGTTACAAAAAAAAAAGTGTTTGATAATCTAAGTTTAAGTGTTAATGCGATTTTCTACAGTATTTATGTGTAGAATTTGTGTAAAATACCAATATGCTAGTCATGCAGTGTGCTCTTATTGCACCTGCTTTTCGGAAACGACCAAGGTGTGTGCTTATTGGAGTATGTGTGCTAATTAGAACGAATACAGTATGTCATTCTTGATACAGTAAAATTTAGTCTTGTTCTCTCATGGTGTCAAGTGTCAATACAAAATCAGGTCAAGTCCTACCATAACCTAACACTAACCAGAGGACCATTGGTCCTGAGAACGCTCACCTGAAGCCTGATCTTGGAGTATTAAGTCATAATGAAATGACCTTGACCTTGAATACTCACACACCTTTATTGACTTCATAAGTTGTCTGCATCTGCAAAGTTTCAGGTCTCAGGCTGCAATAGTTTCCAAACCCAGTGATTTCTGAGAAAACCACAATTTTAATTTTGATATTTAAATGACCTTGGGCCAAGGTCAAGTCATGACCTTGGCCTTCATTAATTACTTACCTTCATTGACTCCATTAGTTGTCTGCATCTAGCAACTGTCAGGTCTCAGGCTGCAACAGCTGTTTTCGCCTTTTCCCATGTGAAAGCCTATGTTTCCAAAATTGACCTTGCCGTAAAATAGGTCAAGGTCATCATAGGGTCATCATTTCAACAAACTATGATGGGCTGGAGTCCCAAATGCTACATACCAAGTTTCATGAAAATTGGCCTGCCGGTTCTGGAGAAGAAGATTTTTGAAAGGTTTTTACCATATATGGGCGTGGTGGCCATCTTGGTCATGTGACCTGGATTTCGCGATCAAACTTTCGTCTCCCCTACCCATGGATGCTCCACATAAAATTTCACTTTGATTTGCCAAGCAGTTTCAGAGAAGAAGATCTTTGAAAAGTGTGTATGGACAACAGACTGGCCAAGGTCAAGAGATGACCTTGACCTATATTAATCACATACCTTCATCTACTCCATTAGTTGTTTGCATCTACCACTTTTCAGGCCTCAGGCTGCAATAGTTTTTAAAAAATCCATAGTTTTCACTTCTTCCTATGTAAAAGCCTATGTTTCCAAATTTGACCTTGCCGTAAAATAATTCAAGGTCATCCAGGGGTCATCATTTTATCAAACTATGATGGGCTGAGGTCCCCGATGCTACATACAAAGTTTCGTGGAAATCGGCCCACCAGTTCTGGAGAAGAAGATTTTTGAGTAGTTTTAACCATATATGGGCGTGGCGGCCATCTTGGTCATGTGACCTGGATTTCGCGATCAAACTTTCGTCTCCCCTACCCATGGATGCTCCACATAAAATTTCACTTTGATTGGCCGCGCAGTTTCAGAGAAGAAGATCTTTGAAAAGTGTGTATGGACAACAGACTGGCCAAGGTCAAGAGATGACCTTAACCTATATTAATCACATACCTTCATCTACTCCATTAGTTGTTTGCATCTACCACTTTTCAGGCCTCAGGCTGCAACAGTTTTCAAAAAATTCCATAGTTTTCACTTTTTCCTATGTAAAAGCCTATGTTTCCAAATTTGACCTCGCCATAAAATAGGTCAAGGTCATCCAAGGGTCATCATTTTATCAAACTATGATGGGCTGAGGTCGTTGATGCTACATACCAAGTTTCGTGGAAATCGGCCCACCGGTTCTGGAAAAGAAGATTTTTGAGTGGTTTTTACCATACATGGGCGTGGCGGCCATCTTGGTCATGTGACCTGGATTTCGCGACCAAACTTTCGTCTCCCCTACCCATGGATGCTCCACATAAAATTTCACTTTGATTGGCCGCGCAGTTTCAGAGAAGAAGATCTTTGTAAAGTGTGTATGGACAACAGACTGGCCAAGGTCAAGAGATGACCTTGACCTATATTAGTCACATACCTTCATCTACTCCATAAGTTGTTTGCATCTACCACTTTTCAGGCCTCAGGCTGCAATAGTTTTAAAAAAATCCATAGTTTTCACTTTTTCCTATGTAAAAGCCTATGTTTCCAAATTTGACCTTGCCGTAAAATAGGTCAAGGTCATCCAAGGGTCATCATTTTATCAAACTATGATGGGCTGAGGTCCTTGATGCAACATACCAAGTTTCGTGGAAATCGGCCCACGGGTTCTGGAGAAGAAGATTTTTGAGTGGTTTTTACCATACATGGGCGTGGCGGCCATCTTGGTCATGTGACCTGGATTTCGCGATCAAACTTTCGTATCCCCTTCCCATGGATGCTCCACATAAAATTTCACTTTGATTGGCCAAGCAGTTTCAGAGAAGAAGATCTTTGAAAAGTGTGTATGGACGACAGACTGGCCAAGGTCAAGAGATGACCTTGACCTATATTAATCACATACCTTCATCTACTCCATAAGTTGTTTGCATCTACCACTTTTCAGGCCTCAGGCTGCAATAGTTTTCCAAAAATCCATAGTTTTCACTTTTTCCCATGTAAAAGCCTATGTTTCCAAATTTGACCTTGCCGTAAAATAATTCAAGGTCATCCAGGGGTCATCATTTTATCAAACTATGATGGGCTGAGGTCGTTGATGCTACATACCAAGTTTCGTGGAAATCGGCCCACCGGTTCTGGAGAAGAAGATTTTTGAGTGGTTTTTACCATATATGGGCGTGGCGGCCATCTTGGTCATGTGACCTGGATTTCGCGATTAAACTTGAAATGCCACTACCCAAGGAGGCTCCACATAAAATTTCAACTAGATTGGCCAAGCGGTTTCAGAGAAGAAGATCTTTGAAATTGTGGACGACGACGGACGACGGACGACGGACGACGGACGGACGCCGGATCATGGCTATCCTATTAGCTCACCTTGTGAGCCTTCGGCTCAGGTGAGCTAAAAAGCCTCCTTGGCTATTAAGAATGTTCACCTGTAATTTTTGCACAATTGTTTGACAGTAACTGTCAACTGTGCTTCTTAAATCAGTCAGGGATGACACAAGGTGGACAAAAGTCATGTTGATGACTTTGTATTTGAGCCACCTTGCGGGAAAACCAACAATGTGGTTTTCGAACAGGTCCGACACAAACCGAGGTTTGCAGTCACAGAAGATGGCTGGAAGCTTGAAACTGTGGATTAAGAAAGAAGGGGAACCGAGTAGCGAAAACAAAGGCGCTGATCAGCTTTGCAGTTACTGCAAAGCTGATCTGCACCTTTGTTTTCGCCTATGCAAATTGTTGATTTTCCCATGCAGCGGATAATTTGTTGCTTTCATTTCCAACATTATATCATGCATGATTCTATTTATCACATGCCAAACAAATCTGCTGCAATCAAAATAATTATTCAAAAACAATGGTATTTGTATATAGAGAATAAAACGAAACGACTTACAAAGTTTGATCAAAGTAAATTCTTTGATTAGTTTCCACTTTTCTTATGAGTGTATACAGTATCTGTCCTGGATTTCTCATGTCCCAACACAGTATCTCAGGATCCTACAGTGTGAAAATTAGCTACCTTGTGAGAAAATTGGACTTTAGCCTATGCGAAAAAAAAGATGCAGATCAGCTGTGCACTAGCTGCACAGCTTCTTTATTTTTGCATCACAGATAGTACTATCAATCTTCTTAAAATCTGAAATTTCTAGCTTCTATCAATTTTCTGAAACTGTACATGCTGGTTTGTATCAGAACTGGCTGGAAACTCTTAAGGACAGTTTTCTTGCATAATGGCTAATATCTTCCAAGTCTCTGAACAGGTCTTTTGGTTTGAACTTGGTTGTGACGTAACAGTTTTTCAATCATGCCAAGATGGAACCAGTCAATGCTTCGTGGGTATTAATCAGTACTGTGGGGAGCTTAAAGTGTCTTGCTTAACAACACTATAAGCCAAAAGTAGATGCAGGAACCAGGTCCTCTCCTGCATCTGTCTCCTACACTCTACCACTATGCTACCACACTCCATCAAATTTAGGACCTTTAAACACCACAGTTACTTCCACAACTTGATGTTATAAATTAGGTTAATATCTTTTCTTTAATATAGGGATCAACCATGGTTTTCAGTGTTCAAACATTCGATGGATCACGAGGAAGGTGTTTGAACACAAGGCCTGCGGCCGAGTGATCCGAGTGATCCAGCGAATGTTTGAACACTAAAACAAACCATGGTTGATCACTATTATTGCATTTTCACTCCAATCCACTTAAAATCTCTTGAAAATAACATTAACAACGTAAAAACGCACCGAAAACTGCAAAGCTTCTTCAACGTCGACCATTTTGTTTCTATGAAATACATGACGTCACGTCACTTTGACCAATGACGTCGCCCAAAACCCATGTTCAAACGGCACGTGAATTTCATGATTTGAACATGGGTTTTGCGGTTTGAACACGGCTTTCGACCAATCAAAAACGGCTTCAAACAGCTATGCGCATAGATATCTATGCAAGAATATTGTTTTAAGTAGTTTTGTAACCATCTCTGACACAAAATCCTAACCAAGAGCCACAATTAATGTTGAAAATTGAGTAAAACTATTGAGAAAACTGCCAAATTGGATTCTAACAGAATTCACAGGACAAAAAAGTTGACCTGTTCATTATCATATGTTCCCTATAAAATGTCACTTATTTGTATACCTTTCTCCCACCACTATATAATTTGGTTCCATCTGGTGAGAAAGCCAACTGAGTTACTCCCCCTTGTTGACCTTGGAACAGACATATCATCTCCCCTTGTGGCTCATGATACAGAGCAACTGAAAAGTCCAAGAACTGCAGTGGTAAAATAAATGTGCATGAAGTACTAGTAACCTCCCCTGGGTTTGCCCTGGAACAGTGGGAAGGATAACTGGTCAACAAGACATGACATAACCTGTTGACAGTGGGCATAAAGCAGAAATGCAAACATGTACATTGTGTTAGCATCTTAATATGGGAAATTTTGTGAAAAATTAAATTACATTCTCATGAATATTGCTTTAGTTACAGTATTTTTGTTAATAAGAGCTGTCGCAGGACAGCGTAGCTCGCCTGACTTGTGCTTTGCCACTAATCTACTAAATCTATGACCAAAGACATTGACTTCAATGTCACTCAGGTGGGTCGTGATGGTACATCATAAAACTTCAGACCAATAACTACCAACATGCTAAGTTCAACTTGATCCATCTACATATTTGATATAGAATTATATCATAAAATCTAAGTCTGTGACCTTGGCCACAGGTGTGTCAAGATGCTACAGCATAATAAAAGAATAATATCTAACAGAATAGTATCAACTAGATCCATCAATCTGTTCCAGCAATATACAGTTCAAAACACTTTAAGCAAAAGCTTAAACATAAAATTTCAAAGTCTGTGACCTTGAACTCAAGGTCACCCAGGTGGGTCATGATGGTACAGCATAAAACTTCAGACCAATATCTACAAACATGCAAAGTATCAACTTGATCCATCCACAACTTCAAGAGATATAGACTCATAAAAACTTTAACCAAAAACTTTAACACAAAATTTCTAAGTCCGTAACCTTGACCTCAAGGTCACCCAGGTGGGTCATGATGGTACAGAATAAAATGTCAGACCAATATCTAACAACATGCAAAGTATCAACTTGATCCATCAACAACTTCAAGAGATATAACCAAAACCTTTAACCCAAAATTTCTAAGTCTGTGACCTTGAGTCCGTGACCTTGACTTCAAGGTCACCCAGGTGGGTCATGATGGTACAGCATAAAACTTCAGACCAATATCTACCAACATGCAAAGTATCAACTTGATCCATCCACAACTTCAAGAGATATAGACTCATAAAAACTTTAACCAATAAGAGCTGTCGCAGGACAGCGTAGCTCGCCTGACTTGTGCTATGCCACTACATCTGTTAAAATCTATGACCCATGACCTTGACCTCAAGGTCACTCAGGTGGGTCATGATGGTACAACATAAAACTTCAGACCAATGCAAAGTATCAACTTCATCAATTTACATGTTCAAGAGATATAGAGTTATAAAAACATTAACCAAAACTTAAATTTAAAACTTCCAAGTCCGTGACCCTGACCTCAAGGTCATCCAGGTGAGTTGTGATGTACAGCATAAAACCTGAGACCAATATCTATCAACCTGCAAGTATCAACTTTATCCATCAACATGTTCAAGAGATTTAGACTTTAACCAAAAAATTAAACAGAAAATTTCTAAGTCTGTGACCTTGACCTCAAGGTCACCCAGGGTAGGTCATGATGGTACTGCATAAAACTTCAGACCAATATGTACCAACATGCAAAGTATCAACTCGATCAATCAGCATGGTCAAGAGATATAGACTTACAAAAACTTAAATCAAAAACTTTAACACAAAATTTCTAAGTCTGTGACCTTGACCTCAAGGTCACCGAGGGTGGGTCATGATGGTACTGCATAAAACTTCAGACCAATATCTAGCAACATGCAAAGTATCAAAACAATCCATCGATATGGTCAAGAGATATTGACTTACAAAAACTTTAACCAAAAACTTAAACACAAAATTTCTAAGTCCGTGACCTTGACCTAAAGGTCACCCAGGGTGGGTCATGATGGTACTGCGTAAAACTTCAGACCAATATCTAGCAACATGCAAAGTATCAAAACAATCCATCAATATGGTCAAGAGATATTGACTTACAACAACTTTAACCAAAAACTTAAACACAAAATTTCTAAGTCTGTGACCTTGACCTCAAGGTCACCCAGGGTGGGTCATGATGGTACTGCGTAAAACTTCAGACCAATATCTAGCAACATGCAAAGAATCAAAACAATCCATCGATATGGTCAAGAGATATTGACTTACAAAAACTTTAACCAAAACAAAAACTTAAACACAAAATTTCTAAGTCCGTGACCTTGACCTCAAGGTCACCCAGGGTAGGTCATGATGGTACTGCGTAAAACTTCAGACCAATATCTATCAACATGCAAAGTATCAACTTGATCCATCAACATGGTCAAGAGATATAGACTTCTAAAAAACTTTAACCGAAAGTGTGACGCGGACGTAAACGTAAACGCGGACGACCGAGGTGACTACAATAGCTCTATGCACTTCGTGCAGGCGAGCTAAAAACTTTAACACAAAATTTCTAAGTCCGTGACCTTGACCTCAAGGTCACCCAGGTGGGTCATGATGGTACAGCATAAAACTTCAGACCAATATCTACCAACATGCAAAGTATCAACTTGATCCATCCATAACTTCAAGAGATATAGACTCATAAAAACTTTAACCAAAAACTTTAACACAAAATTTCGAAGTCTGTGACCTTGATCTCAAGGTCACCCAGGTGGGTCATGATGGTACAGCATAAAACTTCAGACCAATATCTACCAACATGCAAAGTATCAATTTGATCCATCCACAACTTCAAGAGATATAGACTCATAAAAACTTTAACCAAAAACTTTAACATTTTGAGCAACGCCGACGCCGGGGTAACTTCAATAGCTCTTCCTGTACTTTCGTACAGGCGAGCTAAAAACTCTACTTTATGAATGCAATTTTACTGCCTTCACATTCCACAGTTGTAATGAAATTACTTTTAAATTTGAATATGAAAATTTAAAACTGTGTAGTAAATCTTTAAAAATTTAAACAAAAACAAATCTCTTAAGATACAGAAACAAATATCATTTAGTCACTTATTTTCAGTGCCTCTCTTAGAAAGTTGATTATTATACATGTACACAAAACTATGTTAATTTTGTTCACACAATTTTGCCTAATACCAGTGCACTTACTTGTTCTAGCATATGACCCAGCAGCATATAGACCAGGTTCTGTAGGACTATGGGCTATACAGGAGATAATCCCCGGCTGGCCTTGCTTAGCTGAAAATACAAGAACGATATGGGCTGCATTGTGAGAAAACCGGATTTTTGCCTATGCGGAAACAAAGGCGCAGATCAGCTGTGCAGCAACTGCACAGCATATCAGCGCCTTTGTTTTCGATACTCAGACCTAAAGTACAATTTCTATTCTTCCTAAATCCAAAATTTCAGGCTTCTAACAATCTTCTGTCACTGTACAGCCTGGATTGTGACAGACCTTGTCCCCAACCCCAAAGACCGGTTTTCTCATGTCGCGGCTCATATTTAGCTGTATTAGTTTAACTGTTCCTTTTTATCCATGAGAAGAAAGTCATCTTAGGGTCTAGACAAGCCTCCCATGTTTCGCAACTTCTAAGTGACATGATATGTGTATCATTACTGATTCAGGTCCCTTTCAAGATTATTTCACCTTAGTAGATGGGGCAAAAACAGGTGAACTGCCAGTTAAATCAGGCATTGTAAATGGCACACCATTAAACATGTATAACATGCTCAAACCCACACTGGTCACAGAAATGAGATGACTGAATAAAATATTTAAGAGTGTTCATGTAATCAGCAAACATAACCACTCTGCCATGGCTTTGCCATACTTATATTTGAGCCGCGTCATGAGAAAACCGGATTTTTGCCTATGCAAAAACAAAGGTGCAGTTACTGCACAGCTGATCAGCTCCTTTGTTTTTGCTGAACAGATAGTACAATCTCTCTTCTACTTATATCCAAAATTTCAAGCTTCTAGCCATCTTCTGTAGCTGCACAGGGCGGTTTGTGTCGAACCTGGTCGGAAACCCCAAAGACAGGTTTTCTTCCATCGTGGCTCATTTGATTCTTATAACCTTACCAAATGTAGGCCTATTTTCAAACTCTCTGCCCGGCCTGGTTACATCAAAGACTCGAATCATCTTGCTGAAGCCGCAGTACAGCTTGGAACCATCTGGACTGAAGGATAGACTGTGGGCTGGGGCTACCTCATCCTACGAAACAACAGACATATTAACCCATTTTTGACAAATGGCTTTTCCCATCTTTATCATTAAGGTGTGTACATTTTCATTTTAGGAGACTTCAGGACTGATTTTAAATTTTCATATAAATTTTTTATGAGAATCCTCTTTGCAAACAGAATAGCCCTGGATCTAAGGTGATACATCTGAGGCTATACTGTGTGCATATGTACCATAACATCAGGAAAACATATCCCTGCAATAAATACCTGGTTAACCCCACTTTTATATAGTAAAACTGGGGTTTGCAGGGGTTTACCATTTTTTCTTATTTTTGTTCCAAAACATAGATTGTGGGCACACGTTAGAACCGCCTTAACAAGGCAGTTCTCACGAGTACCCACAATCTTTGAAAAATAAGATGAAAAATAAGAAAAATAGGTGTACCCCAGTATACCCCATTTTATTATATAAAAGTGGGGTTTCAAGGGGTATATTTTTCATGGACATGTTTTCCTGATAATATACTGAGGTCATCATTACGAGTGCTCACTGAGATGCCTCTGTAGGCCCTGTGTATCTAAAACTTACTGTTTTAAGACAGATAGACAAAAGCGTTGCCAAAAACACATCTGTTTTTCAAGCTACTGCTGGTCATAAAGAGAAGAACTCTATAAGTGCTTGTGCTTTCTTTCTCATCCTATGATTTGTCATTATGTTTGCATGTTGTATTGAATATCGAATAAATATGTTTAAACTATTCCATTTGCCTTGTAGACCAGGGTTATTGAGTTAAATATCCAGCTTCTCCAGGCTTTTAGGTGAGGCACTAAATCAAGGCTCCTCCATATGACCTTAGTTGTTAAGGCAAAAAACAGACAAAACCACCACCACAAAACATCATTATGTATTTGTTTTTTTGTTTTTTTTTTTCCAGAATCTAAAACTCTTTAAACACTCATTGAGCCTTTGCATGAGAAAACCAACAATCTGCATAGGCGAAAACTAAGGTGCAGATCAGCTTCGCAGAAACTGCGAAGCTGATTTCTGCGAAGCTGATCGGCACCTTTGTTTTTGCCACACGGATGGTACAATTCCTCTACTTTCTATATCCAAAATTTCCACTCTCTAACCATCATCTGTGACTGTAGAGGCCGGTTTGTGTCCGACCTGGTCGGAAACCCAAATTGTTGGTTTACTCATGCACAGGCTCATACCTCTTTTTACAGCACCATGAGGCATAGCATCAGACATCTTCAAATATGAGCCTGTGCGTGACAAAACCAATATTTTAGGTTTCAAACTAGGTCCGACACAATCCGGCCTGTACAGCTACAGAAAATGTCTAGAAGCTTGAAATTTCAGATTTAGGAAGAAGAGGAATTGTACTATCCATGTAGCAAACACAAAGACGCAACTGCAAAGCTGATCTGCGCCTGTGTTTTCGCATAGGCAAAAATTTGGTTTTCTCATGATGCGGCTCATATATTATTGACAGCAAATTAAACTTACCACATGGTTGAAAGCTCTATAGCTACATCTGAGTTCCCCAGTGAAAGCATCAAACAGGTGGATAGGTGTGTCTTTACTGGTCACTGCTAAACTGTCAAAGAAGAACATTGACATTCTGCATATTTAGAGAATTTAGAAATACTTGATACCTGTGTAGTAGCATTTGTGGTACTGGCATTCCTTGTGTACTCAATTTTCTATAATTTGAGTTGCCACATGGGCTTCGGGATTTCCGAGCAGGTCTGACACAAACTGGACTTAACAGGTCTGTACAGTCAGACACAGAAAAGGGCTAGTGTCTTGAAATTTTGGCTATAAGTAGAAGAGGAATTGTACTATTCGAGCAGCGAAAACAAAGGGAAAACAAAAATTTCTGAATATGCAGCATCAGGAAAACATATCCAGGACATGTATACCCATTTAAACCCCACTTTTATATAGTTAAACTGGGATTAACAGGGATATACATATTTTTCTTATTTTTGCTCCAAAACATAGATTATCGGGACTAGACTACTCATGTGAACCGTCTATGTATATTGCAAGTTTTCATAATGCGATAATTGTGAAACAAAGAATTTCTGAATAAGCAGAAGTAACAATACGAACCATGCTGTCTCTGGACTAGCTGAAGACATCTGCGGGTACCAGCAATAGTCATATATAGTGTCTGCTTCCTTCATCTTTAACACAGGAACCTGGAACCAGACAAACACACTCTTACAGAGCTAGATAACCACTCAAAGCCAGTTGGAATAATTTCTTGTATATGGCTTACAGGGCCTAAGTTAACCATGTTGCCATATTTCACAATTAGGTTTTTCTTTTCTACTCTGTTCTGGTGTTATACAACATCAGGAGAAAACTAGAAAATGTGTTTATGAAACACTATGCCCCCAACTGGTAAGCCAGTTTCAAGATGTAAAAATGTCCAAAAAATGACTAAGTTCAAATTGTAAAAAAAGTGACAAAAATTAATCTGAGGAGTATATCCCAACTACATGCATATCTTCAAAGCATGGTCACAATGTCTGCAAAGTTTCAAAAGTATCGGTATTGAATTGTAGGAGCAGTTGCGCACACAAGGTACCCTCTATACATCCACTAAAATTCCCGATAAAATGACTAAGTTCAAATTGTGAAAAAAATGACAAAAAATAATCCAAGGATTATATCCAACTTCAGACCATGCCCATAATACATGTAAAGTTTTAGATGAATTGGCATGAAACTGTAGGAGGAGTTGCGCACACAAGGTACCCAGTGCCCATTCACTTTCATTGTCAAAATGCTCGAAAAATGGCTAAGTTCAAATTGCGAAAAAAGTGACAAAAATTAATCTGAGGATTATATCCAAACCACATGCATATCTTCAAAGCATGGGCACAACATCTGTAAAGTTTCAAGAGAATCGGAATAAAACTGTAGGAGGAGTTGCGCACACAAGGTATCCACTATCTATTCACTTTATCAAGAATTAAAAAGGGAAATAACTCTCACAGAATTGGCCCCTAGCCCCTTGAATTTACCTGAAAGAAAAAATACGGGTCCTCTTAATTTTCATATACAAACTACATACCAAATTTCAAGATCCTAGCTCTAACGGTTCCTGACCGAAATCTCACGCATCACAGACTGACTGATAGATTGACTGACGGACTGACTGACGGACTGACAGACAGACTGACTGCACGGACAGACCCAAACCAATATGCCCCCTCAACTTCTTCGAAGTTGGGGGCATAAAAAGGTAGACAGCTATTAATATCTATATGTACACAGATATCGGATGATTGTCTCCAGCCAAGCACCATCCCTTGGTGTAGTATTGTCAGGTCGACAGCTAAACAGTAAAATATGAGCCGCTTCATGGGAAAACCAACAATGAGGTTTCCAAACAGGTCCGACACAAACCGGCCTGTAAAAGCACAGAAAAGAGCTAGAAGCTTGAAATTTTGGATTTAAGTTGAAGAGGAATTGTACAATCCGAGTAGCGAAAACAAAGGCGCTGATCAGCTTTGTGGTTACCAAGAAGATGATCTGTGTCTTTGTTTTCGCCTATGCAGATTGCTGGTTTTCTCATGAGGTCCCATCTCATATTCTACTTATCCCTTAATTACTGTAAAATTAATAATTTACCATTTCTGCAATATTCTGGTTTTCCCCACCCTCCACATACATCTCTGGTGGTAGATTAAACAGTCTCAGACAGTTGTCATTACTACATGTCAGCAAACAGGTCCCATCAGGTGCCCTATACATAGAAAACAAAACTTCATAACGGTGGCCCCCATGGCCGAGCGATTAGGAGCGCTGTTTCTTAATCACTCGATCATCTCACCGCTGTGTCTGGTGTGGGTTCGAGTCCCGCTCTGGCCACATGTGAGACAAGCCAAGTTCTGCTTGCGGGTGTGCCAGGTGGTTTTTCTCGGGGTCCTCCCGTTTTCGCCCACCTACTGATTGGCCCATCTCATATGAGCTGAAATAATCTTGAAAGGGATGTAAAACTGAATTAAAAAAGGCAGTGGCTATTTTGCCGGACCCAGCAAAATAGCTCCTAGGGGCTATTTTGCCGGACCCGGCAAAATAAGGTAAAATAGTCTCTAGGCTATTTTGCCGGACCCGGTAAAATGGCTGTAATATATATATAGACTATTTTGCCGGACCAAAAACTTGGTAAAATTTTTATTTTGTAAATTTTTTTAATTTTTTTTTATTTATTTATTTTTTTTTTTTTTTCATCTACATTTTTTTATTTACGTATTTAGTTGAGAAAATCATGTTTCTAAGATAAGAAAACACATACTGAAAATGTTGATAAAAGACTTTATTCAGATACAAATGGGAGTATGACTGGTATTCTGGGACACCTTAAAAGGGAAAAATTGTTATTAAAAGGTCTGAAGGTTAAAGCCAGAATACACACAGATGATCCCCAAGAATATATGCATTGTAGGAATCAATATTCTTTGGCATTGCAGATAAGTTTATGCACCAGTCATTTGTAACCACTGCTCCCCCACCTACGGTGAAGGGCGGGGATTATGACTTTTCAGCTTTCAGTGCCCTGCTATAAGCCCCACCCCCAGGGGGCGAACTGGAGGTCAAAACTTTGTTCTTTGCCCCGCCCTTAGCAATAGAAAATCTCCCTGGGGTAAGCATCCTAATGTCAAAACCCGGACATTTCCCCTGCACTGCAGGGAGACTTGAAAAGTAATTGCTCTCCGCACTTTAGCCCGGCTATCCCCCACCCTTCCCCGTAGGTGGGGGGCAGTGGTTACAAATGACTGGTGCATTAGCTAGCATAGAAGCTTACAAAAGCAGTTTCTTTCCACAGACTATCAGGGGCTACAATTTTTCACCCATCAGACTTTTGTATTCTTTTGTGTGCCAGTCAGAAATTTTACCATCAAACTGAAAGTACTAGTACTTTTTAGTAGTCTCAAAATGTCATTCATTTCTGTATTTACACGGTCACCAATAAGGCTCTTCATAGCAAAATAAATGATAATATATCCATGTTCTTTGGTTTTATTATTTTATATTACTCCCATTTTAAGACATCTTTCAAAAATCAAAGATGGGTAATTTATCTAAGCTTCTTTCACCTTCAGCCAATTTAATAAGTATTTGGTCCAGCAAAATAGCCTATAAGTCCAATATACATGTAGCTATTTTACCGGATCCGGCAAAATAGCCCCTAGGGACTATTTTGCCGGGTCCGGCAAAATAGCTCCTAGGGGCTATTTTGCCAGGTCCGGCAAAATAGCCACTGCCATTAAAAAAAAAAAAAAACAAAAAAAAACAAACTTCATAACAGAGAACTGCAATTATAAAATTACAATTTTCAAAAAAAAAAAAAAAAACAACAGAAAAATCTTGAATACAGGATATTTTGCCAAGCAGAGGATTTCTAGCTAAATATACAGTTCAATCTCATTATTATTATAAATGCTCCATTATAACCTGACCATGTCATGGCTCCAAAATGGTTATTTTCTTATAAGTCCCGTCCATTGTAATGTATTCTTTTGTTTCTATGTAGCCTAAAGATAGCATGTTATACTGAGGTTGTACTTTAATGACAGATCTTAGCATACTTGTGCATAATTGACTTTATCATATGACGTCGCTGTCTTCCAGTGGATAACGTCGTGTCATAAAAATCGTATGAACACACGTGTAATAACACTTTTGCGGGAATACGTAACATCATTGACGACGTCCGTAACAACAATGTAAATTTTCATAGAAAATATGTCCACTTCGAAGGCGATAAAATCCTATTTTAAAAGTCATATGATAAAACGAATCTTACACTCGTGGTCATTTCATATGAAATTTATTAAACCAGGGGTCCAGTTACTGGGCTCTACGGCGAAAAATATCGCCGAAAGTTGTGAGATTTCGCCTTCTGTAACTTTGAAAGAGAAATCGACTTCGCCCTATTTTTTCAGATTTCAAAAGTCAGGCCCAAGAGAAGTCACAAATCTAGGTACAGTACTAAGATTTTGGTTTAGAACCTAGATCTTGGTTCAGAAATATTCATGAGTGTAAACAATACATAAGTTTTGATTTTACTGTAGAAAGACTGTTTAATATCAGCAAAAGAATAACTTGTTCAGCGGTGCATTATCATCACGCCTCTACATTTCTTTATATAAATAACATATTTCTGTTTACTTTTTTATGCTTTGTTTAATGTTCAATGCTATTTATCACTTGTTTTTGCTAGCATCATGATTTTAAATATTAATAAGTTGCCTCCCTTGTTAATGATGTACAAGTACAAGCTTTTAAAATATTTCTCTTTATTTATTTTTTTACATTTCATTTTTGGTCTTCAATAGATATATATAGTTTTCAGTTCTGTATCTGTATAGTTTTACATCGTAGGCACCAATACTGGCTTTTACACGATGGGGAGGAGTGCGCATTTAGTCAAAATGAGAAGTTGAAAGTTTATTTCTGAAGCTGGTCACACTATCAGAATAGACCACACTGTCTTCTAACTTGTTCCAATCGTAAATTGTTCTAATGAAGAAAGAATTTCTAAAGTTCTCTGTTTTGGATAGGATTGGTTTGAAACACTTTGAATTGTTTGTTACGTAATTTTCGACAATGTTTTTGTGTTCGTAGCCTGAGTATCTTGTTGCCCGTATAGCCCGCCTTTGTCTCTGGGGTTGTAAGTAGTGCTCTTTGTTGATTGCCGGTACATGCCCTTCCACCACCTTGTACATCAACGTCAGCCTCTGGTCTCTGCGACGATCCTGAAGACTGGGAAGTTTCAACTTGTTCAGCATTTCAGTTACACTGCCTTCTTGTCGTGAGTGGTAGTCCTTCATGATAAACCTAGCTGCTGGCCTTTGTACATTTTCAAGTTTTGAGATGTCCTGTTTAGTATAGGGGTCCCAAATCACTGAACCATATTCCATTTTAGATCTGACTAGCGCCAAATAAGCATTTTTCCTACATGTTTGAGGTGTATGATGGAGGTTTCTTCTTAAAAAGCCAAGTGTCGAATTTGATTTCTTTCTGATTTGATTAATGTGAGTGTTCCATTTCATGTTGTCTGCGAATGTGATGCCAAGGTAGGGAATTTCTTCTACTTGTTGTAGTATCTGACCATTCATGGTGTAGAAATTTGATGACTTCTGTTTAACACTGAGATGGTAGCACTTTTTAACATTGAATTTCATGCCCCACTTTTCAGCCCAAAGAATTAAAGAATCCAAATCTTGTTGTAACTTGATATGATCTTCAAATGTTTTGATGGTACGGTACAATAAACAGTCATCGGCAAAGAGACGGATGTTAGACTGGACACACTCCGGCATGTCATTTATATGGCACAGAAATAGCAGTGGACCCAAAACTGTTCCCTGGGGTACTCCTGATTCTACATCCACTTCATGAGAGGACTCACCTTCAACGACGACACTCATTTTCCGTTGCATCAAAAAGTTTCCAATCCAGTGCAAAATCGGACCATGTATACCATATGCCTCAAGTTTAGACAGAAGCTTTCGATGCGGGACTGTATCAAAGGCTTTGCTAAAGTCCAGCACCAAAACATCTGACTGAGTGTCGTTGTCGAACGCCTCTAGTAGATCATGGGCTGTGATAACTAGCTGCGTTTCACAAGAATAACCAGCGCGAAAACCGTGGTTTAGAGATGTGAGAATGTTGTGCTTATCTAGATGATTTAAAAGGTGACGGCAAATAATGTGTTCCAAAAGTTTTGAAGCAACACAGGTAAGTGACACTGGACGATAATTCTCCGGCAGATGTTTATCACCTTTTTTAAATACTGGGGCTATGTTAGCATTTCTCCAGTCTCTAGGTAGCTCTCCAGAGTCCACAGACTTTTGGAAAATGGAGGTAAGTGCAGGAGATATCTCTGATGCACATTCCTGTAATACTCTATTAGGCAGTCCATCAGGGCCGGCAGCTTTACTAATTTTGATATTTTGGAGGAGTTTAGTGACTCCATTTCTGTCAACTGTAAGGGGCGGAAGGGGATTGTTTACACGCTGTGGGAAAGCTGGGATACTACCGCCGTCGTCTTTCGTAAACACTGACTGGAACTGGCTTATTAATTTTTCAGCTTTTCCTTTACCATCGGTGACTAAGTGGTTCCCAGTTGATAAAAAGGGGTAGAATGAATAACTACTGAACAGTACCAAGTCAAAGAAGGTCAATAGTGTATAATGTGATGTATTTGCCTGTCAGGTTTTCACATTTATTTCAAAATTGTCTATTTTTTTATTAAAATATCTAGGTTTTAGCAAAAAGTTCCTCGCTGAAATTCGGATATTTTTCAATTTTCAAATTTGTATTGACAAGCTCTTCAATCAACACTGGGAACCGGTATGCAATTTTCATGGAGTTTTAGTGCAGGGAACAATGTTAACTTTTGTGTGTATTTTTTAAACCAAGATCTAGGTTCAAAACCAAGATCTTGGTATTGTACCTAGATTTGTGACTTCTCTTGGGCCTGAAAGTTTATTTTCGATTTTGATCACAGCGATTCACTTGTTCGATTGTTTACAGCTCACGAATAACGCCACTTTTCGCCTCTCGGTTGCCCACGGCGACACAGCTGATTGTCAAGTGACATTAAACAGATTACCTTTATTGATTAATCCCTATGCAATTATCGGATTATTGCCTCAATAAACAACACATGCACCTTTAATCATAATTTGGGTCCCCATAATTTCACGCCGGCATGTATACAAGTGTCAGCCGATTCTTCACCAATGCTGATTGGCTAATTAGCGTCACGAGTCGAAAGCAACTTTGACAAGGGGCTGTGTTCAGAGGGCGGAGTCATTAATTACCGACAGAATAGAATAGAATAGAATAGAATAGAATAGAATAGAATAATTTTATTCCACCAATCATGGGCCATCTCTGGCATTTTAACAACAAGTACAACAAAATAAAATGCATTAGGCAATGATGAAACGGAAAACAGAATGCATATATGACAAGCGAATAGACAACAATGGATTACAAAAAATTGAAAAACCTTTGGTGATTTCAACCTACTAAACCTTCTCTTAACTTAAAACAGTCGTAAATATATTTAGATAATAGATTAATGATATCAACAGATTCATTATTCATTAACCATATGAGTTGGGCGTCATGTGATAAGTTAGAAAAGTTTTTGCATAATCTAATTATCTTTTCAATAAATATATGACGTAAAGTATTATAAGAACTGCAATAAAACAACATATGTTTTTCGTCTTCAACCGCCCCTGATTTACAAAATTTACAAATTCTATCTTTAACGTCTAACTTCTTAAGTCTATGTCTACCTTTTTCTATTTCTAATTTGTGAGAACTAATTCGAAACGACATAAAACATTTACGGATTTCCACATCTTTTATGACAGATAAATACTTCTCTTTTTGAAAGTGAGTTTTAAAAATAGCATAAGTCCTTAATTTTCCCTCTTTTATATCAGTGCATTTTTGTAGTGTAGTATTTATATTATTTTTAAAACGATTTATGAGATTTGTTTTTACTATGGATGAAAAATTTTTATGATAAGCTAAATTAACAGAAACACCAATCTGTTTCAATACGAATTCAACACATGCCGTCCAACTCATTTTGCCACGACTTGCTATAAAACTACTTTCTTTATAGGCATGCTGTAATAACTCTGAATTGGAAGTTAGCAGTCTTTGTAAAAAGTTACAAGTATTTGATATAGCCTTAATACACAGAGGATATCTACCGAATTCACTCAGTACAGCTATATTTACCGACTGTTTACTAATTTTTTATATATATTTTAAAAATTTTATTTGTAATTTATCACATAAAAAATTTTCAAATAAATTTTCGAGGGTAAAATTTGCTTTTTTAATTTTCGAAGACTGAATATTTACTGTTCCCCATATTTCACTACCATAAAGTGCAATGGGTTCAATTGTGTGTTCAAACAAATGTATTAAGGTATCTAAATTAGGGGTAGTATTTGAAAAGCATTTAGTCATTTTAAACTGAGCTCTTAAAGCTCTATTATATAAGAAAATGTGCCAGAAGAGGAAAATATAATTCCTAAATATTTATAGGATGAACTGTTCTGAAGTTCTTCCCCATTATAATAAAATAGTTCATTTGACTTTTGACCATTTTTACAAAATACTACAACTTTTGTTTTCTTCAAATTGACAGTTAAACAATTATTCTCACAATATGAAGATAATTTGTCAATACATTTTTGAAGTCCAACTTTAGTAGTCGATAATAACATAAGGTCATCTGCATATAATAAGGAACTGATAAAGGTACTGTCTAGCTGAACTTGATCATCATCTTTATCGAAAATATCTGGCAGATCATTAATAAATATTTTGAAAAGATTGGGGCTCAGATTATCGCCTTGTCTGACACCGATTTTAGGTTCAAAAGCATTTGTCAATTTGTCTTGTATACGGACATGTAATATATTATTTTGATACATATGTTCAATAATATTTTTAAAAGGACCATTTATATCTAGTTTTACTAATTTATATAGCAAGGCAGAATGCAAAACAGAATCAAAAGCCTTTTGAAAGTCAACGAAACAAACATACAACTTCGATCTGTTGTTCGTATACTTTTCTACTAATGTTCTTAAGATAAACATATGATCCACTGTCCTTGCTTTAGGCTGAAAACCTATCTGACAATGATGTATTGTCTTATTTGTATCTAAAAATTTCTGCAATCTCGTATTTAAAATACTGTTAAACAGTTTGGCCAAGCATGGCATTACTGTAATCCCTCTATAATTATCAGGCAAGTTAGGATCATCTCCTTTATAAAGAGGCTTTATATAACCTGTTTTCCATTTAGCTGGGTATATACCAGATGACAAAATAAGATTAAATAATTTCACAATACAAGGAAGCATTTGAGTCTGACTATGTTTCAACATTTCGTTTTTAATTCCATCTAGTCCACTCGATTTATTATTCTTTAAGTTTTTTATCGCCGAAATCACTTCTTTATTAGAAATACGTATATCTAACTCAGTAAAAGACTTAAATTGAGAAAAGGAATCGAGTTTCTTTTCATATTCTTCATTTTTGTTTAAAAAACTTTGTTTGATATTAGAAAGATTGGTGAAATGTTGTAGCCAGTCGTCAGCCGCTATTGACTTGGAAGGATCATTAACATTTGTATCTTCTTTTAAGTTTTTTAAAAGTTTCCAGTATGCTTCTGGGTCATTTTCACACATATTGTCTAGCTGTTTTCATACATATTGTCAAGACTTGTTCAAAATGAGAAAGGAGTGTCTGAGAAAAAGTGCACTCTATTCTAGATACCCAAATGATCCAATTGAGTATCTCGACAAGAAGATACGCTACTGCGATTTAATAACTGCAAATTATCTACTGTTAGCCTTTTGAACTAGACTTTGGGAGAATTGGTCGCTGTGAAACTGTTTCGTTTTTATGAGCAAAATATGTTACAACTATCTATTAGCTGCATTTTTAACATTCATTAGGCCTGTAATTGTGTTTCCTTGCAAAAATCCTGATTCAAATGCATTTTCCAGTCTTAAATTGCCAAAGAAACGCTGTATTTTTACGTTGAATTTTTGGCTGCCATAAACGCTATTGTTATTGCATATTATCCTCCTTTAGTGGCACACCTCAAACTGGGGTCTTCTCCATCTATAGAGACTTACTTACAGGGACTAGTATGATAATAATGCCTCACCCATCACTATATTTACACACAACTCATAGATGTTGACCCCTCTCTCTCCTCTCCCACCCCTACCCTACCCCCCCCCCCCCCCAAAAAAAAAAAAAAAAAAAAAAAAAAAAATTTTTTTTTATTTAATGGGCTACAAGGATAAACACAACTGTTATAAATGTTACTTGGGCCACTGGAACTAAATTAAATCTTAGGAAGTGAGTGTCCAGCACTGAAAGGGGCCATCAATCTTTATCGATGAGTACTCAAAGTCACTTCTCTCTGATGTCTCAAACTTCTCCCTGTTTGGGCTGGAAGGAGAAGTCACTTCTCCCTGCTTTCATGGGCTAGCAGGACCCCTGATTAAACTCGCCAAAGGCTTAATAAATTTCATATGAAATGACCACTCGTGTAAGATCCTCTAGGACTTAGAGCTTATCAGTTACTAGAATCTAGTAAAACCACAACATGAATTGCAAATGTATAGGGAAAACTTGGTCCACTGCTCTTTGCAGATTCTTGGCATGAGTCTCTATGGTATGTCATTACGAAAACATGCCCATGCAATAAGCAGAGATTTTTCAAGCTTAAAAAATTGAAAATTTTCAGCTGAAATTTTTGATATTTTTCTTATTTTTGCTCACAACATAGATTGTGGGTACACGTTAGAACCGCCTCGCCGAGGCGGTTCTGACGAGTACCCACAATCTATGTTTTGAAGCAAAAATAAGAAAAATAGGTATGCCCCTGCAAACCCCAGTTTTGCTATATAAAAGTGGGGTTTAAGGGGGTATACCTTTTATGGACATGTTTTCCTGATGTGAAGCATGTTTATTATCATACTGTGTACATCCTCTTATCTCAAAAACGCACTTTACCCCCATTTTCCTCTGTTTTGGGGGTAAAGTGCGGTGTCCACTTATGCTGTAATACCTGCTGTGAACATATACAGCTTATCAGTGTTGAGCTGCCTCTCCTGGTTAATTATGCAAGGAATGGTAGGATTTACTGTAATCTGATACCTAGAATTCCAGGTATTTTACAGTACAAACCAAACCTAAAAATAAATTTTTGTTCATTTTTCATCAAAATACAATTTAATCAAAAAAATTGAAATAAGCATAAAAAATTAAGCAACATTACATTTTTAATTGTCTAAATCGGTTCTGTATTAAGGATTTTGTATGGTCATTTGTACATGCTGATCAGAGCAGATGTTCCTTACCTGGAATTTCTTATCAGATGCTGCTGAACTGAAATTATCCCTGCTAATTGGCTTTACTACATTTTGCACCATGGGTGGCTAATGACCAAAGTGGATTTTTTGAGTTAAGAGACTGTACACACTATGTGGTCATCACAGCATATAAAATTCTTAAAAATCATGAGATGCTTTGGAAACTGTAACATCTAATATTTACTGATTGTCAGGCCTTATTAAGAAAGAATTTCCAGGCTTTTTTAGCTTTTATTTGAGGTAAAATGCTATCTTCACATCGTACACTTGGTTACACAAACGTACATAGTGCTAAAAAAACTGAAAAAAAAAAAAAAAAAAAAAAACATAATGGAAACATCTCCTTTTTCACAAAATGTTCTACAATTTAGCTGATTTTGATTGTATTTTTGCATGTATTACACTCATTCTTTATAATGTAAGCATTTTGGGTGTCTATTATGATCATCTCATCGAGTTGACAACAGCTACCCATAATATATGATTTTACGAAAAATTGATAATTTTATACCAACCCCTGATTACCTCCATTTTTACCATGGAAAAACCAACAATCTGCATAGGTGAAAACAAAGGCGCAGATCAGCTTCGCAGTAACTGCGAAGCTGATCAGCACCTGTGTTTTCGCTACACGGATAGTACAATTCCTCTACTTTCTAAATCCAAATTTCCAGCCTCTAACCATCTTCTATGGCTGTACAGCCCAGTTTGTGTTAGACCTGGTCGGAACCTAAACTGTTGGTTCTCTCATGCACAGGCTCATATGTAATAGGTGCATATCATGGAGATATTTGAGCCGCCTCGTGGGAAAACAAACAATGTGGTTTCCGACCAGGTCCGACACAAACCTACCTGTACAGTCACAGAAAAGAGCTAGAAGCTTGAAATTTTGGAGTTAAGTAGAGGAGGAATTGTACTATCCGAGTAGCAAAAACAAAGGCGCTGATCAGCTTTGCGGTTACCGCGAAGCTGATCTGCGCCTTTGTTTTCGCCTATGCAGATTGTTGGTTTTCCCATGGGGCGGCTCATTTCTGTGATGAATACAAACACTGGAATAGATGACTATTTAAACCTGATTCACTTTCTAAAACCTACCATTTACACCCCCTGAGGTAGTTGTCATGGTTATGACTCTCAAAACATTCCCAGGCTCCTGTTATCAGCCGTGGTGTCCGACTGAAGTCATACAGCAAACTGTGGTCTGATGTGCTGAAACAAATTAATCAATGTTCAAAAGCTACATTTACATATGTTGGTTGTGTTTTATGTCAAGCTTAACAGCTAAGGTCATATGGAGATGGAACCTCAGATTCATGTCTAATCAGTGAGATTGGGGAAGCCTGGGATCAAACCCAAGACCCCTAGATTACAGGGCAAGTGACTTAACCACTATGTCATGGAGACTTCCAGATTAACATGTGTACTGATAGAGTTTATTAGCAAAAACGTGCAAATCATCAGGAAAACATGTACCATAAAAATTCTATTAAACGCCCGGGGCATTTACTATTTATAAACAATGCATTTTCTATAGAAGGGGATGGGCGTTTATTGGAGGCTACACTGTTTGGCAATATTCTGGCGATAATACATAGGATTTGAAATTATCGGTGGTCCTCGATCTACCCAAGGAAAGGACTTTTGTTTATAATTGCCATTTATTCGGACTACAAGAGAAAAAAAATTGACTTGTATGTTATATGGTTTAAGAGGAAAGTTAGAAATTTACTGCTTCAAAATATAGTATTTTTCCGAACATTTTCAAAGTGGGCATTAATTAGAGGTTCCTGGAATTCCAAACCGCGCAGATAAAATGGCCGTTTTGGGCATTCAAATAGGGGGATGTGAGTTTATTAGAGTATGGGCGTTTAATAAAATTTTTACAGTATGTGCAATGAATACCCCCTTATACCCCAGTTTGATATAGAAAAACTGGGGTATGCAGGGGTATACTTATTTTTCTTATTTACAAACCAAAACATGATTGTGGGTACTCCCCTTATACCCACAATCCATGTTTTGAAATATCAAACATTTTCTGATGAAATTTTCAGTTTTTTTACAAACAAAAAGTTTTCTGTATACTGCATGGGCGTGTTTTCGTAACGACTTAAAAACAGGGGCTTTATCATTAAGAAGATAAAACACAAACTTAATTTGTGTAACTTCAAGAAAAAGTTCGAATATTTAAACTATAAATACTGTGACGAAAAAAAAACTATAACCAGAGGACCAATGGTCCTGTAAACGCTCACCTGAGACCTGAGATATATACCACTAGAATGGTAATATACATGTATATAACCCCAGAGCAACCTCTGGAGGCAATTTCTTTTTTAAATCATAAAGATTCAGTCCATTTGCCAATTTACTGCAAGTTCTGCCCAAACAATTTTCCCCATTCAAATGCGTGGGCAACCTAAGTTGACCTTGCTGTAAAAAGGGTCAAGGTCATCCCAGGGTCATGATTTATATAAACTTTGTAGAGCTCTATTGCCTGATGCTTCATGCCAAGTTTCAAAATCATAGGCCTTCTGGTTCTGGAGAAGAAGATTTTTAAAGGTTTTTACTATTTATAGCCATGGTCGCCATCTTGGTCATGTGACCTTGACCATTTATACAAACTTTCATTCACTCTTGGTCAAGCGGTTTCAGAGAAGAAGATGTTTGAATATTATGGTCATACGCATGTATATAGCCCCGGGGCAGTGGCAGACAACCCTCTGGGGACAAAATTTTCTAATAAACATAAATATTCTGTCGATTTGCCCATTTTCATAAACATAAATCTTTTGTCCATTTGCTCATTCCTAGCAAGTTTTTTGCCATTAAACGACATTTTCTTATTTTTTCCCATTCAAATGCATGGGCGGCCTAAGTTGACCTTGCTGTAAAAAAGGTCAAGGTCATCCCAGGGTCATGATTTATAACAACTTTGTAGAGCTCCATTGCCTGATGCTTCATGCCAAGTTTCAAAGTCATAGGCCTTCTGGTTCTGGAGAAGTAGATTTTTAAAGGTTTTTGCTATTTATAGCCATGGTGGCCATCTTGGTCATGTGACCTTGACCATTTATACAAACTTTCATTGCCCCTTCCTAACGATGCTCCATGTAAAGTTTGGCTTTGATTGGACAAGCGGTTTCAGAGGAGAAGAAGTTGGAGTATTATGGTCATATACATGTATATAGCCCCAGGGCAGGGGCAGGGACAAAATTTTCTAATAAACATAAATATTCTGTCGATTTGCCCATTTCCTGTAAGTTTTGCACTTCAAATCATATTTTAACAATTTTTCCCATTCAAATGCATGGGCAACCTATGTTGACCTTGCTGTAAAATAGGTCAAGGTCATCCTAGGGTCATGATTTATACAAACTTTGTAGAGCTTGATTGCCTGATGCTTCATGCCAAGTTTCAAAATCATAGGTCTTCTGGTTCTGGAGAAGAAGATTTTTAAAGGTTTTTGCTATTTATAGCCATGGCGGCCATCTTGGTCATGTGACCTGGACCATTTACATAAACTTTTGTTCCCCCTTCCTAAGGATGCTCCACATGAAGTTTGGCTTTGATTGGCCAAGCGGTTTCAGAGGAGAAGATGTTTGAAAAGTGTGGACTACAACAACGACGACGACGACGACAACGACGGACGACGGAGCATGGGTATACTATAAGCTCACCTGTGAGCCTTTGCCTCAGGTGAGCTAAAAAGTTCATAATATGGGCGATTTGAATTTACATTGCCTCATTTGTGGCATCTCATAAACACACATTAACATACAGACAAAGCAATATCCGATCACACATGAGAAAAACGACAAAATTTTCATGATTAAATGCCAGAAGCCCAAATCAGTAGTCATGAACAAACATCAGGAAACATGTACGTGCAATGAATACCCCCTTAAACCCCACTATTAAATGAGCTGCCTTGTGGGAAAACCAACAATGTGGTTTCCGAACAGGTCTGACACAAACCAGCCTGTACAAGCACGGAAGCAGGCTAGAAGCTTGAAATTTCCGATTTAAGTAGAAGAGGAACTGTACTATCCGAGTAGCGAAAACAAAGGCGCTGATCAGCTTCGCAGTTACTGGAAGCTGATCTGCGCCTTTGTTTTCGCATGTGCAGATTGTTGGTTTTCTCATGAGGCGGCTCATATGGTAAAACTGGGGTATGCAGGGGTTTACCTACTTTTCTTATTTTTGATCCAAAACATAGATTGTGGGTACTCGTTAGATTGTACCCACAATCTATGTTTTAGAGCAAAAATAAGAAAAATATCAATTTTTTCTGCTGAAATTTTCATTTTTCACAACTTTAAAACTCTCTGTATCGTTTTCGTAATGGTCAGACACAAGGTTCTAGTTTATTGCAATACAAACACATAATGCACTTACCTAGGCTGTACTGTACCAGATGGATTGTTTTTTGTGCCCTCATCAACAAATATCACACTATCATCTGTAGCTGCTGAACCCTGAGAATCTGTATTCTGTTCATCTATCAGAATCACATCTGAAACAGCTTTAGTCTGAGCCACATTTACACCAACTTTTGACTGTTTAATCCCTGAGCTTTTAGTTTCAACAATCTCCAAGTCTGCACTTTCAATACTAATATTTTGTTTTGACTGCATTTCAGCACCAGGTTTAGCAGGTTTTGGAATATCAACTATTGGGTCAACCTGAATCGCTTCAATATCATCTGCCTTAACTGGAGTGTCTCTCCCTGAAATATCAATTACTGAATCTGCAACAGTTCTGATTCTCTTTTGAGGTGGTTCAGATGTCTCTTGGTCAGGTCTTTCTCTACTGTCTGAAGAAATTTGAACACATGCTGCAGATATGTCTTGTGATTTTTTGATTGCCTGTGACCCTATTTCACAGTTAGATTTGTTTTGAGAGCCTAGATCAGTGGAATGAGAATGTGATATGGAAATAACATGCCCTACATTAGCATTCCCAGGCTCCTGTGAGACAACTTTGTCTTCTTTCAGATTTTCAAGGTCACCTTTAAATTCTTCTGAAATCACTACCACATCACGTTTCTCTGATTCTCTTGTCTCAACAACTTCACCACATTCTTTTGCAGTAATTTCAAGTGTTTCACTTTTTCTCTCTGATATCTCAATCACAACTGTTGCCTGATCTTCTTTTTCTCCCCCATGACTATGAATAGCTTCAGTGGTACTTTCCATTTGTTCTTTAGAGGAATCAGGTTTAGCAGTCAATGAGGAAGGCTCCATTACATTGGGATGCTCCTTATCCATATCTACTCTAGGATGACTTATAAATAAGTCCGGTTAATAGAATGACTGCAATAAAATACAAGTACATCCAATTCAGTGAGCATTAGATACCTTATGCAGCATTCACACTTATCACGATTCATCATGGACCAATCGGGACTATCGTATCCAATCTTATCAGATCGCATCACATCTTGATGTCAATTGTGATAATCGGGCTAATCATGGAAAATTTTTTGTCTGCCAAAAATTTTGCCACCATTACCACGATTGGCGGGACTATCGTGACCATCGCATCAGATCGTATGACATTGCAACAAATCGTATCTCATCTGGTTCCTAAATCGCGGTGATCACGATGGACCAAAACAAAGCGATCTGTTGAGATGAGTTGCGATCTCTTACGAATTCTTACGGTCTGGTACGAATCAAGAAAAATTGCCCGGCCCGATTAACTACGAGGCGATGCGAATGACTCCCGATAGGATACGAACTGATACGAGTAAATGCGATGAAACACGACAAGCCACGCTTTTGCCACGGATGCTTACGATCTGTTACAAATTATCAATACATTAAATAAATCGGGCAAGATAAATGACTTTTATCATTTGGTCAACGATATAGAAGTACGATCAATAAGGCCCTTTTCAGTATTAATTTGAAATCTGAAGATGGCAGCAGAGACAGAGGTAGAAAGGGGAAGGATAAGGCTTTATCATGAGCATGCATTAATAATGCAAATGTCGCATTCTGGTCATTCTCGGCTCCTCCATCATCACTGTTGTTTCGTCTTCAAAGATTAAAAACGTAATGAGGTATATGTTTGTTTTCGAAGTATATATACCAATCGTGGTCTCATCGTGACACAATCGTGACCACAATCACCAAAAGGTCAAGCCAAAAATCGTCAAATATCGCAACACATGGTATCTGTTCTTGAGACTCGTACCAGAACGCATCTACGCGTATCAGTTCGTATCAAATCGCTGGCACGTATCGTGATAATCGTGTCAGATCGCATTAGAATCGGGGGCTTAATCGTAATAATCCTATCGGATCGCAACTAATCGTATCTGTCCGGGACCAACATTGTGTCACAGTACTGTCACCAGATTTTGATCGATCGCCACCCTATCGTATCAGATCGCAACAGGTCTTATCAAAACGCAACAACTCACAACAGAATGTCAAATTTTGGCAAAATGTCCCGATTAGCAGCGATTTGTCAATCGTGGCATTTGTAATAGATCGTGCTCTAGTGTGAAAGCCGCATTACAGTGTACGCATGCTTGCCTTACAGATGATAATGAAGAAACATTGTCTTTATCTTTCTTTCTTCTACAAAATAATCACATTAAGTGAAGTAAAGATGCAACTTCATAATGACAGACCACTCGACTGACATTCGTTGACATAAATAATTGCTGCTGCGAACATCACTGCCCAGTTGTTCAAAATTAACTATGTCGTTAGATAACGATTCGTGAAAATTTCAAATGGCAATATTACAAATACACTGTTATTTTTTGTTGAAAAAAATATGAGAATCCTTTTCAACAAAAGATAACAGTGCATTTTGCTTATGTAGTCGGCATTTACTTAACGAGTTGTCTTAACGATGACATTAAGCTAACAATGTTTTGAACAACTAGCCCCAGATGCTCTCAATTGGCAGATTTATGATAACAATGCTGTTTTAAAACATGTAGTGTTGGACGAGAATATTATGTGACGGATGGGTATATTTTAGCTATGTTCGAGACTCACACCATCAACTACACACAAACTGGGTGAAAACGATGATAAGCTCTCAACTCAGGAGGAAGACCTCTGCTGTCCCCTGGAAACCCTTGCTCTTTGCATTGAGCCAGCTGAATGAGGGTCAGGTCAGACGCTGTGGCCTCGCGGACCATATCCCACATTACCACAGTAGATACGGAATGTAACATACTGGATGCTGCTGCTAGTATGGATTCATCTAGTGAGTATCTATCTTCTGATACTGAGTCGATCAATTTCTGATCATCACCTCAAGTGATCATCAACAGCATCATGGTTGGCAGTCTCCTGGCACACAAACTTGCCAGCACATCATGTGACGAAATGGCAGTCAAAAGCGAACGAAGCTCATCAGGTTCACCAAGGAGATGAAGGCGGTCAGATAATTCTCTGGTAGGGAGGTCGGTGATTTACCATAATTTCAAAAAATCATTAAAATATATGTAAGCTCACCAGTAGATGCAGAAGATCATTAGAAACAATGAGCAGTTTGAATTTTGAAAATCCGTTGAAAAATGACTGAGTTATTCAATTTTAAAATTTACTTTTAGCTGACTTTTTCTGCCAGTTTATCGATCAGTTTACACAACTGGTACCCGGCATTTTTGATGCGCCACAATGTATTTGAATGGAGACAGTGGGTGTCTTTGACCTTCTTGCGGGACTTGTGCGCTTAGGTTTAAAATAGAAATTTTAGCATGATGTCATTGTTTGAATATTCATCACTGACTATTTGTATGTTTTCTGTCTTTTTCCCTTTCTCAAAAATAAGGAATTTCCAAGTCTAAAAATAGGCAAATTTTCAATCCAATGGCATCCATTGTAATAAAATGCCAGGATGAAAAATTTGCATATCAGGTTAAAAATTGGTCTTTTATCTAAAAATACCCATCAAAATATTTAAAGAAAACCAATCAGATGTAAAATAACAAATGATCAACTAAGTCACCTGTGAGCCAAGCAAAGTGAAATTCAATGGCAGCCATGTTTGTCTCCGAAAAACGGGTCATTTCCACTGACCAAAATATACATAAAATCAATAAATTGAAATTATTTCAATAACTTATTTGTACCGATACAGAATATTTATTTCACGTCGTATATATGAAACGTGACATATAACATAAGCCCTGTAGGGCTTTTACTACGACAAACAATGGTAGATTGTCTATGAATCACAGATATGATACATAAAACAAATACCAACAATATATCACAGATAAATTATTATATACATAGTATCAAAAAGTGTAATATGCAGATCTAAATGAGAAGAAGAAAAAAAAATGAATTGCATCTAATTTATAAAATATAAATTTAAATAAATATAAATTATTTGTAAGTTTAAACAGTTTTCTTTCATTTGGTATCACTTTATTTTGATTTCATTTATATAAAAAAATAATGCTTTGAAAAATTGTCATTTTACATTGTGCCAGAAGGCATTATCGGAAAATGTCAAACCTCCGACCTTCCTATCTCTGGTCGGGTAGTCTGGCAGGTCAGCCGTCAAAATTAATTTTTGATAACTGATTTATCATTTTGACGTCTGGTTCCAACACTATCAAAATTTCCCAAGTTCTATAAATATCTCTGCAAGCTGTTTATAGACATTGATTTTATGGGAATTCCTAATCTGATTGGTTGATGGCTGGGTGCTGAGGTCATGCACTCTCTGAGAGCCAATCAGAAGCTCGCAATTAGAATTGTCTCCCCTTTCAAGATGACTTTTTGAAGAAAAACATGTCAGCCATGATGAATGGATTCTTTTAAAAAATCATCAAAATAAACAACACTTGGATATATTTTATGAATTTTCAAATGGACGTTTGTTTATTATTTTGTTTGACAGTGTTTGACACCATTTTCTTTCATAAAAACTTGTTATTCTGTAAAAAATGGCTTTCACCCAAAAGTGGCTAACAGCTTGGCTTTTTGATAAGGCAGTGGCTAGAGATACGGTACCGTATCTTTAGCCTGTGGGCTAGGGATACAGTACCTAGGGATACGGTACCGTATCCCTAGCCTGGCGGCTAGAGATATGGTACCGTATCTGTAGCCTATATATCGGAAATGGCTAAAGGTACGGTATAGATCAATATAATATTTTCAGGTGAGTCACTGCAAGTATCCTAATGAATCATTAAAGTAAACATTTACGGGTGTCTTACTTTTCTCACAGTTTCATGGTTGGACAAGCTCTTCATATGCATAATAATCTTAACAGTATTAGGGTTAATTGTTGTTAATTGCTTGGGAAATTATGCACATATATAACAACTAAAAAATGTACGAGACAAAGGCGGTTTGCATGTTTTTCAAACATTTTTTGGAGTATCTTTGGCTAGTTTGGTCATTAGATCTGGTATAAAAATGTTATAGTTCGATTGCATTTTAGGCAATTTATTACCTAATTTTAATGGAAAATCGCATGTAAAACTTTAAAATAAAGCTCCTCAGACAAATGAACAAAAAAAAACAACAACAAAAAAAAAAAAAATAAAAAATCATCGATCAACGTCTTAAGTTAAACAGTAATTATTGCCAAAGTATCACAACATGATTTCCAATTTAAAAAAAGCGCATAAAGAACAACCGCGAGAACAAGAAAATGTGTAAACCAAGCGTAAAATTATATGATAAATCACGGAAAGAGTTCTTATAGACATTTTTCAACTGCAAATTCAAACTTAAAAAGCGGAGGAAAGCGTAGGTAGGTAGGTAGGTAGGTAGGTAGGTAGGTAACCCAAGTTGATAATACACCTGAATGTAACCTCATAGTATTTTAGTCTTTCATTCAACTTGTACTAAATACGTACTTGCGCCTTTTCTGCACTTCTAGAATCATTATCTCTCTTATAGAACTGAACGCTAGCGCTCAATAGCACTTCCAAATGCTTGAAAGTTTTCAACTTTTTGCCCGATGTGAAGTATACGAGCCATTCTGACGGTATGAATCAAGATTTGCATGCATGTTTTACAATTGTACGACGATTGAATTGAGTAAAAGCTTAATTGTTTTATTTTGCAGTTACTTACTTAACCATAACAAAAGTTAAAAGCATTCGCCAAATAATAATTGGCAAATTAAACAATGCCAATGTCTTACTTCAGGAGTTTAGCGGTAGGACAAAATAAATCAACACTTAATTACTGTTTTGATTGTTGTTCGCACATTGAGGCGCGGACATCGTATTGGTGGTTAAGCAACTAATTGAGGCTACTATTACCTTATTATTATTATCTTCACGCATCGTTAGAAACTTTCATACTGCGAGTTGGCTTTATATCCTTTGATGTCGGTCAAATAATTGTAGATAATATCCATAAATGTATCCATAAATGCACTGTGGTAATATTGCAGAAACACACACTCAAATGTAACAATTGAAAATTTCGTTCCATGGGGTAAGAAACAAAATTTGAAATCTCTAAACTTTATACATTAACATTGTTTTCTTAAATCTTTATCTCCAGTCTTCCGTACCTTTAGCCATTTAGGATACTTGCAATGATTCAACTTAAACCTCACCTGAAAATATTACATTATCGATTTTTAATCTATACCATACCTTTAGCCATTTCCCATATATAGGCTACAGATACGGTACCGTATCTCTAGCCGCCAGGCTAGGGATACGGTACCGTATCCCTAGCCCACAGGCTAAAGATATGGTACCGTATCCCTAGCCACTGCCTTTTGATAATGTGCTGGAGTCAGACGGCAAAATGAACCACTAGGTATGATACTTCATTTTGACGGCTGACCAGTCAGACTACTGGTCGGGTAGCGTGATTCAGGATCAGGGCCGAGATTATGGAGACCAAGACAAATAGTTGAAAAAAATCGTAGTACTGAGATACTCTTATACTAAGTATGGAATTACTGCAGAATATGAAGGTTTTTTAAACATCTGCGAAAAGATATCGACACTACTTGTAGCACCCCAAGCCATACATCCTTTTCTTCGTTGAACACTGAGGGAAGCATCGGATCACCGGACTTCACATCATCGCCGACTACACGAAGGAATGCCCCCCTCTCCAAAAAGAAGGCGTGTATATTAGTCATAAATTTTCAGAGTATACGGTCAAAGAGAGAAAGTTTTTGGGCAATGCTAGAGTATTGTGACCCAGACATCATTCTCGCAACTGAAACATGGCTAAATCCCACAATAGCAGAAAGAGAAGTACTACCTGCAAATTACAAGTTTGTAGCCAGGAAAGATAGGCCCAACAGCAGTCATGGTGGAGTAGCTATCATAGCTAAGCATGATCTTGATGCCTCAGAAGTAGACACACCTGCCACATCAGAATTTGTAGCAGCCTCACTCAACTGCAAGGACCTGAAGAAGCCCATCATCATAGGTTGTATGTATAGACCTACTGACAATGATGTTGACTACACTCAGAATCTATGCAATGCAGTTTCTGATCTGTCATCAAGATTCAAGGATCACATCATCTGGCTTGGTGGAGATACTAACCTACCTGATATAGACTGGAATACAGACACCATAACTGGACATTACTATCTAGTCTCAATAAACAAAACATATATCGACACCTTCAACCACATCGGCTGTGAACAAATGGTGAATTTCCCCACTAGAGTAAATAACATTCTTGACGTCTTCTGTACCAATCGCCCATCTCTAGTTGATAGATGTTCTACAGTCCCCGGCCTTAGCGATCATGACATAGTCTTAGTGGACACAAATATCCTCCCAGCTCGCAAGAAGCCGGTCAAAAGAAAGATCTTCTTATGGAAGCGGGCAGACAAATGTTCCATGTCAGATTATTTGAAGAAATTTACAGAAGAATTTGTACATGCTAACACCACACAGACAGAGGTTAACACACTTTGGACCACCTTCAAGCAGACATGCATTGAAAGCGTCAACAAGTATGTACCTTCCAAGTACACATCAACCCGCTTTAACCAGCCCTGGTGCAACCGGGATGTTCGTCGCCAAACACGGAAGAAAAGAAGAGCATACAAGAAAGCGCGTATCTCAAGAAATCCTGCTGACTGGGCGAGATATAAAAAGATACAGAAAGATGCCCAGAACACATGCCGAAATGCTCACAATGGCTACATCCGAAATATGGTTAGTGAACCTGGCTCAAAGAACAAGAGGCTCTACTCCTACGTCAAGGGTATGAAGTGCGACAGCTCGGGCGTGGCGACACTGAAAAAGGATGGGACCAACTACTCAGAAGCTAGCGACAAGGCAGAGATCCTCAACGATCAGTTTGCATCGGTTTTCACCAAAGAAGACTGTAGCAGCATGCCCTCCATGGGAAACAGCCTGAAATCTGAAGCTCCACCACTAATAATACAAGACAATGGGGTCAGGAAAATACTTGAAGGCTTAAACCCACACAAAGCAAGTGGTCCAGATGAGATCTCTTCACGCTTCTTGAAGGAGATGGCACCCAGTATATTGACCGCCCTCACTTTGATCTTTCAAGCTTCATACGATCAAGGCACAGTACCAAATGATTGGAAAGGAGCCTTTATAACCCCACTATTTAAGAAGGGAGATAAGAGCAAGGCATCCAACTACCGTCCGGTTTCCTTAACTTCAATCTGTTCAAAGGCCATGGAGCACATTGTCCACAGTCATCTCATGAAGTACCTAGACAAGCATCACATCCTCAGTGACCAACAACATGGCTTCAGAAAGAGACGATCCTGTGAGTCCCAGCTCATCACAACAGTTCACGACCTGGCCAAAGGATTGGACAACAGGCAACAAATCGACGCCATCCTGCTAGATTTCAGCAAGGCGTTCGACAAAGTGGCTCATCAACGCCTTGCTGCCAAGTTCTACCACTACGGTATCCGGAACAAGACCCTCGCCTGGATTCAGAGCTTCCTTGCTGAAAGATATCAGAAGGTGGTCTTAGACGGTAAAACATCCTCCTCCTCTCCGGTTACTTCTGGTGTTCCACAGAGGACTGTGCTTGGTCCTCTCTTATTCCTGATTTACATCAATGACCTGCCATCAAGAGTTTCCTCCACAGCACGGCTCTTTGCCGATGATTGCCTGCTCTACAGAGTGATCTCAAGCCAAGATGATGCAAAGTCACTACAAGAAGACCTTGATAGCCTTCAGGAGTGGGAGAGAGACTGGCAGATGGCTTTCAACCCAGACAAGTGTGAACACATCAGAATCACCAATAAGAAGAAGATTGTCCAGTCTACATACATGATCCACGGACAGGTGCTCAAGGAGACAACAAAAGCCAAGTACCTTGGAGTCACCATTGACAAAACTCTATCCTGGAATAGCCATACTGACATGGTGACAAAAAGAGCCAACCAGACAATCTCCTTTCTACAGAGGAACCTCTCAGCATGCCCAAAGGACATAAAAGAAGCCAGCTACAAGACACTCGTCCGTCCACAAGTAGAATACGCGGCCACAGTCTGGGACCCATCTACTAAGGACGGCATCAAAAAGGTCGAACGCGCTGCAAGATTCTGCCAGAATGACTACCGCCGAACCAGCAGTGTCACCTCAATGATCCAGGATCTGGGATGGGAAAACCTTCAGCATCGCCGTGAGCAATCCAAGACTGTCATGATGTATCGGATCGTAAACAACCTAGTTGATATTCCTGCCGAGCATTACCTGACTCACTCTGGCACAGCAACTAGAGGACATGGGATCCGATTCCTGGTACCATACTGCTCCGTGAACGCCTACAAGAACTCGTTCTTCCCCTCCACAGTGCGCCTCTGGAACTCCCTGCCGGTCTCTGCAGTAACAGCACCAACGCTTGATGCCTTCAAGAGCTGCGTCCGCGCTGAACCAGTCCTCTACTAAAGCCCAGAGAGATGTTTTTATCCTGTTTTTAACCTGTACATAGAGCCTTCCTTCACACGTGTACATAGTTTTCACAGTGCGACTATGCTCATTGTCTGGGCCCAGCACTTTTTTGAAAGATGAAGATGAAGATGAGCTATTGATTTGAACAGCTACGAAAACTAATGACATTAATTTTGTCCACAACGTCTATCAATTTCGGTACATGAAACTTAGTTCATTTGATCTGAGTGTATATAAGCCGTAAACTTATTGACCATATCTACATTACAGGGTTCGCGCTAGGATATATTTTTCTTTCGCCATCACTTTCGCCATTTGAGATTTTTCTTCGCCATTTTCTTGAAGTTTGAGCCAAATATTGGCCATTTTTTCGCCAAGAGGACACATCTCACTCAGCTCCTTGCTCATTTAAACCCCCCAAATATTTTGTTTGCCCTTTTTAACTTGGTCTCTCCAGTTCCCTAAAAATACATATTGCCCTTCTCACCCAAGTCCCATACATGCTACATGTTCTAAGTTATATTTCAACAGTAGATCCAGGTAATGTAATTATGAATTTCCAACTGATTTGAAGGGCAGGTGTAGACTGAGATCCCTATACATATAGTTTGGGAAAATATGTTTTATAAAGCTTGTTCTTGTATTTGTAAACAAGGGGAACAACTACTAAAATTATTAGTTTATACTTGTACAAAATCAGAAACAAAACTTTTAAGATTTGTAGACAGATTGAAATATTAAAATTCATATACTTTAATAGAAAAAAAATAAATGACGCTCTACAAAATCAAGAGTTCAAGCTATAAAATAAATGCATGGGTAAAGTTGAGTTGCTGATTCTAAAAAGAATCTGTTTCATTTTTAAATGGTATATATTGACATTTTCCCACTCACCTGCACTCAAACATTAATTCAAATCTAACACGCTGGTGGTGGTCTATATCGTTACCGGACCATGTGCGCCGGCACGTGCGCCTAGCGTGTTATATGCAATACACGCCTGAATACACAAGGTCAGAAATGACACCTGTCAATTGAATGCTTTAGCAATACACTGCAACACTTGAGTAAACACCGATAAAGAATAGGATTATCTCTATTGTAGGCGCGAATATACAGGTAATCAAATGATGGTTTTCTGTGGAAAACAATGGCTTCTTGGCTGGACAAAGTGGCTCTATATATTCGCCATTTACTTTCGCCAAAGTCAAATTTTAGGAGCCAAAAAATAAAAATCTTCGCAAATGGCGACGATGGCGACCGCTAGCGCGAACCCTGCATTAATTGCTGGTTTCCAGCTTACGAATAATCAATATTGGAAAACCAGGTAACCAGTAAAACCCCCTCAGTTAGCCATTGGTCAATATTTGAAGGTGTGTATGTCCAATATTGACCAATGGCTAACTGAGGGGGTTTTACTGGTTACCTGGATTTCCAATATTGATTATAGGAAAACTGGGAACCAGCAAATTAATGTGGATTTGGTGAATGGTGCCCTCCAAACCTTTATACAAATAAATAGGTCGCAAACAAAGTATTTGATACCTTCAAACTTGTGTACATGGGCGCAGCCATTTAAGTATAACTATTCACCGAACAAAATTTTATTCGGACCATCTCGGACCAATGACACCTTTCTTTCTTTCTTCAGATACTGAGTCGATCAATTTCTGATCATCTGAGATGATGATCAGAAATTGATTGACTCAGCATAGACATGAGAGATATGAAGATAGAAGAAATAATGACAATGGCATTTGGTGGTTAATTTTGTAAAAAAAAAAAAAAAAAAAAAAAAAAAAAAAAAAAAAAAAAAAAAAAAAAATAGGTACAAGTACTCAATGATCAGGAAATGCGCACTGACAAAGAAAATCCCACTCCAAAAACCGAGGTGGGAAAAAAACTAAATTGACAATTAGGTAGACCTACTTAGACTAAGAAAACATATCGTACGCCGAATGAGCAGCTATTTCCCAATAGGCGGTCACTCAGTTACCCAAACCTAACTAAAATATGTAAACGCACATAAGGCGCAAATAGCACAAAATTCAACACCATGATATTGTAACAAACAGCCGAACCAAACCACAGCAAAACCCGTCGGTGAAAAAGCATGCCCATCCACCAAGGGCGGTTTACTGTGCTATATATATACTCTACACTCATTCGCTTCACAGAGTTTCGAGTTTTTTATTTGCATATTACTAGCACTCCAGATGCCGCTAATACGTTACACCAACGTACATGTATTCTATCTAGGGAGGCTATCCCGTCACATTACGTCCCATTCCGAGAAGACTCGGCCCGAGTCTTGACCTGGGGACTACATGGATAAGGCAACTCCTGTCCGGCCGTTGTCATTATCCCACCGCTGAAACCAAATGTAACGTACAGACGAGCCAATTAAGCCACAGCAAACCCCGTCGCCAGAAAAGCTTGCTTATCCACCAAGGGCGGTTTACTGTGCTATATACTCTACACTTACTCGCTTCACAAAGTTTCGAATTTCTTATTTGCATATATATTACAAGCACTCCAGATGACGCTAATACGTTGCACCAACGTATTCTACCAAGGAAGACTATCCCGTCACAATATAAAGCAATAAGAACCACAACATAAGTATCGCATTGGAACGATCAATAATATAAAATTACTGGCGGGCTTAAACCCCAGGGGGGTTACTCTCATTTTTTGTGGATACATAGGCGAGGCCCCAGATTCTACCCCCAAACCCAAAATATTACTGAGAGTTACTGACCACCCCCAAAAATACCAGTCCTATCAGGCATACCCCAAAAATACTTGAACTTTTAGCTTACCCCCAAAAATTATTCATCTTTTTTATGCATATTGATGAAATTTTATCACATCAATGTGATCTAAGCTGTTCGTGGGACGTTAAATCCCAAATCAACCAACCAACAGAACACGTCACAATACAGTTAGTAGTATATGTAGGAACTAGGAAATAAATATCAAGTTGGATAAAATTTAAAGATTTTATTTATTCTCAATGTGTAAGTCTTATGATGGTTTAGAAATGTGCAAAACCCAAAAAATTACTTAGAATTTTAGATGACCCCAAAAAATAATTCAGAAAAGGCATGACCCCCCCAAAAATATCCATAAAAAGCTCACTACCCTAAAAACTAACTAGTTTTTCTGAAACCCCCCAAAAATATGGAAATTCAAAATTTTGACCAAAAAAAACTCAGCCTCGCCTATGTATACAGAAAATTTCAGAGTACCCCCCCCCCCCCCCGGGGGCTTAAACTAGGTATGGCCCATCACTTTTCTCATTAATATGCTCACTGCTCTTAAAGGATTTCAGTTTTATTTTTATTTACATGGCTCATTACCTCACCTTCAGCTTCTGCAGTGGTTCACAACACTTAGTTAGTTGTTCGGTCCTCGTGGTGAATTTCTATCTACCTAAGGAATCATCAAGGACAAGCAAGTAAATCATGATAACCACCATGCTGATGAATCAAAAACGAGGACACAGATTCAGTAAGCTGCGCAACGATGGAGATCCCGGTATGCCCAATAACTTACTGAAAATCCGGAGCAAAAGAAAAACACCAGTTGACACCGGTGGGCCAAGCAATAGACAGGAAGCTCCGGGCCCAACAAACTAAAATGGATAGCTTCAAGTCGGTGCAACCATAGAGTCTGACGCCTGACCCACCGGCGTGCAATTAAAAAGGGCAGCATATTTATCAACCATGATTAGGTTGAAAACTATTTTTCTAAACTGAAAAGAAAAATCATTCCTACCTATAAGTTTCTTAAATATTATTTATAAACCAAGCCACCATAAAATTATGGTTCTGACAGGCCCTCACGTAAAAGCGTCTTTAACCCAACCTTTTCTTTTAGACTGCATGATCCCCTACCCGATTGCAGCACCCATGAATACTAACGGTGTAAAAGTTTCTATATACCGTGCACACTAATACCAAGATTGTAGTTCTAATCAATATTTATTGGAGAAGGCAGCCACTATTCCCCTTTCTGTTGTTATCTTAAGAGGTACAAGTAGGCAACGATCAGGAAAAGGCGCAATAAGAAAAAGATTCCCACTCCAAAAACCGAGGTGGGAAAAAACCAAATTAACAATCAGGTACTTATACCATGAAAGCATATCGTAAGCCGAATGAGCAGCTATTTTACCTAACCTCACCCTCAGCTTCTGCAGTGGTTCACAACATTTAGTTAGTTGTTCGGTCCTCGTGGTGAATCTCAAACTAGTCAACGAATCACCATGGACAAACAAATAAATCATGATAAACTCCATGATGAATCAAAGACGTGGACTCATAGATTGAGTAAGCTGCCCGACGATGGAGATAGTGCGCCCAATAACATACTAACTCCGGAGCAAAAGAAAAACACCAGTTGAACCCCGTTGGGCCAAGCAACAGAAGCTTCGGCCCCAACCAACTAAAATGAATAGCTTTATATCGGGGCCTACTTGTACTTTTTTATATCGGGGCCATCATAGAGTCTGACGCTCGACCCACCGGCGTGCAATTAAAGAAGGCAGCATAGTTATCAACCTTGATTGGGTTAAAAACTAAGCATGCAGACTGTCGCATAACATTTTAGTTATATCCTATACGTCTGTAACGCGCAATGATTTTTTTCTGAATTGAAAAGAAAAATCATTCTTAAATTTGGAAACCAAGTGCCCATAAAATTCTGGTTCCGAAATGCCCTCGCGTAAAAGGGTCTTTAGCCCAACATTAAATTTGGAAATCAGTTCTGCGATAAAATTTAGAAAAGACTTTTCGAAGTTTATGATACCGACCAAGTGCCCATAAAATTCTGGTTCCGAAATGCCTTCGCGTAAAAGGGTCTTTAGCCCAACATTAAATTTGGAAATCAGTTCTGCGATAAAATTTAGAAAAGACTTTTTGAAGTTTATGATACCGACAGATACCGACAGCCTGCTGAAGAAGTTTGTCTGTTAAACATTTATTACGCGCATTAAAGTTCGCAACATGATTGCAGACCGAATAAGTATACGCCACCATCCGAAAACGGAAAGTTTACTATATCGAAATCAAAGTCATCGCGTTTATCATTAATTTTTGAAGAAACGAATCCATTTGCAGTAGAAAGATGTAAGTCTAAAAATGGAGCTTCGGTATCTGTGTTATTTGTTTCATTCAACGGTAGTTCAGGGGGGAAATTTGTTTGACTATGTCTTTTAACATTAAATTTGGGAATCAATTAACACTGTCTGCGATAAAATTTAGAAAATTTAGAAGTTTATGATACCGATGGCCCTGCTGAAGAAGTTTGGCTGTTAAACATCTATTTCGAGCGTTGAAGTCCACAACATCATTGCAGACTTTAGCGAACCTAATAAGTTGTGACATGTATACACCATATGAATCACGGTGAGGATTGTCACCATCCGAAAACGGAAAATTTACTATATCAAAATCAAAGTTATCGTGTTTATCATTTTAGGAGTAACAAATCCATTTGTAATAGAAATATGTAAATCTAACAAGAACTCCGCGGAGGTCGATATCGCACCTGCATCAAGCAAAGTCAATAGAACGTGAAATATAGGTCAAGGCCACCGGGTCAAGGTGCGTGCTTGAAGAGTATGTCAATGACAATTACTATGCAAGGTTTCACACTCGCAGCTATCAATGATGCAGAGAAAACCAAACTTTGAAGTAAAAATTTGCAAAGTCAATGGACCGTGAAATATAGGTCAAGGGCACTGGGTCAAGGTGAATTCTTGAAGGGTATGTCAAGGACAATTACTATGCAAGGTTTCACACTCGCAGCTATCAATGATGTGGAGAAGACCAAACTTCGACGTAAAAATTAACAAAGTCAATGGACCGTGAAATATAGGTCAAGGGCACTGGGTCAAGGTGTGTGCTTGAAGAGTGTGTCAAGGACAATTACTATGCAAGGTTTCACACTCATGGCTATCACTGATGCAGAGAAAAGAAAACCAAACTTCGACGTAAAAATTAACAAAGTCAATGGACCGTGAAATATAGGTCAAGGGCACTGGGTCAAGGTGTGTGCTTGAAGGGTATGTCAAGGACAATTATTATGCAAGGTTTCACACTCATGGCTATCACTGATGCAGAGAAAACCAAACTTCGACGTAACTTCGACGTAAAAAATACCAAGTCAATGGACCATGAAATATAGGTCAAGGGCACTGGGTCAAGGTGTGTGCTTGAAGAGTATGTCAAGGACAATTACTATACAAGTTTTCATAGTCACAGCTATCACTGATGCAGAGAAAACAAAAACTTTGACGTAAATGTCAAACTTCGACGTAAATATTGACGGACAGGACGGACGAACGAACGGACGGACAGAAATTTGGACTCCTATATCGCACCCTGCTATAAGCAGGTGCGATAAAAAGGGCGCTTCGAAGTCTGTGGTGTTGGCTTTATTCAACTGTAGTTCAGGTGGATAAATTTGATTGACCATGCTTTGAAAATAAGGATTGTCAATGTTCAAAAGTACATCGAGGTACCTGAGTCTCGATAACATCAGCTTGATTGTCATGGTTAAGGAATCCATGAAATTTCTTTCCAACAATTTGTCTGTATAACTTGGTCCCAAATCTAATACAAATATTATTTTGGAGATATATAAACAATTCTATCCGTCCCTCAACGAATCCGCCTGTTCTTCTTAACCTCCTCAGAGGACTTCCGGTATACCAAGTGCTAAAGGAGGTTAGCTGAAATAAAAGATGAAGTGGGTGAAATGAGTTTGTACAGAAAAGTGTTAGTATAGTTGAAAATCAGCATGACTGGACTGTGCCAAGGTGAGGAGCATGCCTGTGTTGGTAGGTAGAGCTTTCCAATGTTCATGAGAAATGTAGAGAAGTACAAGTAGGCAAAGATCAGGAAAAGGCGCAATCAGAAAAAGATTCCCACTCCAAAAACCGAGGTGGGAAGAAACCAAACTAACAATCAGGCACTTATACCATGAAACATATCGTAAGCCGAATGAGCAGCTATTTTCCCAATAGGTGGCCACTCAGTTACCTTAACTTAACTAAAACTATGAAAACACACATAAGGCGCCAACAGCACAAAAAATGGAGAAGGCAGCCACTATTCCCCTTTCTGTTGTTATCTTAAGAGGTACAAGTAGGCAACGATCAGGAAAAGGCGCAATAAGAAAACGATTCCCACTCCAAAAACCGAGGTGGGAAAAGCTAAATTAACAATCAGGTACTTATACCATGAAAGCATATCGTAAGCCGAATGAGCAGCTATTTTACCAATAGGTGGCCACTCAGTTACCTAAACTTAACCAAAGTATGATAACATGCATAAGGCGCCAACAGCACAAAAAAATTAAACACCAAGACATAAAACAAAAAGAACCACCACAGAAGTATCGCCTCGGAACGATCAGTAACACAAAGTTACTGGCGGGCCCAAACCGGCTCTACAGGCGCCTAACCCCACCCTCAGCTTCTGCAGTGCTTCATAACATTTAGTTAGTTCTTCGGTCCTCGTGGTGAATCTCTAACTAGTCAATGAATCATCAAGAACAAACATATAAATCAAGATAAACATCCTGATGAATCAAAACCCAGGACTCACAGATTGAGTAAGCTGCCCAACGATGGAGATCCCTGGGCGCCGAATAATCTACTAACTCCGGAGCAAAAGAAAAACACCATTTGGACCCCGGTGGGCCAAACAACAGACAAGAAGCTCCGGCCCCAACCAACTAAAATGAATAGCTTTAAGTCGGGGCCATCATAGAGTCTGACGCCCGACCCACCGGCGTGCAATTAAAGAAGGCAGCATAGTTATCAACCATGATTGGGTTAAAAACTAAGCATGCAGACTGTCGCATAACATTCAAGTTATAACCTATACGTCTGTAACGTGTTATGATTTTTCTGAATTGAAAAGAAAAATCATTAATTCCTATAAGTTTCTTAAATTTGTAAACCAAGTCACCATAAAATTCAGGTTCCGAAAGGCCCTCACTTAAAAGCGTCTTTAACCCAACATTATATTTGGAAATCAATTTATAGTGTCTACGATAAAATTGAGAAAAGGTTTTTTCGAAGTTTATGATACCGATAGCCCTGTTGGAGAAGTTTTGCCGTTAAACATTTATTTCGAGCGTTGAAGTCTGTAACATGATTGCAGACTCTAGCAAACCTAATAAGTTGCGAAATGTATACGCCATAAGAAGCACGACGAGGAACGTCACCATCCAAAAAAGGAAAATTTACTATATCAAAATCAAAGTCATCGCGCTTATTATAAATTTTAGAAGAAACAAATCCATTTGCAACAGAAAGATGTAGATCTAAAAAGGGGGCTTCGGTATCTGAGATATTGGCTTTGTTCAACTGTAGTTCAGGTGGATAAATTTGATTGACCATACCTTCAAAATAAGGGTTGTCAATGTTCAAAACTTGCAGTATGCATAATAGGTAGAGGTGCAGATTTATCGGTATCCCTGAGCGTGCATGAATTAATTTGGATTCCCTACGGCTCGGTGTGACAGGGATTGCTATGATAAGGCGGTGTAAAGCGGAGTTTCCCTATGAACATTTGTTATTCAGATATGGACAAGTAGACGTAGTTTCTTTCAAAACCATTCATGGCGTTATGTTTGATCATTTGACGTCGCGTGACACGATGTTGTTCATTTAACTATGAACTGCATTTCAGTTATATATACTGACCGACAAAAGAAACCCGACACTTACTTTGGGGGGTAAAAATCCGTAAAACAAGTGTACTATGGAAATCTGGTTTATACCACATTTAAGACAAAGCACTTGTCTACCATTTCATGCAAACATTTATTTTTTTTTTTTCAATCAAACGACTATCAGTAATTAAGTAAGATTTAAGGTAGGGGTCGTTTACAAAACTCACAAACCTATTCTTTGAGAATAACTGTCCCGGGAAAAATCGCACGATTAGCTTAGAGATACACCATAGAGAAATGGATAGAGTCCTCAATAGCGGGTGTGGCCACCTAACGCATCAGTTACAGCAACACAACGTCGTCGCATTGACAAAACGTAACGGCGAACAATATTTTGAGGAATGCCTGCCCATTCCTGCCTGAAACCAATTTCCAATTGGCGGATAGTCTGTGGTTGAACTGGGCGAGCATGGAGTGGCCACACCCGCTATTGAGGACTCTATCCATTTCTCTGTGGTGTATCTCTAAGCTAATCGTGCGATTTCATTCCTGGGACAGTTAGAATAGGTTTGTGAATTTTGTAAACGACCCCTACCTTAAATCTTATTTAATTACTGATAGTCGTTTGATTGAAAAAAAAATAAATGTTTGCACGAAATGGCAGAAAATGATTTTCTTAAATATGGTATAAACCAGATTTCCATTGTGCACTTGTTTTACGGATTTTTACCCCCCAAAGTAAGTGTCGGGTTTCTTTTGTCGGTCAGTATAGATTCATTAAGACTTTGCATCGGAAATGTAAATATTAACAGGTGAACCATATCATGTCAACGGTGTCCACATGGACAAAAAGAAATTAACTAAGATCCCACAGTACGTTGGCTAAAAACTAAACCTTACCTGTACCAATGGCAACGTTACACAAGTTGTAGCAAAATAAAATCATTGCTACGTTTTTTCAACACGTGGGTGTACATAAAATACATAAGCTGAGCAGGGCCAGCAACAGCTTCAGCCCGTTTATGGAAAAGAGAGTGCTCATCGACCAAAGGGGGTTTACAGCACTATACATGCAACACTCACTAATTTCACACACTGCCGGGTTTAAAATTGGCATACCATGCGCGGACCCAGAAAATTTTCTCGGGGGGGGGGGGGGGGGGGGGGGCAGGGGTCCAAATTTTCTCTGAAGGGGTCTGACGGAAAATTTCAACATGGCAAAAATTAATAATCTGGCAATTCCAGGGGGGTCCGGACCCCTGGGCCCCCCCCCCTCTGGATCCGCCCATGCATATCTATTTATAGCACACTGTTATATCGTTGGGTTCTTTTCCGTTGAATGTCTCTTTTATTCTATGTCAGTGCTGCGAACGACGAAGCACATAGATAAAGGTAAACAAAGGTGGCGATGACTCTGTATGATGCATTTTAAACAGATAAAATCGGGCATTCCAGGGAGTGCGACAATAAGACGTAACAAACATTGGAGTATTTTGAAGATTTTGTTGTAAAATGTCAGATCCTGAGGAAATAATCTGCATACAGAGTGCGTCGTATACCATGTATGTATGCCGGTTGAGTATATCGGCAGAGGTATAGTCTCGGTCGAATGTCTTATTCACACCGCGCTAACGGTTATCAAACTAAATCCCCATAGATTTAATATTATGAAAAACCATTTTGACGAAATTGCTACAGAATAGTATTTTGATATACTTCACTTACGCGTTATACGCATCTACAGTAAAATTTGGGAGAAAAAGGTACAAGTAGACAAAGATCAGGAAAAGGCGAAATCCGAAAGAGATTCCCACTCCAAAAACCGAGGTGGGAAAAAACCAAACTAACAATCAGGCACTTATACCATGAAACATATCGTAAGCCGAATGAGCAGCTATTTTCCCAATAGGTGGCCACTCAGTTACCTTAACTTAATTAACAATATGAAAAGGCGCCAACAGCACAAAAAATTTTAAACACCAAGACATAAAACAAAAAGAACCTAAAAAAAGAAAAGTTTGCCTAAATGCTACTCAACATCGCGTAACAACTTGGAATTCCTGTGAGATAAAAGTTTGCGAAATTTGTAATTTCTGTATACAGGCATAGCATTTTGGTCTTTAAACCCTTTTCAACAATTTCAGTATTTAACATTGTAGAGGGGGGGGGGGCAGGACCATTTTCTGTGACGTGTGACTGGCCCTTTTTAAAGTCTGTGATTTGTGAAAAAGCAAAATTTAACTCTGTGATTTGTGACAGAGGTATTATCTGTGATGTGTGAAACACAAATTTAAATCCTTGTGATCTGTGATTTGAAAATTTTCAAGTCTGTGAATTGTGATCATCATCATTCCTTGTGATTGTGAAACCAATGGTCTAAAAGTACATTAAAATCGCATACATGGACCTCCAGAAATATAAAATTTTCTTGGGGGAGGTCCCTCAAACCCCCCTTTAAACAATAAGAATACCCCATCTCATACCCTTAGCAACTTGACTCTCATGATCACTCATGAATTTTTTTAACATTTTGTGACCGCCAGGTCTGATGACTAACAGAAATAAAGCTACGTATTTAATTATCATTTTCATTTTGAAGTTTAAGTCTGATATACTGACCAACACCAGAATAAACTAGTGATGCATATCATATTTAAGTTAACACAGAGGTTTTTGTTATACTTTTTACTAAGTTTTTAGGCAGTTAGTAAAATGATTCCATTTTCCTCTGTACCACTGTGACTGAAAAAGTCTCTACCATACATGTAATGTAAGGCTAAGGTATTCTTATTTTACAAGTAACTATGCCATAATGAGTTAAAATGGGACCTTTCTTTGATACGAATAGTTAATTTTTAGTAGCTGAGAAGTTATAGGCTGTAAATCAGTCAATACAGTGCAAAAACATTGGCCAAATAGCTAAATTTTCTGTGATTACGAATATTCATTGTCTGTGATTTGTGAAAGCATCATTTGAAAACTCTGTGATTTGTGATTTTGTGTTTTAAATCTCTGTGATCTGTGACCAGACCCCCCTCCTGCCCCCCCTCATTGTAATACATTACTTATACACTAAGTAGGAGGGATGCCGACGAATACCACCGCATCTATGTCAAAGAAAGGTATCTGAAGAATTTGCTGTTGACCATGATTATGATGATCAAAGACATTTAGATGGTTCGGAAGGGGATATTGTGTATTAAAATATTTAAATGGTTAGACATAATATTTATTACAAACATATACACCTATAAACTTACAAAATACACCGCAAAGAAAATGATAAATAAAAATGAAAAATACAGAATGATTTTAGATAAGTCACTGACATTAAATTTCAAATGTGAAACAGCCTTACTTTAGCAAATGCCACTTGATAGCTAGTTCAGAATTTGAAACCCTGACCTCAGTCACGCTCTTGCTTCCGACAATTCACAGATAAACCACGGTACCCCCTAAATAAGAGTATTGTATAAAATGGAAATTTAAATGTAACACCCTTTGTAACACCCTAAGTGCGGTTTTCCTTTATTACGACGTCAGGGTGAACATTTGTCACCAACAAGAGAGGCATATGTACTAGCGAACCCGCAGCCTCTTGATTGCTAGGCGAAAACGCTACCCATTACACCACCGCGGCTGGTGAGAATTTGAACGTGTATTAGTGCTAGGGGTAATACATGTACTGCCTTGCGGTGCGACAAGGTTGACTGTTATATTAGCACACAAGAGGTTCTGGTTCGATCCTTGGCCGGGACAAATATTGATTAGCATTTTGTCACCTGTTACATACGTAGTGGAATGTCTTGGCGAAATCAACAAGTGGTATCGAATCAAAATAAACAGGAAAATGAACCATATCATGTCAAATAAGTGTTTAAAATTTGTGTCCGCCTACTCATTGACTAAGGATATCGCGACCTAAAACATGTCTCTTTATACGATATAATTATAGAAACAATTGAGAATACTTACGTTTGCTGAGTTCTTTCATTTGAAAACATGAATTATGTATGTGGCAACAGCGAGGAAGCTAATCAGCCATGCATGAAGATAAATCAGCCATTAGAATTTGCTTGCTCCTTAGATAGAGAGTAAAACAACTAGAAATTTAGATGCGATCACAAAACTACATGAGCCGCGACGCGAGAAAACCGGTCTTCGGGATTTCCGACCAGGTCCGACACAAACCGGCCTGTACAAGCTCAGAAAAGAGCTAGAAGCTTGAAATTTCGGATTTAAGTAGGAGAGGAATTGTACTATCCGAGATATTCGGATTTTTCGGATTTAAGTAGGAGAGGAATTTAAGTAGGAGAGGAATTGTACTATCCGAGTAGCGAAAACAAAGGCGCTGATCAGCTTCGCGGTTACCGCGAAGCTGATCTGCATCTTTGTTTTCGCATAGGCAATAATCCCGTTTTCTCACGATGCGGCTCAGTCATGAGAACGACTAGAATAACACAATACATGTATGAATCAAAGACAATGTTTCTCGCATTGAGGCACCTATTAAAGCTTCCTATTTGGTCTGACGTCAGATCACTAAACGTAAACTGTGCAAACTATTTAAAGCATTTTCCCATCGTTTTGATACAAGCAAAACAGGGCTCATTAACAAGGCAAAACATGCAACTGGCAACCAGTTTAGGGGTTATACGAAAATCGGCTTTTGGTCAAAGCAGTATCGAGCAACAATTAAGTACAAGACCGCCGTATCAGTTGTTATAATAGAGCCGTGACGCGAGAAAACCTGTCTTCGGGAGTTCCGACCTGATCCGACATAAACTGGCATGTACAGTCACAGAAGCAGGCTAGAAGCTTAAAATTTTGGAATTAAGTAGACTAGGAATTGTACTATTCGCATAGCGAAAACAAAGGCGCTAATCAGCTTCACCGTTACTGCGAAGCTGATCTGCGCCTTTGTTTTTGCAAAGGCAAAAACAGTCCGGCTTTCTCATAACGCGGCTCAATACTCAACAACTTCCTGGCATTCCTAGATTTTTATAAGCTGGAAAAAAATACAAAACACTTGTATGTTGATTAGGCACAATTTGATACGAAGGAATGGTAAAGTCGTTAAGGCATGGCAAATAGAATGGAACATTATATTAACCAGTCTGATTATGCTTTAAGGTTATCCACGAGAAATGATATTTCGTTCTGTTTTAAATTGCTGATCAGTTTTACTGCACGCATAAGCTGCCATTATTATGTCTTTGCACGTACTTTGATGTACGAAGTGAAGTATTGTACATAATTATTGAAAAGCACACAAAACATCGCAAAATCATCTAGATAGCTAACCGCATCATTCAGCGTCGGTTGGCACGAATAACGACCAGAACGTCCGAAAGCAATATCTCGTTTGCTGTTGCTCATTCATTCACGTCACGTGTAAGACGCTTTACTGTTAAACCGATTACGTAATTTCGGTAGCTAGTAAACAGGTGATCCGTTCACACCTTCTCTTTCATCTTTTGCGGCTACTGTACGCCATCTGTTTACCGGTCTTGTCTAGATTCTGTAGTTTCTCTCTCACTATCACTACTTCGGAGGTCCATATAACAATTATTGCAATTGCAAGATAAGTTGTTTCCTCTGGAAAACAAATGGTAATGAGTCACAATGGGTGAAATTGTGCTAATATACACGTGCAATGTATGCAACAAACTAAACACAATTTTCGAAGATTGCTTACGTCCCTATATGACATCAAAATCGTCTAAGTCGCTAAGACATTGGATTTAAAAAGTTATTTAAGAAAGTAATATGCAGTATCTTTTACTGTACAATGGCGAATTAAAAATGATGATACAATGGCACAAGCAGAGTTAAACTCCAGCCTGGAAATCACAAAACAAGAAATGAGGACTGACACGACAAGAAAATTCGGTCAACCGAGTGAGCAGTTTTTCCCATAAGGTAGACATTCAGTCACACACACTTAAGTTAATAACTCAATACAATAACTCAATACCTTTATACGTATAAATAATATATCTATCTATTAGGGATGTCAACGAATGCTGAAATTGGTATTCGAATATTCGCATAGGATATTCGAATATATTCGAATATTCGAATGATATACACATCTATGCCCAATGGACCCATTACGATGACTAACTTGGTGGTACATGTATTGAAAATACGAGGTACATGTATATGCATGGTATCGTATCTGGCGTTGATATCCGCCACCAAGAATGCTCAGGGTCTACATGTACTTTGTGAAAGGTCTGTTGTGGCTGTGTTGTTCCTAAAGGATTGAGTTGTCAATCCATCCAGCCATCTTAAGTTTTCACATGACACACCTCAAATTATAGGACTTTCACACCTTAAAAACATTTATTGAAAGCAAGCAATGCTTTCTTCTCAACTTGAATCAACAAAGTGTCACTTGAATCAACAAAGTGTCGCTTGAATCAACAAAGTCTCACTTGAATCAACAAAGTGTCACTTGAATTAACAAAGTGTCAAACTGTTAATTGAGCAATCTCAATTTGCAAGTGTGTCAAAAATCAAATGTTGACCATCTTGAATTACTCAACAGACAAGCAGGATTACTGGTCATATTATTTTTCGACCTTTGGCCTTAAATTTGAGTCCTCCTTTGAACTGATACATGACAATATTGCATGTTTGAAAATTATGCGAATATTCGAATCCAGAAATCGCATTCGAATATTCATATAAAATCCGAATATTCGAACATTCGAATATTCGTTGACATCCCTACTATCTATCTCTCTATCTATGATTAGTTTCTTCGACTTCTATCTATTCAGTTGATTGACCTTTCGTGTAATATTGTAACGAACGGCCGAGACAAGCCAAAGAAACCCCGTCGGTGGAAAAGCATGCTCATCCACCAAGGGTGGTTTACTGCGCTATATACCTGACACTTACTCTAATCACAAAGTTTCGAGTTTCTCATTTGCATATTACTACCCGCTAATATGCCGCTAATAATACGTTGCACCAACGTATTCTACAAGGGAGACTATCCCGTTACACTACTTCCCCCTCCGAGAAGACTCGCCCCGAGTCTTACTCGCCCCGAGTCTTGGCCTGGGGACTACATGGGTAAGGCAACTCCGTTCTGGCAGTTGTCATCATCCCACCGCTGCCACCAAATGTAACGAACAGCCGAGACCAAGCCACAGCAAACCCCGTCGATGGAAAAGCATGCTCATCCACCAAGGGTGGTTTACTGCGCTATATACCTAACACTTACTCTAATCACAAAGTTTCGAGTTTCTAATTTGCATATTACTATCCGCTAATATGCCGCTAATACGTTGCACCAACGTATTCTACAAGGGAGACTATCCCGTTACATTACTTCCCCCTCCGAGAAGACTCGCCCCGAGTCTTGGCCTGGGGACTACATGGGTAAGGCAACTCCGTTCTGGCAGTTGTCATCATCCCACCGCTGCCACCAAATGTAACGAACAGCCGAGCCAAGCCACAGAAACCCCGTCGGTGGAAAAGCATGCTCATCCACCAAGGGTGGTTTACTGCGCTATATACCTGACACTTACTCTAATCACAAAGTTTCGAGTTTCTAATTTGCATATTACTACCCGCTAATATGCCGCTAATAATACGTTGCACCAACGTATTCTACAAGGGAGACTATCCCGTTACAATATGTTACATGTATATCAGTGTCGGTAGTCGCTAAATCTTTTAATTTGGCTCAACCCTTTTCTTTCCGCTTTGCATTTCGGTTTCCGTGCTTACTTTTACCTTCTCAGAGTGACAACAGTGCATTTGATTACAGACAACACCTTTTTGCCATTATCATTTTATTTTAAGTACAATATGATATCATTAAGGTATACAAATGCGCTACATAGGTTAAGATTTAAAGTGCAGGAGCAACTGTTTTTTCTGCACATTTTATTGCATCTTACCCAACGTTTCGCCATCTTTTTAACATTCACAACCGATGAAGCTAAACGATGATCTCATCACTTGTCAAGTTAAATCAGCTTCAAATGAACATGGTGATTAAGGACTAAACATTTGTTAGCAATAATGAGCTATATACATGATGTGTAGGTGGCGTCTCACGTTTTGACCAGCGGGGACATCCAATGACGATTTCATAGGGAACAGAATTAGCAACGCCTGGTATGTCGCATCTATATACGTCTTAGCCATACTAACCTAGTCCAGGCGTACATTCTTAAGGAATTACGCTGTATCTGTATTTTTAAACGAACACCAATTTGGACATTTCCTTTGGTCCAAAGGTAATAAAACATAAGCTTGCGGGTGTGCCAGGTGGTTTTTCTTGGGGTCCTCCCGTTTTCGCCCCACCTTTTGATTGGCCCGTCTCATATGAGCTGAAATAATCTTGAAAGGGAATGTAAAACTGAATAAAAAATAAATAAAATATAAGCCATATCGTAAAATGCATTTCTGAAAGAATAGTATGGTCTCAAAAAAGTCTAAATGTAGAGTTTAAGAAAAACCTTCAAACGGAAATGAGGCAAATTAAAATTCGGTTAAATTATCACCTCTTTTCGTCAACTGCAATCACATAACATGAAAATATCAACGCACCCATTTATCGAAATCTTAATATTGTTAGACTCCCGATTTTCAAGGTTTAATTTGGATGACTAGATACATATGTTATATTACATTCGACTATGCAATTTCAATTTAAGTGTAACCCACATAACGCATGACAGTGCATCTTAAGAAGGTAACGCGTGGTTAACCATGTTTACACAAACGTGTGCATATTGTTCTATTTTAACCATCAACGTGGGGCTATTAATATTTCTCACACGAAATAGAATAACCTGCATCACACAAAACAAATCCACCAAATCAGCTGGGAAGAACCTATGAAAGACCTCCCAAATGTCGCATTCAATGTTCGTATACCACCTGCAGAGACACGGGGGCGACTTGCCAGCGTAAACAGTGTGACGGGACTCCCAACTGGTCACTGTTACTGCAATACGATTAATGAGTTGCATCACAAATATTATCAAAGATGCGCTATCCGGAATGTCTTATACTCGCTCTTACCATTATATGTAACTGTATAAGATATCAAGATCAGACTTTGAACTGATAAGTCGTTGACTTGCTCTCTTTAGAGGCAGTTCTGTTGTATATGATGTGCATTTGATTATTGATTTATCTAGATAAGATATTAAAAGGTACAAGTAGGCAATGATCAGGAACAGGCGCAATCAGAAAGAAATGAGTCAAATTAAAACTCGGATAAATTATCACCCCTTTTCGTCTATTGCAATCACGTAACATGAAAGTATCAACGCACCCATTTATTGAAATCTTATTAGTGTTAGACTCCCGATTTTCAAGGTTTAATTTGGATGACTAGATGCATGTGTTATATTACATTCGACTATGCAATTTCAATTTAAGTGTAACCCACATAACGCATGACAGTGCATCTTAAGAAGGTAACGTGTGGTTAGCCATGTTTACACAAACGTGTGCATATTGTTCTATATTAACCATCAACGCGGGGCTCTTAATATTTCTCACACGAAATAGAATAAACTGCATCACAGAAAACAAATCCACCAAATCAGCTGGGAAGAACCTATGAAAGACCTCCCAAATGTCACATTCAATGTTCGTATACCTCCTGCAGAGACACGGGGGCGACTTGCCAGCGTAAACACTGTGAGAAGTAAACACTGCCGGACCCCAACTGGTCACTGTTACTGCAATACGATTAATAAGTTGCATCACAAATTATTATCAAAGATGCGCAATCCGGAATATCCTAGTAAATGTAACGGTATGGGAGATAAAGATCCGACTTTAAGCTGATAAGTCGTTGACTTGCTCTCTTCAGGGACAGGCCTGTTGTGTATGATGTGCATGGTAACCCATAACAAGGTTAATACTTTTTGTAATTGGTTTCAAATTTATGGCTCCTTTTAACATGATGCCTAGTGAAGAACGTCTTCACTGTGGACGGTATAATCGTAGATGTCGCTTACCTGATGTCAGCAGCTGCCATGGCCCATGGAGCGTAAAATACGTATCGGGGACTAAGGTTGATATAGTGGTTTCAGTCTCCCAGTAAATTTGTATTACTGACCGGCCGTTGCAAGGCGATACTTCTGTTGTGTTCTAATTGTTTTATGTTTAGGTATTGAATTTTGTGCACCTTTTATAAGCGTGTTATCTATTTTGCTTAGTCCGGTTAATAGCTGCTCAGTCGGCTTACGATATGTTTGGAGTTGGACTTTCGTTCTGATGTGCCATTTCCTAATTGTTGTTCACATTTACCATTACATTATATAGTCTTATAACACGAGCCTCTGGATATAGTTTCAACTTTTACGAAAAGATGAAAAATACAACACGTGAATCTACAGCCTTTGCATCTTCTTTCTGTTAAAACTGAAGATGATATTGTTACTATTTTGGGATGGGTTAATAAGTGCAATCACTTTACCATGATTCAAGAAAAGCATGAACTGCTCTAAACTGGAATGTAAATCAAAGTATCTAAGATAAAGCAACTTGAATGACCTTCTAATTTCTGTGCAACTCATAAATGTCCGAAAGGTTTAACGAAATCGACTGGTACAGATCACTTAATGCTAAAACCACGAACTGCTTATACATGCATAATAATGGACAAAAGGATGATGAATGAAACAAATAAGGCACGGTTTCTAAACACTGCTGCATCTCATATTTAAACTGATATGCTCGATTTCGGCTCAACTCAGTGGATGCATAGATGCGTTCATTTGAATGGGATTTCCAGCATACTGAGTAACCAAATAGCATAATAATTGAGCGTTCCAAATATATCCACCCAGATTGGATGAAAACCCCGAAAGAAAATTGAAAATAAATTGACCTAAAACAAGTAGATGACGAATTCGCATTATTTAAAGACCACAGAGTAGTTAAGCGGACGGGTTAGTGACCTTATATTTAGACCATAGGAGAAGATGCAATATGGATAATTGAACATTAAGGTTATTGCTCCCAGAAAGTTTAATTTTGTGTGTCAATTTTCGCTATCCATGAATGGGATTATTTTCATGTATAAACATTGAACGAGACTTCATAGGACACACTCTCTTCGAGAGCTCAATTAACCGCTTCCGTAGTAAATCAGTGTGTTTAATATAAGCGTTTGTGGAAATAGCGGCAATGTATGATGATATATTCACGTAGTATGACCAAAAAAGTAAATACAGTGAATGGTTTACAAGTGGACTGGACAGTATTAAGTATATTGTGTTGGTGAATCCGTATAGTGAAAATAGATATTTTGTGGCATGTAAATATTTTGTTGAGTAAATAGAAGGATAATTGCCAAATTAATTTTGTTCATGTGATATTTGCATAGTCATAAAGGTGACAGTGTATAGATGTGGTGTATATCATGCAGGTGATGTGGACATTTTAAATCATTCCGACGGACCTTTCAGCGTCACTTCACAGAAACGGACGTCGCATTTTCGAAAAGGAAGACATTTCGACAGAAACGAATATTGCATTTTCGACAAGTTTCGACATACGTAAAGCGATATTTCTCTTCTTTTATGTAACAGAAGGCGGCTATTTCGATAAATGTCAACGAAGACAACGCTGAATACAATCGTAAGATCATAGGTGCAGTTAGCTTTTCGGATGCATGTGCATGTATGTTGAGTTTTCTGAAGAACTACAACTTTTGCCTTCCATAGATGCGTATTTACGATTTAACGTGGATTATAAACCAAAGCTGATTAATAAGAAAACCAAAGAAACCCGATGCTCACAAGAATCACGAATTAATGAACTTGACGGAGTATTGATTGAAGGTGTGTGAATATACTGCATGTGCATTACAATCCTTGAATGAACTACGTTAAATAGATCAATCTTTGGATTAAAGTGATTATCAGTGCAAGGATAAGCAATTTGGCGGAAGTAGGCGAGAAAAAGATGAGTTAAATGTCTGGTCAAAACAAACATTTTGTTATATAATACAATCCATATGTAACCTGGATGTAAATTACAAACGCAGACTTATTAAAGATACTCGTACCTGTGAAGCGTATTGGAAAAGTAATTACAGCAAAAAACGCACCCGCTGCACCCAATAACCACCTGGTGTCTGGAGAAAAGGCTTTACAAGCTGTACCTGGGTGAGCATAGAAACGGGGAGGACTACTGAAGGAAACAGAAAATAAAGACTTAACCTCGTAACCACGAAGGCAACCACATCATATTGCTAAAAGATCGGTTAAACCTTTGACCCTGGATTGTTACACTATTGAAGACTCATAAACCGCTGCATCAGAAAGGTTAATAAAGTCGCGTTACACCTTGAAGTTGCAGAATGACGCTGAAGTATTCGCAAGCGAGTGGTGAATGTTTGAGTCCGGAGATATTAGTATTGAAACGCAACGGACAAACCGGTAGGTTTTATACTTTATTCATGGATAAAGTTTATCAATATTTATTAGATTTATTATTTTTAGATTTTATTAAAAATAATCCATAAAGTTTAAAGTTTTTAAATGAAACGAAAATTGTTTTTGAACTATTTAGATAAGATATTAAGTCGCTGTCAATGTTAAACGAATTTGCGAAACAGACAAATCTTAACATGTATGTGTACCGGCTGCTGCTCATTGCCTTCAGCTTGCGCTCCATGTGGAATTACATGTGTTTTTATTTTATTGTATATTCTTAAAACCATCGCTATATATGTATTACTGACTGAGAAAAACGTACATTTTAGTTAATTCTCTGTGCGGATATTTTAGAGATAAGCAATATGGTATAAGTGTATTTTGTCTCAAATGTAGGCACAATATATGGCACACAATATAGTGTGCTTTGAAGTATTCGCCAAATGGTGCAACCGCGATGCAATATGTTCAGGGTGCATTATATAATCAACGCGTAATAAAATCCTTGTCTCCTGTGGATTTAGACATTTTTAAGTCTTTTATATAAGATTTCGGTGCAAGCTTTATTGCTTCGATAGGAACTGTCTACCTATATGTCGGATGTGTACAGTGTATACCAGAAAAAATGCACATGCGAGCAAAGTGTAATGCTCCCACAAGCTCTATTTGATCATATTATGTCCCTTCAGTCAGTGTCATTACGCGATAAGCAATTATGCCATTAAACGTTCTACGTTCTTGGAAGTTATGCAGTGATTTACTATAAATAAAATGGTGTCGGGTGCACTGCTTAAATTGCAATTGTTGTAAATAGGATTTGACGATCGCAAAATGCAATGTAGAGACAAAATATGGTTCCCGAAAACGAATGCATCCTACCTTATCCCCACTACTAAGCAGTGCACTTCTATACTATTAAGTCTTAATGCACTATTCTTTAACAGATTGGACTAGCATTATATTTCCTTTCTTTCATTAGTAAAGCCCCATTCTTTTTTGGCAAATTAGTAAGTAGCGACAATTGCTACATTCGTGCATTTTATTGACCTTGAATTTTTAACTATTTGATTTGGCTTATATTCACAGATAACCTATAGATATGTGGAAAACACCTAAGATTATGTATTTGCTGTGTCTACAATTTGATAATATTTATTTCCCCCTATTTTTCTTCGGTAGTCGAAACTTTACTTCGTGACAGTAGTGCATGCATGAGACTTGACGTGGAAAATCCTGCTTGAAATTGCCTAACCTAATGTAAAAATGGATTATGCAGTAGCATGTACATTCGCGGGGTCATTGTTCTTGTAAAATTGATGAGCTGTCGCGTTTGTTTTGAAATATGAAATCGTTATTCTAACTGGCCACTAATTTGATGTTGTTTAGCGTATCATTTTTCTTGTGAGCTGTCTCATGAAGTGGCGCATCTACGAAACCACACCATGACTAATGCACTTTCGTCTAACCACAACATCAGTTCTGAAATTGTTAACTCCATAAACCTAGCAATTTACATTTTCATCTTAATTGGTCTTTGCTGTTAAGGAGTAAATTATGACTTTGTATCACTTGCAAAGAAGGAAACGACATTCGAATTCCTTTGGTCCCGTGTCTTTCAGAAAACACACACGGATAGTCTACTTTTTACGAACTTAACAAGTTCCTTTGTGTGGTTAACATTGAGGTTGATTCGCGGTAATTGACCTCACCTTGGGGTGTCTAAAGGGGGTCTTGCAATAATGAAACCTGCTGTTTCGCGACCCGTAATTATTATTACTCCATGTATTTAGTTACTGTACCCTCATTCAAAGTTGATTGTATCGCGTTTTCATTCATGGTTTCGAGTTGGTCTGACATTGTGTCAATGGATTTGATTGTCTTATCCCTTATCACGGTAATGCCCCAATCAGCTTTTTTTCTCTTCTTTGACTGCAGCATACGTCCTGGTCTATATCAGTTAATGAAAACTTAGGAACGCATTTACATAACTCTAGTAGCAGAGTAGATATTTAAGTGACCCAAGTACCTGCATTTGATAACACCGCGTATAAAATTAGGCCGGGTGTCAACCACAACGTTATAATCAATCACCTGGATTTAAAATATGACTCATAGGAAGTTATCAGAGGGGTAATTCTGTCAGATTTGCCTCTTAAAATACTATGAGCCCGTAAAATCTGTCCTCGGATTTGATTGTCTTGTGGTTAGTCATTTCCTGATCCTGTACGATGAAACTTTATCTCGTTGATATTCATGGCTTTGTTATTATTTTACTATCAAATTTGATGATGAAAACAGCGTATGAAAAAGGACACCTGCAAGTGCACGCGACAGCGGACGACAATAAAGCTACAACATGTAAGAATCTAATAATAATAATAATAATAATAATTATAATAATAATTATAATAATAATCATTAATATCATTTATAATCTAATAATATATCATCATTTCGTGTTTTTTCATGTGCGATGTGTGTCTTTAAATTCAATTATTCTCATATTTTCTTTCTTTCTTTCTTTCTTTTTTTTTTTTCGTTAATATAAGTGCAAGTGTTATTTTTGCAAGAGGATATGATTCCTTTTTTCCCCGGGCGGGTTTGCTTATAGGATGATGGCACTATCTGGGCATTGATGATAAGGTTTATTATTTTCATTAACAATCCTTTGCAAAAGCGTGGATATCAATCTCATTAAAGGCTTCTCGTTTAATGTGGACACTTTAATATTAGCCAAGCCCGCCGTAGACAGCCATGAGTCCGATTATGTATTTGCATTTTCTATGGCTTAAAAATGTATGACTTTTGTTGATGCTGATTACATTCATATTGAACGAAGAGTCATCCAGCCATTCCCTCCACGCTTTGGAGGATTTTCCCAATAAAATAATGACCCTTCCTATGTTCGTACTCAGTGCATCAGCTCACGCACTGAAGGATCTTCCCAATAAACATACAAAATTCAGCAGCGCTATTTATTAGATCGATAGCTCTCTTCTTAAAGAAAAGTCAATCGTTTCCTGTGCTTATTTTTCGTGTCTATTCTTTCTAATTTCTTCGCTTGTCGTGTCTGTTGTTTCTAATTTCTTCGCCACGTTATGCGTATGTATTACTATTGGATTAAAGGCAAACAAACCCAGCCAGGTATGTTAATAAATTACTTAATTATTTCACTAGGTATAGCTTCTTTATCCTCGTCCGGGTTTATATTTAGAAACATGCTGTCATTGTGTGACGTATCTGAAGACCTAGGTGATTTCCCTCATATCTTTACCTGTGAAATTAACCTTCCGAATATCAATAATCTTTTCAAATCTAAAAAACCGGTGCGAGCAAGCAGACAAATTATTCAGATTATTGTCAAATTGAAAAAAAAAAATGTTATGCTTATTTTGGCGGGCTTAAATCAGCAGGAATAAAATAAATAGTGACAACGTATGCACATGGTATGTTATTATATTGCTTGCATATTGTTTTAACATTGATAGTTAGTTTGTACCAGCTGTATACTTATTTTATTAATCTTGTTTTTTTTTCCTGTGTTCAAATGCATAGATAATGATGATAAAATGTTAAAATTTAAACAAAACAAAATACAAAATTGGCTGTTGAGGTGAGGAAAGTCGCTGTCATTTGTGAATAAAATTAATCCACGTTGTTATCGAGAGACTCGCCGTCCATGGTGCGACTCGCGGTCTACTCAAATAATTGTCTCTTTTATCAGACAAGGCTGCATTTGCAAGGTATATGAATAGAAAATATTATGATGTGGTAGCCGTTTCAGATTCGTTCAATTTGAAATATGTTTCTATATGTTTATACCAAATATGTTTTATAAGATGAGATTTGCTATTTTGCCTACTTGACGAAAACGGCATTTTTGTGAAACTAAGTATTTCTCATTATTGTAATGGAATGGCAATAATATTTTATAAAATATATATCTTCGAACACTATTTTACCAAAATATCAACACAAAAGGTTCCTCAATGTACTTATTCCTCTCTGCATATAGTAATCTAAATCTATTTCAAATGCCTAACGGGCATGGTCATGAAACGGTTTTAGATTTGCACTGAATTTTTGAACATGCAGAAGTTGTATCATAAAATGTTAAATTACGTGTCAGCTGTCAGTGATGATAGGAAAAGACAAATTCCCACGCCACAAAATCTGCATTTTGACAAATAAATGTTGATACGAAAATGCATCAATACGTTGGCGACTATTTGAATAACGTAGCGTTTTAGTATTTTTGAGGTATTTTATAGAATCGAGTATTTTACTCATATCTAGGCGAATTACTTCGAACACGTCTTCAATCAAAATTTAACAACGTTATACTCAAAATATTACTCACATATTAACCATTCCTTTGAAACTCACTCGAGTGATTTCTAAACCCTTGTCGACATTCTTTCAGAATTCTATTCATTTTTCTCATTTCAGATTTATTCTTCTATCCAACTGGAAAAATGCAATCAGATCTTACCAAATCAACATCCACACGATCCGAATCCGACTACGTAGAAGCGACATCAGCCAAAATGGCCGCACCGGAAAGACAACAATCATACTACGAAGCCATCCGGGTGAAATCACCCACGGATGGGATCAATATTACCAGTTGTGCTTCAACAGCACAACTTGTGGACGAGATAACGTGCCCGAAAGAATTTTACCAACTTCGGAATAACCATCATCATAATCAACACAATCCTAATCATCGACTTCCTCCACCAGCCATTATAGAGGAAGAGCAGGAAAGTGTTAGGAAATCATTGAAAAACAGTAAAATAATCTCCAGAGGAGCTTATCTTATCCTCGTGGCAATTTGCCTGGTGTCCGTGTGCCTGGCGATATTTTGCTCCGTATTGACAATAAACATGCAAAAACAGGTGAACGACATGGAAAAGAAAATAGGTCAGAGAGGTCCATCTTCTTCCGCCCAAGGCCAAGGACAAGGCCAAATCACACCAATGTGTCTGCCGTATGATGATATCAAGCAGGGGCCGTTTGAAGACGACAATAAAGCACTGGATTCCTTGGATATAGAGATCGTGAATGGATCTAAAATTTGCTGTGCCAGATCCCCTGAACAAGTCTCCATCCTTTTTGATTTGGTAAGCATTTTGCTTTTGTTTATGTGCAACAGTACATTTGTCCTGTAAAGATAAAAAAATAAGTTAATATGCCTATGGCTTGTATAAAATCTGATTTTAAACTATTTTGGCCTAGTTACATTTCGCCTTTCCAATTATGTAAGGTAAATGATTCGTTGTGAAATATACCCAACTAAAATCAGTCTACTAGAAAATTTAATGCTTTCGTTGGTGATGGAATACACTGAATGAAAATATAGCCTTTTATGCACTTTTTGGCAGTGTAAGTATAAGCGTTTTGGCGCCCATCCTTGTTTAAGTGAACATATGACTCTTACAAGAATTTGTCGCAGATGTACTGACTAGCCATGTCGTTTCATTTACGCCGCCAATCAATATATACAAATCGTGTCTGAAAGAGACTGAATTGTGCCTATGTTAAAAAAAAGGTTAATACACAAGTGATAGATAAACAGATGTCATGAGTTCTTAGTCACTGGGACAGAAAATTATATTGGGTTTGGCCCGTATAACAAATTTGGTCAAATACGTTAGACTCTTATTTGCAACAAGGTTCTCATTACAATTTTAACATATTCTGATTAATCATAATTGTTTTGTTGGGGCGATATAAAACAGTCGCATTGGATCACGTTTTATTATTTCCTAGAAACAAATATTTCGGGTATGCAAAGAGTTAAAGCGTGCATATGGAAAAAGAGAAGTTCTGAAGAAAATCATTTCTGGCACTTGGTTCTTCTAATGAGCTTCAGCAATTTATGATTTATGAAGAAATAAAACATATCACAAACCCTACATTTAATCACTAACCCTACATTAATTGAACTTGTCATCCAGGATGAATTCTTAACCCGATATTTTTTTTCTATTTGCAGTATGCTTCACAGTTTGCAAAGAGGAAATTCGGTGGAAAGTGCACGAATGGTAAGTTATAGTTTTCCCATCATTATCATTTGGGTGAGTCCACTTTCATGTTTAGGGGCGCTAGGAGTGATTTGGAATTTTTATTTGATTTTTCGATGAAATTCCCTGAAGCAAACAGAATAGCCCCAGATGGGACGCCGCGTTCTGCGGCGTCACATCTGGGGCTATTCTGTTTGCCTATGCCCCATGAAAAGGACGCCAGGGGTTAATAAGCTCCTATTGATATGCTTACGATATGTTTTCATGGTATAAGTACTTGATTGTTAATTTAGTTCTTTCCCATCTCGGTTTTTGGAGTGGGAATCTTTTTCTGATTGCGCCTTTTCCTGATCTTTGCCTACTTGTACCTTTTTTTCCATTTTTCCATGGGTCCGTCTTTTAAATTACATTTCTGGACTGAAACGTCCCTAAACAAAACTTGACTCATCAGATTCATTCACGAAATATCCCAGTCATAACATTGAACATTAAACAAGAAACAAAGACCCACGTACGCACCTAATATATAACGAGACACGTGTAAATTCATTGCAATCCAAACCACAAAATTCCCTCACACAAAAAAGAAATATTTGACAACTTCCCCAGCTGCAATATGCAATCAGTCATTTCTCAAGTCGTGTAATTAATTGCTTACCTGTTATGAATTCGCTTATCCTAGGTGGTCGTGGTTGCTCGCCTACTGGTTCTCTCATTATTCATTCATATCCATTGTTTTCTTCAGGGTCGGATAAAACGTGTAACACAACAAGTGAGATACCTCCTAATCCCCTGCCACCTAAGCCAAAGAATGCAATAGCCGCACACCTACAGATTGGCTCACAGAGACAAGCAGGTATATATAAATACCATTTAATCTTAATTCCGAGGACAATTAAATGGACGCAGTGACAAGGTTCTGGTGTAATCAGCGCCAAAATGTGTGCCCTGAAAACAAATATGAGAACTTATCACATAACATAGTTAATTAGAGAATATACAGTGGAAACATAACTTAAAAAAAAAAAAAAAAAAAAAAAAAAAAAAAAAAAAAGGTCACACACTACTTCTACTACCTGAGGTGATGATAAGAAGTTAATCGACTCAGAATCAGAAGATAGATAGACTACTACCTAACCTAGGATGGACCTGGGCCAATTTTGATTATGTTAGCTTTTAATTTTCTAAGAAAAAATCATATTGATTTATGCTAGACTTCTGGTGGTATATAATGATTATTTCTTTATCATCTTTCCAGATCCAAACCAAGACATTGCTCAACCCATCAGAAACTGGCTAAGTGATCGTTCGACAACGTACTTGCATGGAATGGAAATCCGAAATGACCGAATCGTTGTGCCAGAAGCTGGACTGTACTTTGTTTATAGCCAGGCCGGATTTCTTATATATTATGATGCCAATAAGCCAGTAACGGGACAGGAGCAGTCTATATTCCATTACGTAAAGAGATACAATCCGCGGTTGTCAAATGGTGGAAATCAGGAACTAATGCGAAGTGACATGTCGCAATGTTGGGAACAGAGCAAGACATACAGTCGCTATACAAGTTACGTCGGGTCCGCAATCAGATTACAAGAGAATGATGAACTGTATGTTGAAGTTTCGCAGTTCGCTTCTCTGCAAAAGAAACCGTCCCTTACATTCTTTGGAATGTTCAAAATAGATTAAAACGCACAATGTGATGCAAACTGATAACAAGCAAACTGTGATCTCAGGAACAATGGTGCTCAAAATAATAGTGATAATAAGCTGCAATCCTTTGACTGGAGCTGTGCAAAAAAGACCGGTGGGAATTTGGCTTGGTTTGAGGATGGGTGGACGGCTAAAAAAGTAGATAAATCAAAATAGACACGTGGTCTCAGATGTAATTATAGAACAATTTTGGAGATGTCTACTGAAAATCAAAACGAGGCGTTTGTCAAAATGATTGCAGAGAAGACATTGATTGTAACTGTTTTGATAGAATGTGACTTTAAGAAGTTAAGTTTACTAAAGTGCCACATTAATGCGGTATTACATAAACATGCGGTTATTGACTACAAATCAAAGGATTCTACTAATTAAGATCAAAATCAAAACACGACTTATGAGATACTCCTAGATGTTAACAGCTAGCTCACAGCAAACTGAATGCTGTGATATAGATATGATTTTGAGGAAAATATGGATTCGACAAGAGCTGGTTGACATGGACAGCTTACTCGGTTAGATAGAAAGACAGAGACATTTGAAGTGATTGGATTAAGGACGATAGCTTTAAGCAGCGAGAACAAAAACAAAACTTTATCAGACTATGCTAATCCGAAAGCTTGACCTATTTTGTGATCGTATGTATGAACATTGTCTTCTCGTGACGAGCTTGTGTTAATTTTTGATGTTGTCTATGAATATTCCAAATTTTATACTCGTGTTTCAATTTTATATGTTAATCATGAGTTTCCAATGTGATCATCTTCATTTGTAAAAAGTACTTCATTATTTAAATTATTATAAGCTTTCTCATGACATTCATTTATGGATTTGTGTATGATATAATCACAGGTATGAATGTGTTAAAGGTGTGAACGGTTTATGTTTTATCGTGTACTATGTATACGAAGTTGAGAAAAAATAAAGCTTGTAAAACTATTAAGAAGTCCCTTGTGGTTGGAAAGAATGTTGTTAATTGATTTCAGTTTTTCATGCTTAGACATACAAAATACATTAATTTGCTATTCCATGACGTAAAGTATATTTTGTAAAAAAAATGAAAAGAAATACAAATAAAAATACAAAACATGCATTTTCGTTCTTTATTAAACCAAAAGAATTTATAGAATGTACGTAACTGCAGCACTGCCACATGGCTTTGAGCACGGGTTAAAATATAGCAATAATTATAAATTGGCGTAATCAAAAGCAATAACCCATCGTACAAACCAAAAAAGTGGGGAAAACAAAACGACACTTATATTATAGTGCGCTGTTCTTTCCCTAGGGTGGTCACTCTGTTTCCTGAACTTGACGAAATATATGAAAACGCACATAAGAGGCGCAAAAGGCATAAAAGATCGACAAAATGAAACAAATAGAACAACAAGAATACGACTCAAGATTTCAGATCCATACTATGTACTTCTTCTCTCCTGTCAGATTCCATTTGAGCCGCGCCATGAGAAACCTGGATTTTTTCCTATGCGAAAACAAAAGCGCAGTTACTGCACAGCTGATCAGCGTCTTTGATTACGCTACCCGGATAGTACAATTTCTCTTCTTCGTAAATCCGAAAGTTCAAGAGTGACTGTACAGGCCGGTTTGTGTCGGAACTGGTCGGAAACTCCGAAGACCGATTGGCTCATTTGTTTTCTTTATTAGATTGTCTGACTGATTTTTTGAAGATAGAAATAAAAAAAATAAAACTGAGATCATTTAAGAGCAGTGAAAACATGTTCATGAGAAAGGGGATGGGCCATACCGCGTTTTCCGCTACTAATGCCTCTTCAGTGACCCTATAGATATGGCAACAAGGAGCCTACTTTAACAACTTTCAACAGGGTAATCAATACATAGACTAGTATAATCTAAATGGGGCCAAATACATTAAACATTGGTAAGAGAACGAGTCTAAAACCGGATAATTTTCTGGTTTCTCAGAATACCCTCGCTGATCTTAAAGGACCAAAAACACAATATTACTTTAATATGGATAATATACAGAGCGAGACTCTTTACGCCGCCACACGGCACAACCATCAGCTGCAGTAATAACACATAAGAATAAAACTGAGATCCTTTAAGAGCAGTGAAGATATTCATGAGAAAATGGAGAAAGGGGATGGGCCATGCCGCGGTTCATTTCAGAAATATCCAGGAGAGACAGAAGTACATATTCCAAACTAATGTCCACAAACAAGCCAAAATGGATAAGCAGCAGTAAATGGAAGTAGTGATGTCAAAACGACTGTCAACATTAAGCATTACAACAGCGCAAATTATACCAGCTTAGCAATAATTCATAAGTTTCAGTTGGCAGAGAAAAGAAATTGACAGTGCACAACAGTCATGCAAGTGCAGTTTAAAATATTTTCAAACAACCAAGGAAATGTTTAAAAAGAGAAATCAACATTTTATTACGGTCAATCAGAGATACTTAGGAGATTGTGTGCATTTCAAGTTTCGTAAAAATATTGGACAGGAAATGTCCATTTCACCTTTTTGACAACTCCATGTAGTAAAGAGATATTGAACAAACACCGGGATTGCTACACTGCTACTTGCGTGATTGGGAAAAGGAACTTATCATTTAGCTGTAACTTGAAGAGGCTTAAGTAGCCGAACCCGCGGTATGGCCCATCCCCTTTTTCATTAATATGTTCATTGCTTTTAAATGATCTCAGTTTTTTTTTTATTTGCTATTACTGCAGCTGGTGTTGTGCCATGTGGCGGCCCTAAAAAGTCTCCCCGTACATCATCCATAGTGCAGATTATATATTCCTTTTGGTCATCTGAGAAATCAGAAATTTATTATCGGCTTAGATTCATTTTCTAACCAATGTTTGATATATTTGGCCCCATTTGGATTATACTAGTCTTGGTATCGACTACCATGTTGAAAGATGGAAAAATAAATTAATTTTCTTTGGCTTTATGTTCCCAAATCATGTAGGGTCACTGAAGAGGCTTAAGTAGCCGAAACCGCGGTATGGTCCATTCCCTTTCTCATTAACATGTTCACCTCTCAAAAAGGATTTCAGTTTTATTTTTATTTTCTTCTACCACGGAACGGTACAACCACGAGGAAAATATACAGCCTATCACGAAAGCGGCTTAATTACCACTTTATCATACTATGGACATGAACCTCGCGACACTGATGGAATGGCTTGCATTGAGGCCTTTGTCGAAAATGAAAAATCAACGAACAAAGATACCGGTGTTATGTCAGATCTTTCCCGACAAATAGGACTAAAGATATAAGTATTAAAACCAGTTGTATATGTACGTAGATTTGTAAAATGGTCCATATTTTCTGTGGTAATATGTATAGATCAGGGTAACAACTAGTAAGTAAGTAAGTAATTAGCGACTCAAAATAGATTTTTTTTATGTTTATTTTAAACTGTGCAGACAAATTTATGTTTTACCCGACGATTTTGCTACCCTTACAAACGCATAACAAAAGTCACACAACTAACGCCAAACAATGCAGCTACAAGTACAGATTACAAAAAGGTACAAGTAGGAAAAGATCAGGAAAAGGCGCAATAAGAAAGAGATTCCCACTCCAAAAACGAGGTGGGAAAAAACAAACTAACAATCAGGCACTTATACCATGAAACATATCGTAAGCCGAATGAGCAGCTATTTTCCCAATAGGTGGCCACTCAGTTACCTTAGCTTAATTAAAAATATGAAAACATACATAAGGCGCCAACAACACAAAAAATTTTAAACACCAAGACATAAAACAAAAAGAACCACCACAGAAGTATCGCCTTGGAACGATCAGTAACACAAAGTTACATGTACTGGCGGGCTTAAACCGGTTTTACAGGATCCTAACCTCACTCTCAGCTTCTGCAGTGGTTCATAACATTTAGTAAGTTCTTCGGTCCTCGTGGTGAATCTCTAACTAGTAAATGAATCATCAAGAACAAACAAATAAATCATGATAAACATCCTGATGAATCAAAAACAAGGACTCACAGATTGAGTAAGCTGCCCGACGATGGAGATCCCTGGGCGCCGAATAACCTACTAACTCCGGAGCAAAAGAAAAACACCAGTTGGACCCCGGTGGGCCAAGCAACAGACAAGAAGCTCCGGCCCCAACCAACTAAAATGAATAGCTTTAAGTCGGGGCCATCATAGAGTCTGACGCCCGACCCACCGGCGTGCAATTAAAGAAGGCAGCATAGTTATCAAGCATGATTGGGTTAAAAACTAAGCATGCAGACTGTCGCATATCATTCAAGTTATAACCTATACGTCTGTAACGTGTTATGATTTTTCTGAAATGAAAAGAAAAATCATTAATTCCTATAAGTTTCTTGAATTAGTAAACTAAGTCACCATAAAATTCAGGTTCCGAAAGGCCCTCACTTAAAAGCGTCTTTAACACAACATTATATTTGGAAATCAATTCATAGTGTCTACGACAATATTTAGAAAAGGTTTTTCGAAGTTTATGATACCGATAGCTCTGTTGGAGAAGTTTTGCCGTTAAACATAAAATTATTTCGAGCGTTGAAGTCTGTAACATGATTGCCGACTCTAGCAAACCTAACAAGTTGCGAAATGTAAACACCATAAGAAGCACGACGAGGAACGTCACCATCCAAAAAAGGAAACCCGAACTCAGTTCGACATTAGTTTTTGCAGCCAATTCTAAGCTGTGAGGTCACGAAGTGAAACGGAGAGCGGGTTAGCCAGCTGATCTACATTAAAGGGTGTGTCATTACAAACGATTCAGACCATTAAAGTGAGCATCACAACAAAAGATAAAACTACTGTGGATCAGTAACGACAGACATCTCGCCTTTTTATTTTCGTGGATTTGCCTTTTTAATCACTCGTAATGACAGTGATGAAATTTGCATATTTCTAGCACTCCAGATGCCTATTATACGTTGCACAAACCAAGGGAGGCTATCCCGACATATTAGAATAGTCAGCATCTGATAAAATGTTATTTTCATAAGTATTATCGTTTTCAAACCGAGCGCATATTATCAAAGCTATAGAGAAGTTGAACGTCTTATGATTATAACTATGTTTGAGTATTCTAGACAAAGTGTATAACGGACAATCACGGTCACCCATTCTGTCTTTAACGTAAAATGAATGAGAAAAAAAATCCTCAATCTGACACTCTTCCAACAATATGCATTCAAAATTTAATTTGGGTAAATCCCGTAATCGGAGAATGGAGTGGGAAAATCTTAAAACCCACTTTTGAATAATTTTGTAATTGCACACTGCTTTTAAACTATTTATGCTTAGGTTAACGAAAGTATGCTGTGTTCAGGTTTCGATCCACCATCATTTATTATAAGGTATGTCTCAGAGAAAGGGGTCTTATGTTTTTAAAGTCTCGTTCTGAACGAGTGGACAACTTGGGTAAAATACACGACCATCGATTTACAAGACGGGTAGCGTTGTGTCTTCGTGTAATCCCAGTAATTGCCTCCGATAATCAATTTGGATAGACTCGATTCGGAAAACATAAATACTATTATTTATTAAGTTAATGACATTTCACAATATTTGTTTAACAAGGAAGTAAAAAAGTGGGAAAGCAAATGGGGAAGCATACCTGACTACCTGTGTCCTAATAAGAAAATAATAATGAGTTTCGTGACAATCGATGTCATTATAAGCGTTAACATAAGTGCAAATGACTTTAAGTAGCAGTACTACATTATAACGACAGAAAGACAAAACTTACAAATGTAAACATAAAGAAGGAAATTCATTGAAGAGAGTTTGGTATTTTATTCTGCTATTTCCTGACAACTATGACTATGTGAAATCTCCTATGTCCTTCTGAGCATAAAGTATACTTTACATAATTAAGGAAGTGCCTAACGGGCTATCATGAGGCATAATTAATTAGACATATACAGACACATTTTGTGTTTATGTCTTGAGAGTAAAACAAAACAAAATGGCCAGTCTGAGAAATTCATGAACTGACACAAAATCAAAGCAAAAGTCAAAATTTATTTGAAGTCATCAGGTCGCTTTTTCATCCCAAATGAAAAGAAGAAAAAATAAAAAAACAAACGAACAAGATCTAACAGTAACATTATGATAAACTAAAGGAGTAGTTTTCTATATAGCTGTAGATCACTCACTGTTACATTGGCAAGTCACTGTTACATTGGTAGAATGGATCTGATATGATTGTCTGGTATTGAAATTGATACAACATACAATCGACATATACCAGTTGAACCACGGCGCATTAGCCGTTTCTCAACTAATGCGCTCTGAATTTGTTTTGCCATAGAACAATGCTATTTCAAATTCTTTACAGTTGCAAATGCATTAGCATAAGACAGGACAGAGACCTTATTCTACAACATATCAAAAAGTTTTGTCCAAAATATGAGATAGTCAACTGAGAATTATATTGCAACCAGTTTCCAAAAGCTTCAATACCTATTGTTAGTTGAGTAGTTATTTGCCATTGCTCCTTGCTTTTATGCAGTATGGTGTAAACTTAATCAGGTTTCAAACAAAGAAGTGAGTCATCTTATAATCTGCAGGTATTTATTTTATGATAACTTTTGTCAGGACCCGTGAATACAAATTTGTCTGGTTGTTTGGATTCATCAGAACCATTTCACAATAATAGACACAGCCATAGCATATCTTTCTGTGAGTAAACAACAATTGAACAGTGAAACAATGATACATAATATTCATAGCTTCTTATGTATCCAAAGTCAGTCATTTCCAAGCCATGAATGTATTTGGCATCAGCTAATCTCAGTGTCAGCAAGAATCCAGTCCAGTGCAAGTTTTAACTGGAACCCCGTTATCACTAAAAGTGACGTATAGGGCAGGTACAAGTCAAGTGCAAGTTGAAAAACAGTCACTTTGTAAAACAAAATGCTGACCAAATTTGGGAGTAAATTGAGCTGTGACATGCAGACCTGTTATTACACCTGTTTTTTTTTTTTTTTTTTTTTTTTTTTTTTTTTTTTCTTTGTTTACTGTCTATCTCAAATAACCCAAAACCTGCATACTGTTGTGACGGGATAGCCTCCTTCAGAAAATACGTTGGTGCAACGTATTAGCGGCATATTGTGTGCTTGTAATATGCAAATTTCAAACTCGAAACTTTGTGAAACTTTGTTAATCGAGTAAGTGTTGAGTATATAGCGCAGTAAATCACCCTTGGTGGATGAGCATGCTTTTCCACCGACGGGGTTTGCTGTGGCTTACCTCGGCCGTTCGTCAAGTACATTTGGTGGCAGCGGTGGGATGATGACAACTGCCAGAACGGAGTTGCCTTACAGGCCAAGACTCGGGGCGAGTCTTCTCGGAGAGGGAAGTAATGTGACGGAATAGCCTCCCTTGGAAAAATACGTTGGTGAACCTTATTAGCGGCATATTGAGTGCTTGTAATATGCAAATTTCAAACTCGAAACTTTGTGAATCGAGTGGATGAGCATGCTTTTTCACCGACGGGGTTTGCTGTGGCTTAGCTCGGCCGTTCGTTACACTATAATGCCAGCGCAATAGCTTTTGAATAATGCTAATGACAGTGCATTATTTTTATAAACTGGCTATTGCCAATGCTAATTCCAATTATTTGCCAACTAATGTGAAATCGAACGTTACAAATGTCTTGCAATTAATCGAAATTGTTAACGATATTTTTACAATATGTGTAAGAAAGCGCTTTAGGACCATGTTCCTAATTTTCGCAATTTAACATAGCGAAACGCCTACGAACTCTTACAAATACTGCCGAATCTAGCGATTATTGCGAAATTGTGCCCGGCCCATATTCAAGGGATATTATTAGGTATAATATGATAGAGCGGTTCAGCAAAGGTTGTCTAAGCTTAATATACATGTAACACGTATACGCACAAAAAGGCACAAACAGCACAAAAATCTACACCGAAATATGAAACACAACAGAACTACCGCCTTAGAACCATACTGACGTTTTGCAGAATTGCTAGTGAATCACTAACTATATTTCTCCATTTACAAAGTAGGATTGACCTTAGTAATTAATTTCATTGCATGTGTGTTCCAGTCAACAGACTCCAAAGTCTCCCCATGCATGATATATTGGGAATAGAATAGATACATGTATCTGGTTTTGCTTACCAGTTCTGTGCAGAACCTGACATATATATGGATTAAATTCTCATGCACTACAGACTGGATTCGACCCCCCCAGCCCCCACCCTCTCCCTGAAAAAAGAACTGGTTCATTTTAAAAGTTTTGCCTGTACACCACTGTGCAGTTAGTTTAAGAAGTCTTTCAAACTATCCGCGGCTGTTGAAAGTTACAAAATTACAGTATTTCTCGTTTGCTCCATGTTGCCAAATCTGAAGGGTCACTGAAGAGGCTTAAGTAGCCGAAACAGCGGTATGGCTCATCCCTTTTCTCAATAATATGCGCACTGCTCTTAAAGGATTTTATCTTTAATTCATGTGGTTCACTTTTTCAAATATCGTTCTAAGTCCTAGCAAGACTTGAAATCCACTTGGGGACCATAGGATACATTAATTTCCTAGTACGTCCTTTATTTTCAGTAACTGAGTTTTGCAAGAGCGGTCCTCACTCAAACCATTATGGCATACTGCAATTCATACAAAATCATACGAGGCACCATTTTTTGTGTTTATGCTTAAACATACATTTTACAAAAGTCAGTGTTCGATGCCTAGTGCTCTCTCTCTCTCTCTCTCTCTCTCTCTCTCTCTCTCTCTCGTTAAAATGGGAATCCCTGCAGAAAAGAAGGAAGGATAATAGAATTATATTACTTTACAAAGGTCTAAAAGGGAGAGCAAAAATACCCACGGATGGCCTTATCCCCAAAAATAGGCGTTGTAGGAATCAACACTCCTTGGCATTTCAGATACCTTCAGCAAGTACAAATGCCTATTTACACAGTTTCTTCCCCCAGACCATTAGAGATTGGAATGAACTCCCTGATTCTCTGATCTCCTCTGCTGAATTGCCAGATGATTGTGTGTCTAAATTTACTTCTCTTGTGAGAGCTCGGGACTAATCCCCTCCGGTCAAGCTCCATCCCCCCCCCCCTGGTGTAGTATTGTCAGTTTGACGTTTCACCGGTAAACTATTCTGATTCTGATTCTGATTCGTGGGAAATCTGCAGTTATCCTCGCGAGATGGTGCTGCAGTATATATAGAAAGAAACGGTGCCTAAACGGGGTCCACGTATGTGATGTCCCCTTCCTCTTTTCATGGTATGCCTCGATGCAGGTGAGTCTTATTTCGACCACTCTTCTCATCATGATCATTGAAAAACTCACAACTGACCATTCATGACGGTGGAGGAAATCGATGTACAACACCTAGCCCGTGTGAGGAGAGAAAAAAAGATTAATTCGGTAGGTAGTAGTACCAAAATCCCTCACCGGAAATGATGCGCACGCACAAAATCATCTGTACATCGAAGAAGTTGCAGAGCACAAAACAAACGCATTTTGTCTCTTTGAAAAATGTCCATATCTTCTGAATTTGGTGCATTTTAGGTGTACGTTTCAAATCAACTCAATTGTTAAGATAGTTTACATATTTTGTTTTGTTAACACTTCCTCTTACATAAAGAAAAATGATAAAATCTGACCCGAAATTTCTTTTGCATTTTTTTCCCTTTTTTATTGTGAAAAAAGGTCGTAATAAAACAACAAAAACAACAAAAGGTCGTAATAATCTAAAACCAAACAATTGTGGCAGCTCAGTGATTCAGTAGGTGTTTACCCTCTCAAGTTATAGGCAGACCCCAGAGGAGTAATTAGGAAACACGGTGGCCTAGTCAAAGAGTTTCAGATCCAGAAACGAGGTCTTTTGTTTGATCCCCACTGGGGTCACCCATCATGGTGACCATGTTGGGTCTTTGAGCATTTACTCCCAAAAGAACGGTTATCGATAAAAAGCATAACCGGGCCGGACCCGGCCAAATTTACGGAAAGTACCCAAGGTTCCGGGCCGGGTCTACGGAATTTATCGGAAAATGACAATCTTTCAGTACCGGAATGTAGCTCCGGGACCGGTTCAAATAGGTAAACAGCTATCATAAAGTCCTTATGGGGACTGAAAATCATTATTTATTGGAATCGAAATTAAAGCTTCGATTTATTTTAAACTGTACGTTAATCAAATCCTTTTTACGGCAACGGATCTATTTTGCTAAAATATTACAGAAATCGATCGATCCTTAGTGATCTTTTGGACGTGAAAACAATCCTATGATTTTACGAAATATACTCATATATATAAAGGATAGTGCATTATACATGCCCAATTGTGGTGGAAACAGTTTTGAACCGAGCAAGCAATTCTTGAAGCATCGAATTATTTTATAATTCTTACCTCAGGGATTTTTTCTGCAATTTTGGGAAGGGGCCCTAGGGCCTTTCTCATTGGGAAAATAAGCAACATACACCAAGAGTTTGGGAAATTTTCAAAGCATTTAAAGTTGATGATATTTTCCAATTTGAAATAGTTAATTATGGTAAATCAATTTAAATCATTAAATGATAACTTAAAATCAAAGTTAAACATCATTTCAAACATCAGAGTTTGATTTTCACAATGTTTAGGGACTGTTAAGAATTATTTTCAGCTGTGATTGGGAATTTTTTCCCCCAAATTGGGAAAAAAGTAACCTAATTTCCATTGGGAATGGGGCCTTATTTCGGCCCCTGAGACACCCGAAAAAAATCCCTGTACCTACGGTTCTTATGATGTTTAAAATCTAATTAGGCTCTGCAACCTTTGTCGATGTAGGGTATGTCTTTGCCAACATGTCTCGTTTATTCGCCGGGGATATAGCATCAGGGGTTGAACTATGGGGATGCCAATGCCAACACTTATTCAGTCTACTTTTAAAACTGTTGAGAATGGGTATCATAATTGCATGTTCTGGGAGCTCATTCCAAACGGTTTCTTGTGTAAAAAAGTAAATTTTCTATTTATTTTATACAAATGTTTTCCCATCCGTGCCGATGAAAATGTGGGCGGTACAATCAGTTTTAAAAAATGAGAACACACATTATTTTGGTATCACATTCACATAGTTCCTTACATGTCCATGAAATGTATACCCCCTTATACCTCACTTTTATTTAGTAAAACTGGGGTATACAGGGGTATACAATTTTTCTTATTTTTTTTTTATCCAAAACATACGTTGTAGGTACCCGTTAGAACCGCCTTGGCAATGCGGTTCTAACGTGTACCCACAATGTGTGTTTTGAGCAAATTTACGAAAATGAATACCCATACTACATGTATATGTTTTCGTTCATAGATAAATGCCTGGTCCAACTATTCTTTAGATCGCTTAAGTCATCGTCTTACCACTAGCTTAGGATGACATTACATGCATTGTGATAATCATAGGTCAACTCAGTAGATCGCAAGATATTGGTCGATCCCCCGAAATAAACAGTTCCTGTGGTCATTATAAGGACCCATTGGCATTCCAAAAGTTTGATGATGTAATTTAAGATAAACGGATGTTGCTGAAATACTTATCACGAGAAAATGACGCATTAAAGCATAATCTTGGAAAAAAGCCGTTTCTGAGATCATTCTAATGCTCGATCATAGCGCTCTTGAGCAATCACAGGGATAAAAATCAGGTGTGGCGGTTTTTGAACATGTTCAAAATTCTGAAAACAATCTGAAACAGGTTCTATGGTGACCAAGAATGTGACATACCAGAGATGTACCGTTAAATCTAAAAGACCTACCCTTTCTTTGGAAAGCACACTCCTTCTTTCTAACGGTACATGGAGGGACCTGAACTATACCATCACCTATTGTGGGGAGTTCTGTTTTGGGCTTCTCTGTTCATAGTTATGTTGTGTTTTAAATGGCCTTGGCGGTTTCGATTTTTTAAACAACCCTATTCAAATACTTTGAATTTTTTTTTTTTTTTTTTTTTGCTGTGAAATAATTTTTGAAATTTATAACGCATACAACATAATGATAATCAGCCAAGTCATGAGAAAAACAACAATTATGCATGTGCAAAAACGAAGGCGAAGATCAGCCTCTGATCAGCGCCTTTGTTTTTGATTTACGGCTAGTACTTTCCCTCTACTTCCTAAATACAAAATGTATAAGCTCTAAACCATGTTTGAACAATAATTTATACCTCAAAACCTACTTTGAGAAAGACATATGAGTAGATCTGTATTTTGCAAAATCGTAGGATTGTTTTCACGTCCGAAAGATCACTAAGGATTGATCTTGAGATCATGAAAAATACTAAAGATCGGTCAGATACCCGTCAAAACCTCAGGAAAATATTACTTTTCCGCAATATTTTAGCAAAACAGTTCGGTTGCTGTAAAAGGATTTGATTAACGTACAGTCAAGGACCAAAAGTATTTCCACAACGTCAGAAATTACAAGAAAAACTATCCTGTCTCTCCTGGTCAACATATTTTCATGATTTTGGTGTGATTTGAAAGGTAAATTAATAAAGCAATAAACAAGGTATCTTCAATCAATTCCGTGCATGTGGTTTAAAGCTACCAATTTTTAAACTACATGCGATATTTATTTTGACATTTTGGGGCAACGTCACCATTTACGTCAATGGGAAAGTGGTTTTTTTTTTTTTTTTTTTTTTTTTTTTTTTTTTTTTTTAATTTCATAAAACTTCTAACTCTTGTATATAGAAAATGCAATGTTGAAACATCATTAAACAACCTTTGTTTATTGCTTTATTTATTTAACTTTCAATTTAACTTTCAAATGACACCAAAATCATGAAAATATGTAGTTTAAAATAAATCAGCTTTAACCATAATAAATAATGATTTTCAGTCCCATAAGGACTTTATAATAGGTAAAATTTGAACCAGACCTGGAGCTATATTCCGGTACCGAAAGATCGTCATTTTCCGATAAATTCCGTAGACCCGGCCCGGAACCTTCGGTACTTTCCGTAAATTTGGCCGGGTCCGGCCCGGTTATGTTTTTTATCGATAGCCCAAAAGAACTACAGTCATTTATCTTGTCAGGCAGACAACAGTTTAGTTCAGTTCAAATGAATGTTTAGTCTTGTTCAGTCACAGATTTGTGGCTAAGGCAATCTTCTTCCGGATGATGGTCAGGATTCTTAATAGAATGTACTGTTGACCAGCGTAAGAGAATAGAGACACCCTCCTCTCTTCCGGTAAAAACAGTTAAGGATGTTCGCTGCCAATGAAAAAGTATTCAAACTTTTTCTCTAACCACTCTTTTTTTATTCCAAAATACAACACAAGACATTTGAAAACAAAATAAATATAGGGTAGTGTGCATTTTTTCAAGCTACAGGCCTCTGAATGAGACCGAGCACAATGTTTTCAATTTGGTAAAATAAATTTAATTTTTAATTCTTTGACACATACCTGTCTTGAACAAAAATACACCTAGAATGCTTTCAAAAGTAATAATATTTACGTAGCGCAGACAATTTTGGACCAAAAGCATAGAAAAATTTGCAACTTGGAGTGGATGACAAAATTTTACGATTCCTTTTCCAACCCTACCCCCATTCTTGAAAAGTCCGAAAAAATCAATATTTTAAAATGTACCAAACCCGTATTTGTTGATTCAAACTTTTTCTTGTATTTTCACACAACATAGAACTTGGTAATATTGTTCGAATAAAAGAAAGAAATATATAGGGTAGTGAGCATATAAGAGAGAACCAACATCATGAAAATCGCCATTTTCAGCCTTTTTTCGGCTGTTTTGTTTCTTAAAGCCCATTTCATAAAACCACCTTAAATTTTAAAACCAGCACACCAGAGACACAAATAATGATTTAGAAGACCAGGTACACATATACTGCTGCTAAAATAAACATCGAACTAGTGCAATTAATTTGAAGATGTGTAATATTCAAGTTTAATCTACCCTACCCCCTAAATTTTACTGACAACTAAAATTTTCTGAAAAGTTGCAGAAAATGGGGTGAAAAAATGAAGTTTCTTAGATTGACAATTTTCATGGCTCATTCAATGCATATTATCAATATGTATTCAAATATAAAACATTAGGAAAATATCTGCTACCGTTTACGAGATATTCAAGAAAAGAAAAACAGGAAGTTCCGAAATGTCAAATGTTAGCAGCGAACATCCTTAAATCGTCATCAGGTGTTGACAGTTAAAAACGGATAAAAACATGGTTGTCCCTAAGCTTCTGAGAGTCGGCAGGTGGTGTTGTTAGTCGACTGAACTCTCGATGGACTGGGAATCTTCGACTGCAGCAGGTAGTCGATTCCAGTCTTGGATGGTTCTGGGAAAGGGAGTCCTTGTACACGGTGACTTTGGCTGTGGGCTGGTATAGTCTCTGTTGACCTCTGGGTGCGCCTATCGTTGAATGGGAGAACATCACCAGTGTCCATGTCTACCGCTCCATGCCGCATCTTGTATAATAATGTTGTCAACCTGTCTATATTTCTCCTGCTTTCAAGTGTCTCACATCCAAGATCTTTGACCGTAAGGGTTACACATCCAGGATTCCTCTCAGAATAATTGCCATGGATGAAACGAGCTGCTTGTCTTTGCACCTTCTATAGCTTGACTATATCATCTGTATTAGTAGAATTCCACGCCGGTGATGCGTAGTCCAGGACCGGTCTCACAAGAGAGGTGTATGCTGTGCTCTTGACCTCCATGGAACATTCTCCAAGGTTTCTTCGTAGGAATCCCAGAGTTCTGGATGCCTTAGCAGCTACTGCATCTACGTGTCTGTGCCAGCTGAGGTCATTACTGGTGGTAGCTCCGAGGTACTTTCCACTGTCAACAACATCTAGAGTGTGACCATGGAGCCTGTATACTGTTTGTCTCTCGAAGCGTTTGTTGGTGTTGATGTGAATGACTTGGCATTTTTCAGGTTGAAATTTCATTTGCTACTTCCTTTCCCAAGGCCAGAAGATCCTGTTGAACTGACTCTGCCTCGGCATCTTTGTTGATGATCTTGGAAAGCAGGCAGTCATCAGCAAAGAGGCGGGGATCTGAGGCTTTGACAGATTCCGTAAGGTCATTAATGAAGGTTAGAAAGAGCAGTGGACCAAGAACTGTACCCTGTGGTACACCGGAGATAATGTTGGCTTGTTGAGATTTACTCGGCAATCAGAATGACAAATGTGCCTAACGCTGCTGATTTGCATGAATTTGATGTTTGTGCCGATAAGCTATCAGCAAGACAGTTATACTGACACCCAGTGCTATAGGTAATGGCTATCAGCACGACAGGACTGGCTTTGTGATAATTTCCATTGTAATCATTCCGAGATGAACCAGACCAATAGTGGTGAATGATTACAGGACTGAGAAATGAAAGTTTTTTTTTTTTGTTTTTTTTGTTAAAAATGATTAAGCATATAGTAGAAAATAGCAAAGTTTCCACAGGACCTAAAGAAATTTTCACCATTACCTGACTTGGTCAGACGGTCCTGTAAATTTGGGAAACTCTGCCAGAATTGGAAAAGGTGCATAATAATTATCAACTCAAAAGATACCTACATGTATTTTCTAAAGCCCCGTTCACACATGAGTTGGACCTACATGTTAAGCTCCACCCACTTTTTTGGTGAACTCGAAGAGAACTCGCCATATGTCTGCGGTTGTTGAACAGAAGTCATCACAACTTGTAGCAACTTATGTTATGTCGTGGAAAGGCTACAGGGATTTTAAATGGTTTAAAATTCTTGTAGCAACTCGCCCAGACCTATCAACTCTCCCAGATACCCGTTATTTTAACAGTTTTGCCATGGACCAACAACCTCCCATCCGATTTCAATCAAAAACGCCAAACTAACAGATTTCAGGTTGCCTACCGGTTAATTTTAACATCCGAAAACAACCCGTTTTTTCCGTGTTTATACAAACAAAGTCAAGGTCATTGCAAAATTTCTGGTTGAGTTCGGGATTTTCGATCGTTCTATTTTTAGTGTATTTGGCAAGTCTCTGTTCGCATTCGAGATTCTCCGGTTCTCAGATCTATTTTAAGCATGATATCGGGAAATTCCTGTGAAAGATAAAACAATCTTTGTGATTGGCCAATAACTTTTTTTAGGCTGATTTCGAAACCAATCAGAGTGCATGTAACAAATGGTTGTTGGAAAAACACCCAATAAGGCCGCGCTCTTGGTAGAAATAATGTCGCAACTGGTTTTTCGATCAAATTTCATCGTTTCTTCGCTGTTTTTTGCATCACAGTCTTTATAGAAAATTGCACAAGAGTATGTTCATGACACTGTCTCAATTATTCCTTGTTTTAATGGTTTTGTTTCGGTGAATGCTAGCGGTACACTACTTTTGAAATAACAAGTATTGTCTTTTTGAAAGCTGGAAAAAAATCTCCCTCCTGTAGAAAAAAATCTCCCTCCTTGAAATTTTATAGGTCTTAAAGCGCGCACGTAAGCTGCATGCTAATTTGGTCAAAATATCGCTGTTTAGCGCAATTTCCCTCTTAGAATTTTTAGGAGGTTGACAGGTCTGAACTCGCCATCTAAAAGTAGGCGAAGCATAACTCGTACTGATCTCGAAGCTTATGGTACAGAACTCGTAGTAATGTGTGATGTCGTGCGTTCTCGGCGCCTGTTCAAATATGGCGAGGTACCTACGAGTTGCTACGATATTCAAGGCGACATCTCGCGAGTTGCTACGACATCTCTCGAGTTTACTACGACATTCCTACAATCATTCACGAGTTTCGACAACTTATATCATAGGGATGTTGTGTAGAACTAGTAGGTCGTAGGACATATCTCATGCAACAAGCGGCGAGTTATGACTTGCGCAAACTCGTAAGTCATATGTGTACATGACATGACTGGAAAAAGTATATCATGATCGAAAAAACATACCATATTTATATAACTGACATGACTATGACCAGGGATCTCACTAGGATTTTGAAAACAGGAGTCCGGGACTCCTCCAAAAGAAAAAGTAGGAGTCCCAGACAAAATTTAGGAGTCCCACTATAGAAACTCATTTTTTCGACCAAAAAATCTTAATTATTTTACCTCTTTATAACTTTATAAACAGGGTTTGGGGCTTCTATTTCTTAAGACAATAATATTGACCATGGCATTTGTCAAAACCTTACTCTCACCTGATGATATAAAATGAATTGTAGAATTGGTTAAATTAAACATACGGCTCAGCCAAGGTCAGATGCAATTTTTGTACTTGTGTCTTGTTATATGCTTGTAATTTGCACACCAATACACTGACACACTTTGTTTTTTGTTCAGGGAAGATCTGATGTATTGTCCTAAGTGGCCCCAGAAAGAAAAAACCTTCTCGGGCTTCATTATATTTGTGGTATTGGTCGAAGTAGTCCAAAAATGGCCAAAAATCAGTGTTATGCTGTTTCATTTAAAAAATGGCTTTTTTGGACATAAATTTTCACATAAATGCAACTTCATGTGCTTGTTCTGTTTTCAATATTTGTATAGCTAATTATGTCTTCTTTCTTTTGCAGGTTGAATTAACAGTCTATGTTAAACGGATCACAAATGGCAACCAAAACAACAAATGTCTTCTTTGTTATATATTTCCCCAAAAATGAAACCTGAGTGTTAGCATGACATCCCAGTCTCAGCTAAAGCAATGTATTCAACACTGCTGAAATGAAATGTGTATTGTTTTATATCAGTTAATGAAATTATATAATGCTGACACCATCAACAGACACACCGGTTCAAAATTTACTCATTAAGTGTATGCTACAAAATGTAAAAAAAATCTGTCTTGTCCGTAGACACCCTTTCTTTTAAAGAAGGGTTTGAGAGATGTAGGTTATGCTTTTGTATGTGATGTATGTTTTCATAAAGACCAAGTTTATATAGAAAGTTTGTAGATGTCAACTGTCTGCAAACACATACATACAAAAATGCTTTGTCCGTAGACGTGTCTTGTCCGTAGACACCCAACATCTATGGATACTGAAGTAAATATACTAGCAAAAACTGACTTTTTATCATCAAATTTGGTTTAGTTTTATTGTCAGGACTCATTTAAACAAATTTGGAAAATATTTGTCGAGTAAGTCTCCATGATTTCTCTTCAACATACGACGAAAAGCCATTTTAGCACAAAAAATATCTTCTGTAAGTGGATATACAAAGAATCATAGGTATATTTTTGTCCTTTTTTATGATTATTGTAAAACTGGTGTTGTCACAATGCAAGTAGCAATACATACAAAAGCATAACCTACGTCTCTCAAACCCTTCTTTAAAAGAAAGGGTGTCTACGGACAAGACAGATTTTTTTGACATTTTGTAGCATATACTTAATGAGTAAATTTTGAACCGGTGTGTCTGTTAATGGTGTCAGCATTATACTAGAAAAAGTGCCTTGAGAGGCAAGTACACCCCCGGCTGGTAGCTCCCCACCCTGACCCCTAAGCCCACCGCCCCCGACCCAGACATATTCACTGACAAATTGAATCTCAATTCCCAAATTAAAAAGAGCACCCTCAACAAGTAAATCTTTAAAATTTGAATTTGCAAAAAGCACTGTCTAAAAGCATTGACAGGTGTGTGTGTGGGTGGGGGTGGGGTGGGGTTGGGGGGGGGGGAGAAAATGTAGTAGAATTACAGACTATTATAGAGCAGTATACAGAGCTGACTTGTAAACTCAATCTAGGACTCGGTCCTAGATGGAAAATAGAATGTCATTCTTTAATAATATTAATAAAAAAAATATGAGATGTCCTAGATCTTGACCTCTAGCCCCACCCTGGGCATGGAACCTAGAGTGTAATGTCATTAGGAACAAGGCAAACCTACATGTATGGTGCAAGTATGAATGATTTCTAAACATGGTGGTAAAAAAAAGTACAGAAAATACAATTTTTAAAGAAGTTCTAGATTTTGACCTCTAGCCCCACCCCCTGCACATGGACCCTAGTCTGAACCTTACAGGGTACCTATGGTCTAAGTATGAATTCTTTCTGACAAGACTTATTTGATGTCAAGAAAATAGACTTACAGAAAATTTATCATGGTCTCTATCATATTATAAATGTGTCCTAGATTTTGACCTTTAGCCCCCCCCCCCCCTGGGGATGGTACCACTGATTATGAAAGGAAACCCTATAAGGCATCTTTGAACTAAATATGAATACATTCCTATGATTGTTTGTTAAGATATGGACTTAGAGAAGAAACAGTAACATTGTATAAAGCACATTTTAAAGGTGACCTAGATTTTGACCTCCAGCCCCCCCCCCCCCCCCCCCCCCCCCCCCCCCCCGGGCATGGACCCTGGGGTCCGACCTCATGGAAACAAAGCAAACCCTATAGGGTACCTATGGTCCAAATATGAATAGTTTCTGACCATTGGTTCATGAGATATACACCTCTAGAAAAACTTTAACCAAAACTGTGACATAAATTGTATGAATGTTCCGGAATTACGAACGAAGAAACGAACGAACGAACATTCGAACGGAAAAGCGAAAACTATATACCCATCCGCATAAATGCCGGGGGTATAATAATTTCATTAACTGATATAAAACAATAAACATTTCATTTCAGCAGTGTTGAATACATTGCTTTAGCTGAGACTGGGATGTCATGCTAACACTCAGGTTTCATTTTTGGGAAAATATATAACAAAGAAGACATTTGTTGTTTTGGTTGCCATTTGTGATCCGTTTAACATTGTTAATTCAACCTGCAAAAGAAAGAAGACAATTAGCTATACAAATATTGAAAACAGAACAAGCACATGAAGATGCATTTATGTGAAAATTTGTGTCTTTAAATGAAACAGCATAACACTGATTTTTGGCCATTTTTGGACTACTTCAACCAATACCACAAATATAATGAAGCCCGAGAAGGTTTTTTCTTTCTGGGGCCACTTAGGACAATACAGCAGCTCTTCCCTGAACAAAAAACAAAGTGTGTTAGTGTATTGGTGTGCAAAATAAAAGCATATAACAAGACACAAGTACAAAAATTGCATCTGACCTTTATCATATATATATGTCTTGTCCGTAGACAACCAGATTGTCCATTTACAAGCAAAACAAGAAGGATTGATCTGCCTTCGCATCATGAGATGGCAGCTGTCATAGACAAACCTACAGAAAATATGTTTTAGCTCTTGGAATCAAAGTGCTATCTTTTGTGCATTCTATGTCCTGTCCGTAGACACCTGGGTTAGCGAGAAAAGCATGATTGAATGATATAGGAAAATTTCTGGTTTATTATTTTCTTAAAACCAGTTATAGGATCACAAACTTTGTATAATGATTAATGATATGTTTTCTTTTTTTCATACTGTGAGCAGGATAGTCCATAATAATATAATAATAGCCTAATCTATCATTTATATGTACATTTTCATGTTGACAAAATTGGACAAAACAGTTACCTGTATTTAATGCTTCCTAAATATTTCTTATGATGTTTTAATTAGAAAATATGGTTCATAAAATGTTTGTGTGTTTTATTAGGCTTACTACAAAGGAAAATACCAATTTGTCTTGTCCGTAGACATTTTAGCTAAATTTTTGGTGTAATTTTGAAATCGTGATTTCTTAGGTATAAGAAGACATAGAATAACAAACAAGGTCTCGTTTTGTTCAGTATGACCTACAGTTTTTTATCAAGTGGGCTATTTATCTTACTGAAGCCCCAAAAACTATTTATTAAAAAAGATATGAGGTATTTCTTTGTCAATACAGGACTTTTTGTTACTTTCTTTGCCATAAAAAGAACAAAAAGTATGAAAACATAGCATATTTACTACCAAAATCTTTCTTATAATGTACCCATCAACTTATGAAAACATTTGAACCACTGTGAGATATTTGAAATCAATTAAAGTTCATTTAAATTTTACTGCCTTGTTGTTTTATTTTCACTTAAAATTCATTTTCAACCTAAAATCATGAAGTTACAATTTATACTAAACCAAAATGCCACTTGGATTCTGGTATTTCAATGTACATACTAAATGGAAATGCAAACAAAAACTGAAATGTAAGAACTTGATTTTTGACCTCTGGTGAAACAAAAAATTGCATCTAAGCTTGGCTGAGCCGATTCTTAGTAGTGTGGTTACACTGGTTAGGTACATGTACATGGGGGGGGGGGGGGGGGGTCTACTCTACTAGGTAAGACCAAGAAATGTGTGTAATGCACTTCAAACTTTCACCTGTTCAGTTATGAGTTTGGGGTCAATGAGAGGTGACCCCTCAAAGGCTGGATTTCCTACATGGTCAGAATGATAAGATTGGATTGAATTCTTCATTACTAAAATCTGGACACTAAACCTCTTTTGAACACTTTAAACAAAGTTTTATCAACAAATTATGATTGAGAGGCAACAAGAACAAACAAATAATCACGATTTTTCCTAAATTCTTAAGTCGCGAAAACTAATGACATTTCAAAAATCGGTCCAAAAGTATAAAATTTTTGCTTTTTTTTTTTAATTGTTTATGTAATTCAATTGATCTTTAAATGAAAATCGCTAAGTTTTCACAAGATTTTATGACTGTTTAAGAAGTAAATTGTTTTATGGTAGCTGACCGATCAACCGTATTCCGTAACGTTTACACAAAGACATGTTTTGAACGTGATCGTCACATTGATCAGGCACCAGAGGTGTGAAACTTTATAGCATGTCTAATCTGCACTGGGACAACACCGTTAATTTGAGTGATTCATTTGAGTAATCCCTATCTTGATTGGAGATAATTGAGTCAAGCACATCCTCTCTCTCTGAACTACACCAGGAAGTCGTGGCACTTAAAACTGACATAGACAAAAAGTCAAATCAGTTATTATCAAAAACTCAAAGCTTATGTGATAGGGTCAAAGGTAGTCCAGACAAACAATCATCAACTGTTTCGGTAAATAAAGATGGGATAAACAGCACCAAGGATAACACCAGCAAGTCAAACAGTAACCAAACTGGGTCAGGTTTAGCTGAAAATACCCAACCAAATAACCAAACTATTCAGCATAATACCCCTAGTACTAGCAACCCCCCGAAGGTAGTCAAACGAGATCTTACTTTAGTCACAGGCTCAGATGCAGTCACCTATCTAGAACCTAAATTCCTTGGCAAGAATGTACGCATCAAAAGTTTCAAAAATGCCACCATTCAGAACATGAAAGAAAATCTATCAAAAATGGACCTCTCAAGATACTTGCATGTGGTCCTGCATATAGGCGGTCATGACGTTGATGCAAATATTAGTAAAACAGCTTTCCAGGAAAACTACAAGGCACTTGTTGAATTCCTGGTGAAAAAAGGCTGCAAGGTTTTCATTTCCGGTCTTCTACCTAGGGGAGGTACTGATATGAAACCTTACAATACTATACTCAAAAACCTTTGCAACACAAACAACACCAATTTCATAGATAACCATGACTCTTTTGTATTAGCCTCGGGCGAATTGCCAAGCTACCTTTACCATGCTGACATGACAAATCTAAGATTCCCTGGGATACAAAAACTAGTGCATAATATAAATGGGGTTTGTGAAATTCTTCCTATTAGACACTTTTCTTCTTTCCAAGGAATGAACCCATCAGAAAAACGTAACCAGCAGGTCGGACACAGACACAACAGGAGAGGTATTGATAGACATTAGGAATTAGTGTCTGGGGACCTGTCAAATGCCAAATATAATCTGCTAAGCTGGCTATGCAGTGAGTGCAATGACCCACTATGTAAAAACTCAAATCAACAAAACATATGCTCTTCAATATCCAATACCGTACAGCTTCAAGAAAATGTCCCTGGCAACATAACAACAAGTAATATTACAAACAGCACACATTATGAATCCTCAAATACAAGTCGCGATATAAATGAACACATAGCCGGTAGAAATCATGACGACGGCAATATAACAGCTGTGTCACAAGATTTTCTAAATGAGTTCAAATTTAGTCGTAGGGGCGTCCATATAGCAAACTTTAACATCCGTCACCTGAAACCTAAACTTGATCAAGTAAAAATTATGCTACAAGGATCCACTGTTGATATTTTTGGCGTTTGTGAAACATTTTTGAACAAAACGATAAATGATGAAACACTTCATATTAATGGATACACACACGAAAGAAAAGATAGAGAAGCTTGCTCAGAAATCTCATCCAATAATGGCGGGGGGGTTCTCATTTATTTAAGAGAGGGACTAGACTATGTTAGAAGAAACGACATTGAAACGTCGGACGTAGAATCTATTTGGATTGAAGTCAAAATAAGACAATCAAATTCCTTCTTAGTTTGTTCGGCCTATCGCCCACCGTCGTCTCCAACAGAATGGACCGATAAATTTTCAAGACAGATCGAAAAATCACTTAGTTTCACCGATGAAATTTATCTCATGGGTGACTTCAATATAGATATAAAAGATGAACAATTATGCAACACTAAATGGAAACATGCAATGGAAATTAATGACTTAAAACAGCTTATCAAAGAACCAACGCGAATCACAGCTAATTCCGCAACAATCATAGACCATCTTTACGCATCCAAACCTGGTTTAGTCGCTGACTTATCGGTACCTAATATTGCAGTTAGTGACCATTTTCCTATACAATTTACACGTGTTACTGGCAAACCTAATTTTAAACGAAATTTGCATACAACGATACAGTACCGGTCATATAAGGCTTTCAACGAAGAACATTTTCTCTCTGATATGACAAACACTATGACAAATATCATTATCTCTCCTGTAAACTCGGATCAAAATTTTGAAACATTTATCCAACATTTTATGACTGTTTTTGACAAGCATGCTCCAATCAAGACAAAGCGGGTGAAAAAAGAATCTCAACCAGATTGGTATAACGAGGATATCAAATTTGCTAGTAAACAGAGAGATATGTATCATAAGTCACGAAACTGGCCTCAGTACAAACATTGGCGAAATAAAACCATACAGTTAATACGTACTGCAAAGAAAGGTTTTTTTGCAAAGTCAATTGCCGAAAACAAAGACAATACATATTTGTGGAAACATATAAAAGACATAAATGGTAAATCAAAAGAAAATAAACTTCCCGATGAACTGACTGTAAACGGAAATTCTACAACTGATCCACACATTATTTCAGAGTGCCTGAACACCTTCTTTTCAACAATAAGCGATAAACTTAAGTCTGAAAACCCACAAGAAATCCCACAGTTTGAGACAAGTACTCTTTATAATTACATTAAAACTAAAATACCAAATACAGTCCAGTTTGGTATTCATCTCATGAAAATGACCAATCTCATAACATCTTTGAAGTCGCTTGATGTAACGAAAGCCACAGGTCTCAATGGCATTACTCCTAGAATTTTGAAGACATCAGCTGAAGCAGTCGCACCAACATTGTTAGAAATCATAAATTTAAGTCTGATCAATGGCAAATTCCCTGAATCACTTAAACTTGCCAAAATCAAACCGATTCATAAAGGGGGTACAAAATCGGACCCTTCAAATTATCGCCCCATCTCAGTTCTCCCTGTTATATCTAAAATAGTAGAAAAGCATGTTACAAAGCACCTGTTCGCCTATCTAAAAAAGTATGACATTTTACACAAGTCTCAGTCAGGGTTTAGAAAAAATCATTCTTGCAATACTGCATTACTAGGCTTACTAGACAAATGGCTGAAAAATATTGAAAAAGGAGAAATCACAGGCGCAGTTTTCTTTGACCTAAGGAAAGCATTTGATGTTGTTGACCATGAAATTTTACTAAAGAAACTTAAGTCCCACAAATTTGACAATCGCACTATGGAATGGATGGCATCGTACCTGACAAATAGAAGACAATGCATTGTAGATAAAACAGCAACCTCTTCTTTGCAACAAGTTAAATCTGGTGTGCCACAGGGCTCTGTACTCGGCCCTGTGCTTTTTCTCATTTTCATAAATGATATGCCTTTATTCATCAATGAGGCATATGCCGAAATCTATGCGGATGATACAACTGCCCATACAGCTCATAAAGATCAAAATGTTGTTGAAGTAAAACTACAGGGTAGTTCAACTGATTTCAAATTTTGGTGCATTGTTCACAAAATGTTTATAAACTTAAACAAAACATCTTCCATGTCCATAGGAAGTAGGCAAAATTTATCCAATTATAATGCATTAAATATTACAATTGATAATGAGGATATCTCAAACGTTGATAACCAAAAACTGCTGGGGATAATCATCGATAAAACGCTCTCCTGGGATAAACAAATCGACTCTGTTTGTCTTAATATTACAAGACGAATAACTCTTTTAAAACTACTATCCAAATATGTGGACATGCCCAATCTCAAACTTTACTATAACTCCTACATTTTACCTATCTTTGACTATGGCTGCATGATTTGGGGACAGTGTTCAACATACAATATCAATAGATTGCTAAAATTACAGAAACGAGCAGCGCGAATTATTCTCCGAGCAGACTTCATGACACCATCAAAAGAAATGTTCCAAGAGCTAGGCTGGCTTACTTTTACAAACAGAGTGGAATATCATATTTGCATTATGGTTTTTAAGTCTCTTAATGGCCAAGCTCCTGAGTATTTATCAAGCCTGCTCACGAAATGTTCTGAAACAAACACTAGAAATTTACGTTCAAGTAAACAGGAAATTTTGAAAGTTCCATTTGCTCGAACGGCATATTATAAAAAATCTTTTTCTGTCACCGGTCCAAAACTATGGAATGCTATGCCTCTAGAAATTAGAAAATCAACAAGTCTTGCCACTTTCAAAACGTCTGTGAAGAAGTACTATTTAAATAAACAACTTAACGAGACATAGAACACGTTGCATGTTTCCGCCACACTATCACTGTCCCATCGGCAAATACTAGAAATTAGAACATCAAACAAGTCTAAACATATTGAAAACGCCGCGAAGAATTATTTACTAAGCAAATTAACGAGGCATAAAATATGTTGCACGCACATCCAACCACAAAAGCACGTACTTGTAACTGTTAGGGCAGTGGTGTGCTGTCTGGACATTGGTTTCCGCCACATTACCGCTGCCCCGACTGGCAAATACACGCAGAATTAATTGTATATCAAACCCTTATTCTCTTCATGTTCTCAAACTTGTTTGGATGTGGCTACATTATTATTATATTGTATTGTTGTCCCAATTTTGATAATTGTATCTGTTATTTCATGTTTTGTATTGTTGCGTGCGGTTGCTGGACACAGTCTAGCTGACTGCAAACATAGGGCTGTGAGATTTATTGGAGGTTTTTGGCAGCAACGACCTAGGTAGGGAAACCACCCAGCCAGACAGTTTGCTAACGCATGCCATCGATGAGTCTTTCAGCTCTATTTATTTGTGTCTTTCATGCAATGAATGGGACAACTTTTTATGCTTAAGGACACCCAGTATTTTCCGTATCTCAATTAACAAGTAAAAATAAATTTGGTCCCTGTCTTTCGACCACGAGTCAATAAATGTAATGGTTATAGTGAAAAAGGTTTTGGTTAGATAATTTCACTGGTCATACAATAAGCTTATAAAGAAGATGAAATTTACAAGTGCTGTATCTTGCTCTCTCGGTGAATCACATATTACCTTAAATCTGTTATCATAAATATACATGAGTGTCCTTAAGTTGTATTTTCATTTCAAATTCTATGCCTCATTTTAAAGCAATAATTGTACATATTTTTGATAGGTCTCACTGACATCACATTTTGTACATATGTATATAACTATGTTAATATGTTTTACTCTTAAGAGGACCATATGTGAGATTAGTTTATGTACTAAATATGTCATCCTCTTTAAATAAAGACATTATTATTATTATTATTATTCTTGAAGCTAATAAACAACAAAGCCAAGGTAAAAATGGGAATTTTGGGACGTCTCACGGCGAAAAAATCTTGCGTCCCGGGAATCATCTCTTGGCAGAATCATGCGTCCGAGTCCAAGTTTTCTCATCCCGGGACGCCGAATCTGGCGTCCTCGAGATCTCTGATGACATAAGTTAATTAGAATGAGTGTATTATGCTCTGTAGTAACCAATTCAATAAATTTATACATACCAGTACCTTAATTAATTTTTTATACCATTGGGTATTTACCCACCCCTTTTTGGGTATCTGAAATTTTAATTGGGTATGTTCAATATTTTTACCCACTCTGTTTTCAATCAATTGGGTAAAATGGAAAAACAATTGGGTAAGTCGTCACAAAAAAAAATATTAATTGGGTATTATGTATATATTTAATTATTTTTTATCATTTATTAAAGCTTATTTTTTAGATATTGATGTTTCACTGTACGTTGTACTGAACTGAAGGGACAAAATGAAGCCAAATGTAAGAAAGACTATAAAATTTCTACCGTAAAACACAGACACCACTCAATGGATTTGTGCTGCAGACATGGGTCGATACTGTTTTGTAGGCTTTCTTAATAATTTGAGACCAGCCAAGGAACTTAGAAAAGCTAAAAAAATCTCTCATTCGCGAACTGAGTCTACTTTCATTTTTAATAAAATCATGTTTACCCCCATTAAAAGTGATTTCAAACCCGATTTCAAACGTAAATTCCCAACCTGGCACTTGTCAAAACGTTCTTTCACAATTCCATTGAAGAAAGGTTGCGTATAGAGATCAAATCGGCATAGACTATCGTTTTTTTATCGTTCTTTATTTGCTTTGAGGCATATGTAAGCCATGTTTCCCATTTTTGAGAAAATCCACCGATATTGGATCTCGTCGTTATCGGATATTGCACATAATCGCTTTGGGGTGCGCGGGAAACCAGGGACGAACCGAGCTATTCCAAATGAAATTGGTACAACTACTTGCCGAAAAGAAACAGCTCGAAATTTTGATAAAAACCGGTACGCACTAGATTTTCCCGGAATTGCGTATCAGCGATTTCTTTTGCGTTTTCTTACGCTACCGGATCGTTATGAATTGCGTATTTCGATAATTTAATTGCGTAATTACGCAAATACGCATGCTAATTAAGGTACTGACATACTATGATACTTGGCCTTTGAATGTAGTATTTAGGAATATATTTCTTTCTTAGCTTATTGTATCTATGGCATTCTATTCCAAAATGATATTCATATTCATCTTCCATTACAATACATAGCCTACATGTCCTTTCATTTACCGGAACCCTGTGAACACTCACCCACCTACTACCAGCTTCAATTTCCAGACGATTAGATGGCTGATGCCATTCTTAATATGATAATTGCATTATGGAATTTCGTTACATATGCTACCACATGTTACATTGTATTAAAATTATTTAATAGCTGCAGCATGGAACAATGACTTATCTAGGCTGCATATGATCTCATTTAAGCAACCCAAAACACTGTTGTGAATCTCCTGTACTGGATCATTCCCATTACCTACTAGAGTGAAATTAGAAAACACAAGAGGACCAAAAGAATTATCATTGGGTAGGGGGAACGAAAGTTTGATCTCAAAATCTGGGTCACATGACCAAGATGGCCGCCACGCCCATATATTGTAAAAACCCTTCAAAAATCTTCTCCAGAACTGGCTGGCCGATTTTCATGAAACTTGGTATGTAGCATCTGGGACTCCAGCCCATCATAGTTTGTTCAAATGATGACCCTAGGATGACCTTGATCTATTTTACGGCAAGGTCAGTTTTAGAAACATAGGCTTTTACATGGGAAAAATTGAAAACTGAATATTTTGAAAACTATTGCAGCCTGAGACCTGAAAAGTGGTAGATGCAGACAACTAATGGAGTAGTTGAAGTATGTTATTAATTTAGGTCATGGTCATCTCTTGACCTTGGGCGGTCTGTCATCCATACACACTTTTCAAAGATCTTCTCTGAAACCGCTTGGCCAATCAAAGAGAATGAAAGTTTGATTGCAAAATCCAGGTCACATGACCAAGATGGCCACCACTCCCATATATGGTAAAAAACACTCAAAAATCTTCTTCTCCAGAACCAGCAGGCTGATTTTCACTGAACTTGCTATGTAGCATTTCATTTTGGGACTCCAGCCCATCATAGTTTGTTTCAAATGATGACCCTTGAATACCTTGACCAATTTTATGGCAAGGTCAATTTTAGAAACATAGGTTTTTACATGGTAAAGGCGAAAGCAATGGGTATTTTGGAAACTATTGCAGCCTGAGACCTGAAAGTTGCTAGAGGCAGACAACTAATGGAGTCAATGAAGGTATGTAATTAATTAAGGTCAGGGTCATTTCTTGACCTTGACCCAAGGTCTTTTGACCTTGACCCAAGGTTATTTAAATATCGAAATTAAGATTATGGTTTTCTCAGAAGTCACTGGTTTTGGAAACTATTGCAGCCTGAGACCTGAAACTTAGCAGATGCAGACAACTTATGAAGTCAATAAAGGTGTGTAAGTGTTCAAGGTGAAGGTCATTTCATGATGACTTAATGCTCCAAGATCAGGCTTCAGGTGAGAGTTCTCAGGACCATTGGTCCTCTGGGTTTATATTAGCTTTGTAATCTTGGGAATTTGTCTGACAGAATGAAATTTTCTGCTGGACAAAATGAAATTGTGTTGGTTTTGTCAGGCAGACCGGCTTTTTTTGCAAAGACTGTGCCTGTGCTCATAAATCTGAAACGTCATACATACATGTACATGTAGCCAAATTTCAATCAGGCCTAACCGAAAACCCCAGACATGCTCTTTCTTACCTAACACTTCTTGATTTTCTGTTTTCAGTGACCACCACCTGGCATGAGCCAGTTAGTGGGCGGAGCCCATGGCCGATCAACCTGAGAGCCAAACTTGTGGGGGGAAGAAACGTCAAGCGCGGCAACAAGGGGCCAAATCTAAGAAATCATCTCTTCTATCTACAATTGTGAAAAAGTAAGTATATGTAGCAACATAGCAAATTATGAGGTCCCACAACAAATCAAATTGAAGCCCAGGTTTTTCTCTTGGAGATTTTAATTGAGGTGGCCAATAGTAGTGGCCAATGTCCCACTACTGGCAGCTCCTGATGGTCATGTTTTCACGACCATGCAATATACAGTGATTTTTTAAATTGTAAAAAATGAAAATTATCAGTATAATTTTTTGATATTTTTTCTTAGTTTTGCTCAAAACATAGATTGTGGGTACACATTCAAAGCCTCGGCAAACATAGATTGTGGGTACACGTTCCAACCGCAACCGCCTCACACTACTGCCAGATCAACCATGAATCAGCCATGAAAACTCATGGCTTGAGCCATTAACATCACCCAGTAAAAGCGTCATTGTGATGGGCATTAATAAACCATTAAAATGACATTAAATTACCGTTAATGGGAGAGTTATGGCCATTAAAGAAGTCATTCATGGCCATAAATGGACAAATGCGAGCATTAATTTTTAAGGGTTAATTACTAGGGAAATAATGACCATTACAAAAATGTATACTCATGGGCATTAATTTTTTAATGGTAGCCATTAATTTTTTAATGGTTGCCATGATTTTTTTTATAATTTCTAAAGTCATGACCCATTACTATTTTTTATGGCATAATTTAATGGGCAGTGGCCATTAAAAGTGACATTGTGATGGGCATGAGTTTGGATTAATGGGAAAGAGAATTTTTTCCACTGTTTTACCATGCCCATTATCCAAATAAATTTAATGGGCATTAAAAATAAAATGGCAAGTTAATGGTCAAAATATCTGCCTGGAAATGGCCATGAAAATGTAGTTGTATTTTTTCATAGCAAAACCATGCCCATTACAGTAAACCCCTTAAATATTGTCAATGGGCATTAATTTTCTAATGGCCAAACAATGGGGAAAAATCCCGGGCATTGAAAATTTTAATGCCCATTATTCTAATGCCCATTAAACCCCTTAAATATTGTTAATGGGCATTAATTTTCTAATGGCCAAACAATGGGGAAAAATCCCGGGCATTGAAAATTTTAATGCCCATTATTCTAATGCCCATTAATACAAATCATGCCCATTACCGTAACCCTACAATGTGGTTAATGGGTGGGGGGGCAGGTCCAGTAATGGGTCGAAGATAATGGCAACAAAAAATAATGGCCATTATGAAATGGGGGAAGGGACTGTTATAGGCCATTAATCTAGACCATGTCCATAGGCTGTGCAGTGTAGACCCTGACAAGAGCCCTGAATCAAGAATTACTGTTGAATCATATTATGGCTTTCATGCACATTATTGCTAGACTTAATTGCCAAATCTTAACATGGTGAAAGAGCTATCAAGAGCTTAGGACTATTAATAAAGAGCAAGGAGTCATATAAGCAAATTGCTACTGAGAACAACCAACACAGTTGCAATCAATAAAGGGATGGGATGGGTTTGCTGCCATCTATTTGGTTGTTTCAATGGCCTGTTTGCATTGGAAGGATGTACCCAGAAAGTGTCTCTGAAATGAAATTCAGGCCAGAATATGGAATCTCACAACCCCAACCCCAATCAGACACATCTGCAGTATGATCAATAAGAGCAACATGTACAAATGTTCATATTTTAGCAAATTAGCATCAAAGTTCTTCTAAAATGCTTACCTGCAAGGCAGCAAGTGTAACAATCTCGTTTTACAAGCCCTAGCTTATATCAATTTTTCCAGAAATGTTCATTGAATTTCATTCCGCACAATTTTCTACATAAGCTTTGCCTTGACCATTTTCCATCAATGTTTTTGCAGTTTTCTCTTCCTGTTAGCATCTCTTAGCCTGTCTGCAGTTTATTCTTCAAGTTTCTTGTTTGTAGGCATTCTGATGCCTTAGATATTTGAAGATTTGTTCAGACTAGATATCTGTTTACTTTCTAAAATTATATGAAACAGGAAAAGGAAGTGAGGTCAGAGGGCATGGGATTATGGGTAATCAGTAAGCATCTTTCATGGGTGATTGCTTGGCTTGAATAAATGTTCATGGTAGTTAATAAATAAATGTTCATGGTAGTTAATGGGCATGAATCAAAATGAAAGAAGTTAAAACCTTTATGGATTTTATTCATCCCCATTACAAACAAAGTTAATGCCCATGAATGATCTAATTCAGAATTCCAATGATACTATTAATGGCCATAATTAATCATCAAGAGTTTTTTTAATGTCTATGATTTTAGCAACTTTTATAATGGCCATTATTTGTTACTGTTTGGTATTTAGTGGCCATCATTAGTGGGTGATTGATGGGCATGAATAAATTGTCATGGTAGTTAATGGGCATGAATCAAAATCAAAGAAGTTGAAACTTTCCTCAGTATTTCTTTCCTCCCCATTACAAACAAAGTGAATGCCCATGAATGGTCTGATTCAGAATTCAATGATATATTAATGGCCATAATTAATCATCAAGAGTTTTTTAATGCCAATGATTTTAGCAACTTTTATTATAACCATTATTTGTTTCTGTTTGGTATTTAATGGCCATCATCAGTTGGTGATTGATGGGCATGAATAAATGTTCATGGTAGTTAATGGGCACAAATCAAAATGAAAGAAGTTGAAACTTTTCTCAGTATTTCTTTCATCCCCATTACAAACAAAGTTATTGCCCCATGAATGGCCGGATTCAGAATTCAATGATATATTTATGGCCATGATTAATCGCCATATGTTTTTAATGCCAATGACTTTTAGCAATCTTTATTATGGCCATTATTTGTTACTTTTTTGTATTTAATGGCCATCATTCATTGGTGGATTGATGGGCATGAATAAATGTTCATGGTAATTGATGGGCATGAATAAAGCTAAAACAAGAAGTAATGGCCCATTACTTTTTTAATGCCTATACTTTTATGCCGCAACATTATATTAATCTGCATTCCATGTCTTTTTAATGGTAAAATCTTGAATTAATGGCCATAAGTGAGCATTTTAATGGCTGAAGGTTTTACCCGTTAATTTTTTTCTGCAAAGACTAATGGCTCCTTTTAATGGTTTTTGGTATATTCATGGGTCATTAATGGTATTTTAATAGGATTTTAATGGTACCCTTTTGCAGTAGTGTCAGCGAGGCGGTTCTAACGAGTACCCACAATCTATGTTTTGGAGCAAAGATAAAAAACAAGATATATCACAGCATACCCCAGTTTTACTTTTGCTATATTAAAGTGGGGTTCAATGGGGTATACTTTTCATGGATATGTTTTCCTGATGAGTTTCGAGTGTCATTAAAGGTCCAAATACACATTTTTGTGCACCAGGAAAAACCTTGCAAGCCTCTGTGGTTTAGTGGTTAAGCCATTGCCTAGTAAACTGGGGGCCGTGAGTCCAATCCTTGGCTTCCCGGATAAGAGTTTAAACTGAGGTACTATCTCCATATGACTTTAGCTGTTGTGTGGGACATGCCTGTAATACACATATCATTAAAACAACCAAATATTTTTCTTTTGAAATGTGACAGTATTTGGAAAACAAATTGTTTGTGGTTTCTGGCCCTGAAATTTGATGCTGGTGCTTTTGATAAAACAAAAAATTAAACCAGGAAGAAAAAAGCCTTTTTTTCCAAGCAAAAAAACCCACATCAAACAAGACTTTTGTATGTTCAAAATTGTATATCATACCATATGGCTTGCAAGTGCCTACACAATCATTTTATTTCCTGAATCCAAAATACAAGGGCTGAGCAAAAAATTTATGGACTTTCTCCATAACTTTTTTATTTTACACCCATTTTACATTCATAAAAATGTTTTTGTTTTTTTTTAAAGGAGATATACATTTCTTAAACATGTTATCTTGATGTGTTTTCAGAGTTACCTATAGTCCTGGTATTGCTGAAAGGACCCGCAGTGCTGATAGACGCAAGAGTGAAGGGGGCATCATTTCAAGTCTATTCAAGAGGGACAAACACGATACTTCCCAGAAGGACAAACCAGATCATTCGCAGGCAAAGAAGCGGAAGACATCTGTGTCAGAGACTGTTGTCAGTGGTGCGGATAAAAACAAAAACGCTAACACTAAACAGAGTAAATCTTCTTTGGATCAAGGTCAAGGTCACAAACAAGATCAGGGACTTGTGTTGACTACTAAGCCATTACTTGATAGGGAAGCTAGCTTTGAATCGGTCAAAGGCTGTCCAGTGGCAAGCAATAGCTCGTTTTCATTATTTGGTAACAAGGTGAAAGGGTCAAAGGTCATTCTTTCAAGGTCAGAAACCGTTGTTAGGGAAACCAAGGAACCGATTGTCAAGGAAGCTAAGGAAATTCAAAAGAGTTCTAAAACAAAGGCGGGAAAGAAGAGGAAAAGTAGTGGAAGCAGTGTTAAAAGTGAGACTAGTAACTTGTCCTTAGAGTCAGCATCTGTGTCCAGTGCTGGTTCAGCAAGTACTTATCTTAGTGGGGTCAGTGGTTCAAATCTGAGCTCTTTGCTGACCTGTGACCTTCATAAGGGGTCAAGGAAAAGTAAAGGAAAAAAGGGAAAGAAAACTAAAACTCCCGTACCCGCTCCATCCCTTAGTGTTCAAGGATTACCAGAAAATTCTGATAAACAGAATACATCTCAAACTTCTAGTACAGAGCCCAGTGTAGAAACTTTGACCTCGTCAAAATCTAAAAGGTCAAGGTCAAAGAGTGGTGGTCACAAGAAAGGAAAGGGCAAAGGTCAAAGTTCAAGTACTGTTCAGAGTTCAGATACAGTGGAATCCCAACAGAGAGAATCAGTGATTAAATCTGTGGGTAAGGCTAAGAAATCGGATTCTGTGAAGTCGGACTTAAAAGGGGCCAGTGTAACCTTGAGTGGTGCAAGTATCGCACCCGTGCCAAGTAATACGAGTCAGGTGACATACATTCAGCCGCCAAAGAAGCGATCCAAGTGGGATAGGCAGAAGGAGAGTGCTAGCACAAGTGTTGGGAAGGAAACACCGAGCACATCAACAGCCAGTTCACCGCCAGGTCGTTGTGGCTTGAGGCGGAAAAACAGAAGCAAAAACACGGGATCTTGTGCAAGCAGCAGGTGAGAGCTGCGAACGGATTTAATTTCTTTACACTTGAACAATCACTGTAATGAACCATTAGCAGCCAATCTAGAATCTTATTAAAGAAATGTTTTAATGTTGGCAAGTGTGATGGCCTAGTGGTTAGTGTGTCGAGACTCCAGGTGCTGTATTTAAACCCCCTCGTAGTGCCAGTTTGAGTCCTAGAGCAAGGCACACATGCTCCCCATAATACTGGTTAATACACTTTAGGAAATGTTCCCTTTTTCGAGACATTACTGAAAAATTGTTGACCGTGATGTACACGAACAGTAACAAACTAATCTACAAACATTTTGGAATAATTATTGACACATATAGCTTTAATAACAAAAACCTTGAATTTGTTGTTCTTTAATCCGAAAACCAATTAATTTTGCGAGACAGATGAATTAACAAAAACAAATGGCTGTGATCATGTCTATTTCGATATACTTTTAATACAATTTTCTATTTTTAGGCAAGTTCCGCAAGCCACAAAAAACTATTGCTGCAAAGTAAACTTGGAGACAGAATGAGCCACCTCATGAGAAAACCGACAATCTGCATATGCGAAAACAAAGACGCAGATCAGCTTCGCCGTAACCGCGAAGCTGATCAGCATCTGTGTTTTCGCTACATGGATATTACAATTTATCTACTTTCTAAATCCAAAATTTCAATCCTCTAGCCATCTTCTGTGACTGTACAGACTGTTTTGTGTCGGACCAGTTCGGAAACCACATTGTTGGTTTGTTCGGAAACCACATTGTCGGTTTGTTCGGAAACCACATTGTTGGTTTTCCTACGAGGCGGCTCAAAAGCTAGGATACAAAAATTGACAAAATTGTGAATTTGATAGACGTTAAAATAAATTTGAATATATATTTATTTAGTGGTCGGCGTTCCTCCTCTCTGAGTAAGCGACATCAACACCAGGTACCGGTTCCCACCCCAGCCTCGGTACCCGGCCCCACAGGCCCCGGGGCGAGCGGCAGCGCAAGCGGAGGGACAGCCAAACCACACCACTACGGAGGAATGTCGGGTCAGGAGAGTGATAATGCTTCGTCCACCGGCGGGTCGACGTCCAAGACCCAGAATGAAGAAGGGACACAGTCTACTGCTTTAAGTATGTCCGTTTTTCGTTGAAAACTGTTATTTATTCAAAAATATTGCACAGTGGTAGATACAGTGGTGTTATGGCTAAAAACCCATTTTTGCACAGTTCGCGCTGATCACTTGTGATTTTTCGCGGCGAAACCACTGCGAAATTTCACCGGCCAAGGGAAAATTTAAACGTTTAATCGGTTAATTTTTTCGCCGCGAAAAGTCGATTTTCGCGGTGAAATTTCGCCGTATTTCGCGGCGAAATTCGTTTTTTAATGTTTACAACAGGTAAGTTTAAATTTCCTATTTCGCCGCGAAACACGGCGAAATACCTGTAAATGTTAACATATTTTTTTTTTATTTTTAATTTAATGACCACACTATGATTCATCTCTTCCTAGTACAGATCATGATTTGACGTGCACATTAATAATGTGTACAATTATGCATGTATGGAAATGAAAAACGTGCATAATGCAACTTTTCCATTGATATTACATGGTACGATAGCGAAATCACGGATAGACGAAAATATTATTTTATAACGTAATGAGCCAGCTCGTTGAATCTAACTTTGTTTGTTTGTTTGAATAGATGCTTTACGTCTCAAACAAAAGCAATGATCATGTCGGGACGCTGCCTCCATTTTATGGGACGTCATGATATCCAATGGGACACTTTCAGGGTAAAACATGTATACCGGTTTTGCTCAAGTACGAAACCCAACGTATATAGGAATCGAACACAGGACATTTTGTTTCCGGTCAATTCCTGCGATCCACCATTAGGCTTCTGCGCTCAACTTTGTTCTAATTTATCTATTCACCATCGATTTATGCGGCATGCGCTCACATTGCCATGGTGCGTTCTCGTAGTCTTTACTGTATATATGTGCACCGAAATAAACTGAAAATTTCATATGACCCATTTCTTACACAAAATTAGTGTACATGTATGAACTACAATACTTTGTTTTAAACACAGTATCCTCCTTTTTTCTAGTGTATTGTGCCTTGTATACAATGAGGTTTTGACATTCGACATGCATGTACTTGTTCCAAGCCATCCGTACATGTGGATTTTGGAAGGCACACAACACGCTGTTTAACTCCAAACGGTTAGCAAAAGAACCCCGTCAATTATTGACAATTTCGACACAGTTTTGTACATGTACGGTGCTGTACTGCTCGTATTCGACCGAATATCGTATCGGGACCCGGTGAAGGTCGTATGCGACCAAATGTCGTTTCGACTAAATTGATTTCAACGAAACGGCGTCCACTTGACGTAATCGAAAATTCACTGATGCTTTTAGCAGTGGCATTACCACAAGCTATTAAATGTCTAAAGAAGAGTTGAAGCCGATTGCTTCATCATGTTGAATCCAAAGACTTGTATACATCTGTGAGTTGGGATCGCGGTGGCATAGTTGTAGTTCATCTGACTCCGACTCGAGATGCCATGAGTTCGATCCGCACTGGTGACACCGTGTTGTGTCCTTGAGTAAGGCACATTAACTTCCCACAGTACTACTTAATACACAGGAAAGGGTAGTTCCGTCCAAGCATGACTGAAAAATTGGTGACTGGGACGTTCAGCCTCAATACAAACAAATAAATCTGTGGGCAAACATCCCGTGAAAATTGCTTACGCCGCTATAAGCTTTTTTGTTCTGTTAATTAAGCTAGATAATATGATCTAATTACCGTATATCGGGTAAGTCTGAATAATGAAAAAGAGACATGAAAATAAACACAAAGCCGATAATTAGGGTCTCATAAACTCTAAAGCAATTAAGCCACGAATAAAGCACGTAACTCAAACAATTATTATACAAAATTGAAAAGAAAACTAAATATTTATACGACTTGAAATGAAATAAAAACATCCAAATTAAAATAAAATTTAAACAAAAAAAAAAAAAAAAACTTTTTCGCCGCGAAACACTGCGAAACACCGGTCAATTGATTTTTATGCGTAATGACAGGTATACTTTTTCGCCGTGTTCCACCGCGAAATTTCGCCGCGTAATCCGGAATTTCGCGGCGAAATTCCGCGCTGACTTTTATTTTTCACACAATTTCGCCGCGAAATTTTACAATTAGCCGTTAACAAATTAGCCGTTAAAACGGCTAATTTGGGTTTTTAGCCATAACACCACTGTATCTAACTAGGTTTACACAATCAGAGATATCTTTATGCAACAAATCAACTGTAAGAATGAACAAACATAGAGAGTTATGCATAAAACTTCCCATACATTGTATATGCAAGTCAGATTGAACAAACCAACAAATTCTATTCTCATAAATTTATCTTTTAAATGAGCCTTCGCTTAAGAACACCAACAACATGATAGGCAAAAAAAATTTGGATTTAAAAAGAGGGGTTGTACTTTCTGTGTAGTGAAAACAAAGATGCTGATCAGCTGTTCAGATACTGCTTAGCTGATCTGTGTTCAAGCTTTTAGCCTGCTTCTGTGACTGTACAGGCTGGTTTGTGTGGGACCTGGTCAGAAATTGAAATTTTTGTTTTTCTCATGCAAAGCCTCAAGTGTTGCATCTTGTCTCATTCAGCAGGTAGCAGCTCAGCCGGTGCCACGGCAATGAATTCTGAGAGCGAGACGGAGGAAGCAGACATGGGTCGGCTACAGGCCCTACTGGAGGCCAGGGGACTGCCCTCACAGCTGTTCGGGGCCCTGGGGCCCAGGATGCATCAGCTACTGCACAGGACTATGGGAAGTGGTGGGTCAAGTATGTTTGAATTGATATTGTATTAAATACAATCAGTTTAATGATAAGAAATATGAGCCGTCTCGTGGGAAAACCAACAATGTGGTTTCCGAACAGGTCCTACACAAACAGGCCTGTACAAGCACAGAAAAGAGCTAGAAGCTTGAAATTTCGGATTTAAGTAGAAGAGGAATTGTACTATCCGAGTAGCGAAAACAAAGGCGCTGATCAGCTTCGCGGTTACCGCGAAGCTGATCTGCGTCTTTGTTTTCGCCTATGCAGATTGTTGGTTTTCCCATGAGGCGGCTCATATTCACTAAGCACTGGTAATCTGCACCTTTAAGGCATGTCTGGGAACAGTGTGGTTTGGATAACTGACATTTGAGCCCTAGCATCAGAAAACCAACAATCTTGCACATGCGAAACCAAAGGCGCTGTTCAAGCTATTGTGTACGAATGTACAGCATGGGTTGCTGGACATTAACGGAAATCCAGATTGTTGGTTTTCTCATGTGAAGGCTCATTTACATTTGCCTTGGATGAAGCTTGAGTATGGATTGAAGAAGAAGAGAGATTTTACTATCTGTGTAGTGAAATCAAAGGTGCTGATCAGCACAGCTGATCTGCGCATTGCATAGGCAAAAATCTGTTGTTTTTTTTCATGATGTGGCTCAATTTACAGCAGCTACTAAAATTTAAATTTGAAATCTAATCTTTGGTGCCATGATTTAAAAATTTGTTGACATTTAAAAAGTCTAAAATAATCAATGATGGGGGTTGAGGCCGAGATAAGGAAATCTCAGGCCAGTTTTCAGATTATTCAAGTCTCATCCGAGGCTCTGCCGAGGATGAGACTCGAATAATCTGTAAACAAGTCGAGATTTCCTTGTTGAGGCTTCAACACCATCATTGATTATTTTTCTCACCCACGTTTTTAAACATTTTGACTCTGAATAGGCTTCAAGTTCAGCGGGCCATTTTGTTTGGACATAGAACAATATGCAAATTAACCAGTGAAAAAATGAAAATAATTTTGCATTTGCACTCACCTTACAAAAAGATCAAATCAGCATTTTGTTTTATGTATAAAAGTCTCAGCAAAATTAAATTTTGAGGTTTTTTATTAAAGCAGAAGACTACATGTACAATTGCTCCTGATAGCTTCCTGAAATTAACACATTCAAGGCTATTTTTGTCACTGACAGTTCACACTCAGCTCATCACTTCCTTTTATGAGCTGTGACACAAGAAAACCAGTCTTCAGGGTTTCCGACCAGGTCCAACACAAACCGATCTGTACAATCACAGAAGATGGCTTGAAGTTTGGAATTTGGATATAAGTAGAAGAGGGATTGTACTATATGATTAGGGAAAACAAAGGCGCTGATCAGCTGTGCAGTCACTGCACAGCTGATCTGCGTGTTTGTTTTCGCATAGGCAAAAATCTGGTTTTCTCATGACACGGCTCTTACCAAAGTAGCCATAAGAGGTGTACATTTATATTATCTGAACCAGGGTTCGCACAGGCTTGAAAAGTACTTGAAAATGAAGGGCTGTCTTGAAAAGTACTTGAAAACCAAATTTGCCTTGAAAACTGCTGGAAAATTAGCCATTGGCCTTGAAAAGCACTTGAATTTCACTTCTTCGGGTATTCCAGACAATAAGATTCGGTTTCAAAATCAAATGTGAGCATTTAAGAAGAAGTTCGGCAAGTTTGAATACAAAAAGATCGTCGAGAGCGCCATAATGAAGAAACAGGCCGAATGTGTATGGCGCGAATCGGTAACTGAGTTGCGTCCCTTGCGAAATGGTCGCGAAAATTTGGGCCGAAAATATATGGCGCGAATCGGTTCGTACCGTAATTGGGTTGCTTCCCTTGAGGAATGGTTCACGATTTATTGCTTTTGTTTTATCTGCAATGAAAATCCATGATGCATACAGACTAAACAGAACCAAAATGACGTCGAAATGACGTTTTTTCGAGCACAAATTTAATTTCAACATTTCTTAACAAAATGGGAAAGTGCGTGTACAGCAGAAACTGTCTGAAACGTTATCCTTGGGTCAAGGAAACGGACAATAAACACAAGGCACATTGTTGTGCATGTAATAAAGATATTGATGTGGCTCAAATGGGTGAAAGTGCTTTGCGCTCACACGCGAGTGGAGATCGACATAAGAAACATGAGCAGTCTTTATCTGGGACTTTCACAAACTTCTTTATCAAGAAGGAAACAAAAGTTAAGACAGAACCCCCTACTACAGCATCCACCCCAAGTCCTTGAAAATGGTAAGATTTGTCCTTGAAAAGTCCTTGAATTTTACTTGGCCTTGCCTGTATGAACCCTGTGAACACATTTTGAGACAGCTGAAAAAGGCTTGTACTAGGATAGAAAAGCCTCCGACAGGCACACAAAGTGATTGGTTTGTCTTATGGGTGAAAATGTAATTTCAGTGAACAAAGCCACCCAGCTTCTACAAGGACTACAGGCTACAGGAAACGAGGGTCAACAACTGACAGCCGCCATTGAAATGTGCCAGGTATGACAACTTTCAGTAATAGTGTTCCTCCACCATTGAAGACCTACATTTGATGTGTTTGCATTGAATGAGACAAAATTAATGTTCATAAGCTCAGTGAAATAAAAAAAAAAAAAAAACATCAGTTAGTTTCAAAATTCTGTAGACAATACTAGTTATTTTAAACAGAACAGTTCCACAATTTTCATTGAAATAAGTTCTCACAACAAAAGATTTAAGTTGAAAATTCATATAATTTTCTAGATGCTGGTTATGGGAAATGAAGACACATTAGCAGGCTTCCCGGTGAAGCAAGTGGTTCCTGCCCTAATATCGCTGCTACAGATGGAACACAACTTTGATATGATGAACCATGCCTGCCGGGCCCTGACGTACATGATGGAGGCATTGCCAAGGTCATCAGCAGTTGTTGTGGACGCAGTGCCAGTGTTTCTGGAGAAGGTAGGCTAGAGCGAAGTGCCTATAAAAAAATATATGTGGCTGCAGAATAATTGCTCAATTTACATAGTGTGTCTTCAGACTGATGCTTGGGAAAACTAAGAAAATATCTGATTTATAGTCTTGACACTCTTGCTTGACACCTTGGGGAGCAGCGTAGTCTGTTGGCTAGGGCATAAGACACCTGGTTGAGAAGTGTTCTACAGCCACACATTACCTTTATATTACTGGTTAATACCCAGAAACGGTGGAAATTGTTGAGTAGGACATTAAACCGCTATGCAAATAAACTTTTTTTACGCAGCAGTGTTCAAATTCTATACATTTTTCACCGCCAACTTGTGTTGATCATTTCAGCTTCAAGTGATCCAGTGTATGGATGTAGCAGAGCAAGCCCTGACTGCACTGGAGATGTTATCTAGACGACATAGCAAGGCTATTCTACATGCCGTGAGTACCGTTTATCATAGATCTTCTGTTTTACATCCGTTTCCAGAGTGGCAGGTCAGATATTAGATCTCCACAACCTGTGTGCAATGTCTTTGCCCTCTGAAAACTGGTTAAAAATGCCAGTGTAGTGGTGGATCTATCTCAGATTACTAAAATATTGTTGTCAGAGCAGGATGTGAAAGAATGAACCATATCAAAATGATTTTCAGTTTATAGTGGAAGAAATAGCTCAAAATACTGTTTAAGAACAGTGGTTAGATTTACAGGTACAGTGAATTCATCAATATTTTGGATGTTCTAGAACTTTGAAATAAGTTGCTTTGCATTGCATTGTTAAACTGGAATATTAGAGCCGCATCATGAGAAAAACAGATTTTTGCATATGCGAAAACAAATGCGCATGTCAGTGCCTTTATTTTTGCTACTGGGATAGCACTATTCCTATTCTACATATAGACAATATTTTAAGCCTCTGGCCTGCTTCTTTGACTGTATAGGCAGATTTGTATTGCACCTGGTCAGAAACCCCCAATATCCGTTTTCTCCCATCGCAGCTCATTAAAGAACCTTAGCCATTGAGCATTCATGTTTTACAGAATGGTATAGCAGCGTGTCTGATGTTCCTGGATTTCTTCAGTATCAATGCCCAGCGTTGTGCCCTGGCCATTGCCGCTAACTGTGTGCAGAACATGACGGGAGATGAGTTTCATTATGTACGAGATTCGGTGCCATTGTTGAGTGCTAGGCTGTCACATCAGGTATAAGTTGTAATTGTTGTATTCATGCCTACTTGAGTAGAAATAAGGATATTCCATATGAAAACTATAAAATGATGGTGTTAGAGGCATGAGAAGGCAAGTCAACTTGTGAAAATAGGTCTTGTTCTCAAAAATTTGGAAAAATCACAAATTGCATGTGTATCACGTGTATGATAGTTCCAGGTCTAGTAGAGCTGTTTAATGGCACTAAATCAGTTTGCAGTTGACCAGAATCATGAATGAAACCAAACGTTTTGAAAGAAATTTTATATTTTCCAATTTTTGAAATTTAAGAGATGGTTACTGTTCATTGACGCGGAGCATAAATGAGCCGCAACATGAGAAAACCAACATTTTGTGTATATGAAGACAAAGGCACAGATCAGCTGTGCAGTAACTGTACAGCTTATCAGTGCCATTGTTTTTGCTACGTGGATAGTACAATTCCTGTACTTTTTAAATCCAAAATTTCCAGTCTACAGCCGTCTTCTATGCATTTACAGCTCAGTTTGTGTCGGACCTGTACAGAAACTACATTGTTTTCTCATGACCTGTCTCATTTGTCATAATAGATGATCATAGATGAACTCACTTTGAAATGGAATAATTTCAGGACAAGAAGTCGGTAGAGAGTTGTTGCCTATGTTTCTCCCGACTGGTGGAGAACTTCCAGACTGATCAGAGAATACTGAAGGAAATAGCTGTGCAGGGTCTACTCACTAACATACAGCAACTGGTAAGGGAATAGTTTTCCAATTTTAGACATTTGAACTTATCCATAAATACAATCTCTAGCAGACATTTCTATTCACATATTAACCCATATTTGACTAATTATGGATTCGCCAATCATTATCAATTGGATGATTCCACTTTCATTTTTAGGGGTGTTAGGAGTGATTTTTATTTTTATCTCATTTTTCGATGAAATTTCTTTGTGCAAACAGAATAGCACCAGATGGGACACCGCATTCTGCAGGGTCACATCTGGGGCTATGCTGTTTGCTTATGTCCCACAAAAAGGACGCTAGGCTTAAATGAGTTAATGATTGATTTGGAGAGCTGTGCACTAAGTACTGATTATCTGCCGATGAAAGCTGGCTTTGAACAATTTCATTGTCTCCAGTGATAGAGAAAATTTGTTTAGTAAAGGAGAGAAATATCAAGTTATTAATCGCTTTCAATATTAATGAGCCGCCTCATGGGAAAACCAACAATCTGCATATGCGAAAACAAAGGCGCAGATCAGCTTCACAGTAATTGCGAAGCTGATCAGCGCCTTTGTTTTCGCTACACGGATAGTACACTTCCTCTTCTTCTTAAATCCAAAATTTCAAGCTTCTAGCCTGCCTCTGTGACTGTGCAGCCTGATTTGTGTCAGACCTGTTCCGAAACCACATTGTTGGTTTTCCCACGAGGCGGCTCATTTATGTCATGTAGACAATTACCAGATGCTATGATGAGATTTTGAAATGAAATCTTTTTTTCTACAGTTGGTAGTGAGTCCTCCAGTTGTGAGTACAGGGACATTTGTAATGGTGATCAGAATGCTTGCCATAATGTGTGGAAGCTGTCCTGATCTGGCTGTAGTACTTCTTAGACAAAGTAAGCATTGTTCATATGTACATACAAGGCCCCTTTCAAAATCCCAGATACTACGGCTCGTACATAACTCGCACCGAGAGACCTTAGAGCTGTAGTGACGTAACTTAAAGTACTGTAATTTTGTAAATTTACGTTTTTATGTTGCGAATTTTCAATTTCATAATTATAAGTAAGTTCTTGAATTTTTGAATGAGTACTCATGCAGTCTTTAAAGCCTATAGTAATTATTATAGCCCCGCTTTGGAAAAGTGGGGCTATACTGGATTCACCCTGTCCTTCCGTGATTCCGTGGTTCCGTGATTCCGTGGTTCCGTCATTCCGTGAACACTTTGTTTCCGCTCAATATCTTAAGAACAAATTGACAGAATCTGACCAAATTTTGTATGCACATCAACATTGACAACATCTACTTTGGGATTGTTGCCCGTCATGTTTTGCAAAATTTTGAAGGAGTTACGACCCTTGATTGACGTCAGAATTTCGTTTCGGCTCAATATCTCGAGAGCAAATTGACATAATCTGACCAAATTTTGTATGCACATCAACATTGACAACATCTACCTTGGGATTGTTGCCCGTCATTTTTCGCAAAATTTTGACGGAGTTATGGCCCTTGATTGACGTCATAATTTCGTTTCCGCTCAATATCTTGAGAACCGATGGACAGAATCTGACCAAATTTTGTATGCACATTAACATTGACAAGATCTAGCTTGGGATTGTTGCCTGTCATTTTTTGCATCATTTTAACGGAGTTATGGCCCTTGATTGACGTCAGAATTTTGTTTCCGCTCAATATCTCGAGAACAAATTGACAGAATCTGACCAAAATTTATATGCACATCAACAATGTAAAGATCTAGCTTGGGATTGTTGCCCGTCATTTTTCGCAAAATTTTGACAGAGTTATGGCCCTTGATTGACGTCAGAATTTGGTTTCCGCTCAATGTCTCGAGAACAAATTGATAGAATCTGACCAAATTTTATATGCACATCAACATTGACAAGATTTAGCTTGGGATTGTTGCCTGTCATTTTTCGCAAAATTTTGACAGAGTTATGGCCCTTGATTGACGTCAGAATTTCGTTTCCGCTCAATATCTTGAGAACAGATTGATAGAATCTGACCAAATTTTATATGCACAACAACATTGACATGATCTAGCTTGGGTCTGTTGCCCGTCATTTTTCGCAAAATTTTGACAGAGTTACGGCCCTCGATTGACTTCAGAATTTCGTTTCCACTCAATATCTCGAGAACGAATGGACAGAATCTGACCAAATTTTGTATTCACATCATCATTGACATGATCTAGCTTTGGATAGTTGCCTGTCATTTTTCGCAAAATTTTGACTGAGTTATGGCCCTTGACTGACGTCAGAATTTCATTTCCTCTCAATATCTTGAGAGCCAATTGACAGAATCTGACCAAATTTTGTTTGCACATTAACATCGACAAGATCTAGCTTGGGATCTTGTCATTTGCCCGTCATTTTTCGCAAAATTTTGACGGAGTAAACAGCCCTTGATTGACGTCAGAATATAGTTTCCACTCAATATATTGGGAATAAATTGATAGAATCTGACCAAATTTTATATGCACATCAACATTGACATGATCTAGCTTGGCATTGTTGCCCGTCATTTTTCGCAAAATTTTGACGGAGTAACAGCCCTTGATTGAAGTCAGACTATAGTTTCCACTCAAAATATTGAGAATGAATTGACAGAATCTGACCAAATTTTGTATGCACATCAACCCTGACAAGATCTAGCTTGAGATTGTTCCCTGTCATTTTTATCGCACCTGCTTATAGCAGGGTGCGATATAGGAGTTCAAATTTCCGTCCGTCCGTACGTACGTTCGTCCGTTCGTTCGTTCGTCCGTCCGTCAACATTTACGTCGAAGTTTAGTTTTCTCGACATCAGTGATAGCTGCGAGTCTGAAACCTTGCATAGTAATTGTCCCTGACATACCCTTCAAGCACGCACCTTAACCCGGTGCCCTTGACCTATATTTCACGGTCCACTGACTTTGAAAATTTTTACGTTGAAGTTTGGTTTTCTCGACATCAGAGATAGCTGCAAGTCTGAAACCTTGCGTAGTAATTGTCCTTGACATACCCTTCAAGCACGCACCTTAACCCGGTGCCCTTGACCTATATTTCACGGTCCACTGACTTTGAAAATTTTTACGTCGAAGTTTGGTTTTCTCGACATCAGAGATAGCTGCAAGTCTGAAACCTTGCATAGTAATTGTCCTTGACATACCCTTCAAGCACGCACCTTAGCCCGGTGCCCTTGACCTATATTTCACGGTCCACTGACTTTGAAAATTTTTTCGTTGAAGTTTGGTTTTCTCGACATCAGAGATAGCTGCAAGTCTGAAACCTTGCATAGTAATTGTCCTTGACATACGCTTCAAGCACCCACCTAAACCTGGTGCCCTTGACCTATATTTCACGGTTCACTGACTTTGAAAATTTTTACGTCGAAGTTTGGTTTTCTCGACATCAGAGATAGCTGCGAGTCTGAAACCTTGCATTGTAATTGTCCTTGACATACCCTTCAAGCACGCACCTAAACCTGGTGCCCTTGAACTATATTTCACGGTCTATTGACTTTGCCCGATGCAGGTGCGATATCGACCTCCGCGGAGTTCTTGTTTTTGCATAATCTTAACAGAGTTTTGGCCCTTGATTGATGTCAGAATTTTGTTTCTGCTCAATACCTTGAGAACAAATTGTCAGAATCTGACCAATCTTTTTATGTGCATCAACATTAACCAGATCTAACTTGGGATTGTTGCCCGTCATTGTTTGTCTCACCCTGGCAAAAAGCTCAGAAGCGGGGCTATAGTCAGATCCTCTGACAATTCTAGTTAATTATCAGGAACTTTTTTTCCACTAGACGACAAGCGAATATTAGCGAAAACCATGTTCTCGTGAACATTTTTGAATTTACAGCAACAAATTATTTTCCAGGTGATTATAATGAATATGGGAACATGTTCAGCTTTAATTTTGGTATAGTAATGAAAATTTTAGACCTGAAAACTAATATGACTTCAGTGTGGCACTGACGCAAGTCTTGTTGCCGGTAACGAGCATGATCTTTGCAAGCCAAGGGTACCAAGTCCACTTCTGTCCTTATGCATAGATGGAGCCAAGTGAACTTAGAACCCTGGGCTTGCAAAGATGAATAAGTATTAAATGGATTGAAGCATTAGTTTGATTTTTAAAGCATTGAAAAGATGTTCATATGATGATTAGAGATTTATATTCATTGTTACAGAGGTGGCCGAGACGCTGTGTTATCTCCTTGTCGGTACGTCAGAACATGCTGCACAATCTATTGAGGTGAGAAAGACCATTTTAATCTCTCTGATAGCAAAGCAAAAAACAGCCACATAACGAGGAAAAACTGGGTTTCTGACCACCTTTGACACAAACTAGGCTGTGCTGCAATGGAAATGCTAGCAATTCACAATTTCAGATTTAGAAAGAAGAATTGCACTATGCATTCTATAATGTAGAAAGTTCAAAGGGGCTGATCAGTTGTAAGAGTTATTTCATTGTAAAATGGAATAACAATTCACAATCACTCCTGAGCCCACAAAAATGGTTGTGGAATTACCCTTATATTAAAAGAGAATGCAATAGTCAACAACAATACATTTAAAAGTAAAGATCTAATCAAAGCAAACATGTTGGTGCAAATTTTGCTCAAATCAGTTAAGCAATAAGCCAGATCTTGGCATTTGAAATTATCGGAACAAAGTGACTTTTGGTTGCCATTTGAATATTTAATTAGAAACTGTAAAATCAAAAACAATGTACAAATTGTATATTTCAATATTGATTTGATAAAATATGGCTAGAATTAATAGAAGATCAATGGTAGAAAACATTTAAACAAAATTAACAGATAAATATTGATAGGTTTCATTAATATTGATCATGCATATTTAATCATGACTTTATGATGTCATGAAGCCTCATGATTATCCAAGATGGCCACCTCTTTAAACAGAAATCAAGGGGTATTTAAACCAACATAACTTTCTTAATTTTCAATAATTTTAATAAAACTTGTACCAAATTGTAAAGAGAAAGGAGTACTTTCATTTAAAGTGCATTGCAATTCAACATTGCCTTTCCCTTTAAAGATGTGCAAGTGTATTCATCATAAATTAGTTAATTTATATTTTCCTGTTTCAGCTGGTATCCAGAACCCCGCAGGAACTCTATGAGATAGTGTGTCTGATTGGGTAAGTGCCTGAAAATTGTCACAAGTAGAGAAACTTTAAGATGAAGTGTTTGAAGGTTCAATTCCAGTTCAAAATGGGCTGTTGAAAGTGATTTACAGAAGAATGTGCATTCAGCACTGATAATCTACCTCGCAGTGACTTTTTAAGAAACTTTACTCTGTAGGATATGTAACTGTTCTGACCTCATATTATCTCAGTTTTTTACCTTAGCCGTTTATCATTTAATGTGTTACAAATTACAAAAACAGAAAAGGCATTTTGTGGAAAAATTCACCTCAATAAGTTTGTAGTGATAATCTGATGAAAATTTCAGGGAACTGATGCCCACCCTGCCCACAGATGGGATATTCTCCATAGACTTATTGATGAGAAAAGGTTCTGGAGCTAATATAGATGCTGTGATCTGGCAGTGGAAAGATGACCGAAGTCTATGGCATCCTTATACGCCCATAGATAGCAAAATAATAGAGGTAGATTTGGCGTATTATGGCTCTATAGCTTGATGAATAGCATGTCTTTTTGGTGATAAGCAGACCAGCCATTGATCCTAACGTCTGGCAAAGGTGAAGATTTGGTCATCACAATATTTCTACCTCTTCTGCTGATTCAAAAGTGCAATTGTCTTTTAGTGTTGAAAAAATGTACACTAAGTGAGGTGCTGAAAAATATGTTCAAAATTTGAATCAAACCATTTGTTGGCTTTTAAAAAATGAATGCAGCTTTGGGGTGTATGAAACTTAGATGTTTTTTACCAGGCTGCTCACCAGTCCGGGGAGGATGAAGTCAGTTTGTCTACTATGGGCCGAGCCTATACGATAGACTTCAACTCCATGCAACAGATAAACGAAGATACCGGTACCGCTCGATCAGTCCAGAGAAAAGTTAATCCATTTGCCACAACACAGCCTGGCTCAGGTATGTACATGTATAGAAATCTTCACTAGACAAGTTAGTTTGTCTACTATGGGTAGATCCTACCTTACGAAAGCATGTCCATGCAATATACAGATTTTCAAAGCTGTTAAAAATGAAAAATTTGAAAAATGCTTTACCCCTGAGTGCCGACAGAAGTGCTGTGCTGTAACCTTGAGAAAGACTCATTAACTTCCCACAGTGCTGACCCAGGAAGCAGGCGGCGATTAAGAGCACTGTTTCTTAATCGATCATCTCACCACTGTGTCTGGTGTGGGTTCTGGCCACATGTGAGACAAGCCAAGTTCTGCTTGCGGGTGTGCAAGGTGTTTTTTCTCGGGTTGCTCCCGTTTTCGCCCCACCTACTGATTGGCCCGTCTCGTATGAGCTGAAATAATCTTGAAAGGGACGTAAACTGAATTTAAAAAAAAATGACCCAGAAAGCGGTGGCTCTGTACCGACTTGGCTGAAATTGTTAAACCACAATACAAACTAAATCAAATTTTGTGTATTTTCCAGCCTCTACATCGGAGACGGACCTGGAACAGTGTGATTCCCGCGCTGAAGTTCTCAAAGAAGATACAGATCTCGCCTCATCTTTTATACAAACATTGTTCGCTGTTCTGTATGAAGTCTATAGCTCTTCAGTAAGTTACTTTTAATACAGTTGATTGCAGGCTGGTCCCACAGTTTGGCACAAAGTTTTGATGATAAATTATTTCGGAAACATTGTTGACTGGGATATTAAACAACAATATAGCAAGTTTTCTATCACAAGCTAGGTGGCCTAGTGGTAAAGTGTCAGACTGAATCGAGAGGCCCTGGCCCGAAGGTTATAAAACATTTTTCATGCTAAGCTCAGTTGAGACTAAAATTTATCCTGCTCATAAATGTTAAAATGCCAACAATTATTGGCGTTTCAACATTTATTAGCAGGATACTTACAGACTTTGGAGTTCCAAACCTTTAAATTTAAGTCTCAGCTGAGCATGAAAAAAGTTTTATAACCTGGACCCAGTTGTTCAAAGCATCGTTAGCTTAACAATATCGTTAAAGACATAAATTTGTTAAGCAAATATCAGCTAAAGTAACAAATACACTGTTATTTTTTGTTGAAAAAATGTGAGAATCCTTTGCAGTGCAAAGGATTCTCACATTTTTTCAACAAAAAATAACAGTGTATTTGTAATATTAATGTTTGAAATTTTAATGAAACGTTAACTAACGACGTCGTTAGTTTTGAACAACTGGGCCCTGTTTTATAAGCTCAGGTCCTGCTTTTCATCCTCACTAGGGTCACCATGTTGTGACATTGAGCAAGTCTCATTAACTCTTCATAGTACTTATTATTATGCAAGGCGGCCCCCGTGGTCGATTGGTTAAGGTCGCTGACTTCAGTGCTCTTGATCATTCGATCATCTCACCGATGTGGGTTCGTGCCTCGCTCGGGGCGCGAGTCACATGTGGGACAAGCCAAGTTCTGCTTGTGGGTGTGTCAGGTGGTTTTTCCCCGGGTACTCCGGTTTTCGCCCCACCTACCGATTGATCCGTCTCGATATGAGTGAAAAAGCTTGAAAGGGACGTAAAACTGAATAATAAAATAAATTATTATGCAAGATGCTGTGGCTCTATCCTGACACAACTGAAAAACCACAGAACAAGCATTTTTTTCCCTTGCAGGCTGGTCCTACAGTACGACACAAGTGTTTACAAACCTTGTTGAGGATGATCTATTACGCCAGTGATGAATTGTTAAAGTCTGTTCTACAATCTCAACCTGTCTCTAGGTAAACTGACCACAAGATTATAAAACTGTTTTCATGCTCAACTCAGCTGAGACTCAAATTTATCCTGCTCATAAATGTTAAAATGCCAACAATTGTTGGCATTTTAACATTTATTAGCTGGATAAATTACTGGTTTTGGTTATCCAATCCTAGTATTTCTATCACATTTGATTAATTCAGTATTTATGAGCAGTTGAAATTTTGTGCTCTATTGAGTTGAGCATGAAAAGTTTACAAACCTTGTTGAGGATGATCTATTACGCCAGTGATGAAATTTTAAAGATTGTCCTATAATCTCAACCTGTCTCTAGGTAAACTGACAACAAGATTGTAAAATGTTTTTCATGCTCAACTCAGCCATTGTTGGCATTTTAACATTTATTAGCTGGATAAATTGCTGGTTTTGGTCATCCATACCTGAAATATCTACTAGTTTGATCATACACTGTATCAGTAGTTATGAGCAGTTAAAATATTGTACTCGACTGAGTTGAGCATGAAAAAAAAAAAGATTACAAAACTTGTTGAGGATGATCTGTTAAGCCATTGATGAATTGTTAAAGTCTGGTCTACAATCTCAACCTGTCTCTATGTAAAGTGTTTTGTCACAAAGATTTCTTATATGACACGCCAAGATTTCAAAAATCATGGAGATGTTTTATACAACAAGAGCGGTTCTTTTAGAAAATTAGAGAAATAGCGTATAAATAATTTGGCAATAGTTTAAGATACTGTTCTTATCATATAACCATGTGGTTATGTCTGACTGTGTTCATAATTAAACATAAATTAGGCAGTTTGATTTTGCAGGCCATATGATGTTATTAGTCCCAGTGCGAGGTACAAAATGGAGGTAGAATCCTACATGGCCCAGTGGTTAATCCACTCACCTTGCCAATTGGGGACTCGTTTCAATCCAGTATTTTGATAGAGACTGAATCAAGGTGTCCTCTCCATATGACCCCATTTGATTTTAATCTCCATCTATATTTGAGCCGCCTCTTGGGAAAACCAACAATTTGCATATGCGAAAACAAAGGCGCAGATCAGCTTCGCGGTAACTGCAAAGCTGATCAGCGCCTTTGTTTTCGCTACACGCATAGTACAATTCCTCTACTTTCTAAATCCAAAATTTCCAGTCTCTAGCCATCTTCTGTGACTGTACAGGTCGGTTTGTGTCGGACTTGGTCGGAAACCACATTGTTGGTTTTTCCACGAGGTGGCTCATTTTTTAGCACAATTTGTTGTCTCTTTTCAGTCATATTGCAGCCATGATGGCCTCCTCCGACCTGAAAGTTGTGGTGGGTGGGGTACAGATGGCTGAAATACTTATGCAGAAGCTCCCAGATATCTTCAGTGTCTACTTTAGGAGGGAAGGTAGGTGAAATTAACATTCATGTCATTTCATTTGAGCCGCCGCATGAGAAAACCAACAATTTGCATATGCGAAAACAAAGGTGCAGACCAGCTTGGCGATCAGCACCTTTGTTTTCGCTACACAGATAGTACAATTCCTCTTCGTCTTAAATCCAAAATTTCAAGAATCTAGCCTGCTTCTGTGACTGTACAGGCCGGTTTGTGTAGGACCTGGTCGGAACTCCAAATTGTTGGTTTTCTCACGCACAGGCTCATTTATTCATGGTTGCCTGGACAGGGAAGGAAAATTAAATAAAGTCAGAATTATTTTAATTATTTTGTGGGGTTGACAATGAATAGCATTTTGAAATCCAAAATTTGAATCCAAAGTGTTACCTTGTGAAAAACCTGAAATTTAAGCTGTAATTTTAGCTGTGTCAGGAGAAAATGTGTTTATGGTTTCCACCCTGACCCAGGTCTCACACAAGCAGACTTATGCAAGTCTCAGAAGAAGGCTTGATGCTTGAAATTTCAGATTAGAAAATGAGTTGTAATATCCATGAAGCAAAAACAAAAGCATTGATCAGCTGTACAGTTACTAATTTTGTCTATGAATTTGCTCAAATTGTTTCTCTCTCGTAGGTGTCATGCATCAAATGCAGAAGCTCAGTGAATTAGATCCCCACGCCGTCACCCCGGTCAAGCCCCCGTCATCCCCGACCGTCACCGGGTCGACAGTCAGTATCAGTAGCAGCTTGACCAGTACAAGCACCCAGTCGACTGAGAACGAGAAGAAAAATACAGGGTCGGCCAGCAGCTTGGGATGTAGCACGTCGACGGACGAATCACACGAATCACAAGATAGCAATTCTACACAAATGTAAGATCTACAGTGTTAAAAACAAAGTAATCAGTCAAAAATTAATTTGAACAAAAGAGGACAAAACATGTTTGTGCAGGATCTGAATGTGAAATATGAGCCGCCTCATGGGAAAACCAACAATCTGCCTAGGCGAAAATAAAGGCGCATGGGAAAACCAACAATCTGCCTATTCGAAAACAAAGTCGCAGATCAGCTTCGCAGTAACTGCGAAGCTGATCAGCTCCTTTGTTTTCACTACACAGATAGTACAATTCCTCTACTTTCCAAATCCAAAATTTCCAGTCTCTAACCATTTTCTGTGACTGTACAGCCTGATTTGTGTCGGACCTGTTCCGAAACCACATTGTTGGTTTTCCCACGAGGCGGCTCATATATGAAATAAATGAACATCAGGTTTTGAACAAAATATGAATGGTGGTTAAAGCTCTTACCTTGTAAAGTAGGGGTTGTAAGTTCCATTCTGGCTTCTCTAGTCTTTGTATTAGGCACAACACTCAGTGTCATTTCCATATTACCCTAGCTGTTTAGGGAGACATAAACATCAAAATCACCGGCAAAATGAGAAAACAAACAATGTGGTTTCCGAACAGGTCCGACACAAACTGGGCTTTACAAGCACAAAAAAGAGCTGGAAGCTTGAAATTTCGGATTTAAGTAGAAGATGAATTGTACTATCCCAGTACTATCCCAGTAGCGAAAACAAAGGCGCTGATCAGCTTCGCGGTTACCGCGAAGCTAATTTGCGTCTTTGTTTTCACCTATGCAGATTGTTGGTTTTCCCATGGGGCGGCTCATTTCCATATTACCCCAGCTGTTGAGGGAGACATAAACATCAAAACCACCAGCCAAATAGTAATGAGAAAAATCACTGGCTTTATCAGCAGTAGCAAAGACAAGCAAGAAATTAAGAATTTTTAGCGTCATAGAAAATTAAACGCAAATTGTTTGGTTACTATATTTCCATGTATGTTCAAAAGTATTTATCCTAAAATTCATGTATTGATATCTTCTTTACAGGAGATTAAGTGATGTATTAAAACGAAAGAAGCCCCCAAAGCGGCAAGCTCGTAAAGGCTCAAAACCTGACGAACCCTCGCAAGACACCAGCCTGAAACCAGGACCGGTCTCGGGAGGGCGTGTCAGTCGCAGTAAACTCGCCTCAAAGGAGAAGAGTAGCAACTCGTCATCAAAGATGTCATTTTTGCCGAGTTTGAATCCCCGTAGTTGGGGGAAGCTGGGCGGATCATCGTCGTCGGATCGTCCGCTGTTGTCTAAAGATGCTAGTCTGAAACCTGCTCAATCCGCGGCTCCGAATAATAAAGATAAAATAAAACAGTGGATCAAAGATCAGGGTAAGAAATTTAGAAATGGAATTTTCAAGACTTGGGTTATGGAGTTGAAGAAAGTAATTGTAGGCTCATCTTAGACAAAATTCTTTGTGCAGACTTCTTCCAGATCTGATGAACAGTTATTATTCAGAGTTTTGACAGTGAAAATTCATTCTAACATAAAACACAAAGATAATATGAGCCGCCTCATGGGAAAACCAACAATCTGCATAGGCGAAAACAAAGGCGCAGATCAGCTTCGCAGTAACTGCGAAGCTGATCAGCGCCTTTGTTTTCGCTACACAGATAGTGCAATTCCTCTACTTTGTAAATCCAAAATCTCAAGCTTCTAGCCTGCTTCTGTGCTTGTACAGGTCGGTTTGTGTCAGACCTGTTCGGAAACCACATTGTTGGTTTTCCCATGAGGCGGCTCATATGCAAATAAGGATTGCCTGATGAAGTGCTTCATGTACATAGTAATGTACATGCATTCTCATAGAGCTGAGGGATTAATTGTTGCTTTATGATAGAGAGAAAAGCACTCCAGATTGAGCGGGGGAGGTGGGGCACAAGGTTGTTTACCTTAGCAAGACAGTTCAACTCTCCATGGTACAGGGGCCAGTTGTTCAAAACTACGTTAACTTAACGTCATCGTTAAGACCTAAACTTATTAAGTTAATGCCGACTGCGTAAGCAAATACACTGTTATTTTTTGTTGATAAAATGTGCGAATCCTTTGCATTGCAAAGGATTCTCACATTTTATCAACAAAAAATGACAGTGTATTTGTAATACTGCCATTTGAAATTTTAACGAATCGTTAACTAACAATGTCGTTTATTATGAACAACTGGGCCCAGGTTATTACATAGGAAGTGGTGGCTCTTTCCAGACATGACTGAAAAATTGTTAACTGGAATATCAAACAACAAAACAAAATAAGAAATGAGCCGCCTCGTGGGAAAACCAACAATGTGGTTTCCGAACAGGTTCGACACAAACCGGTCTGTACAGGCACAGAAGAGGGCTAGAAGCTTAAAATTTCAGATTTAAGTTAAAGAGGAATTGTACTATCCGAGTAGCGAAAACAAAGGCGCTGATCAGCTTCGCGGTGACCGCGAAGCTGATCTGCGTCTTTGTTTTCGCCTATGCAGATTGTTGGTTTTCCCAAGAGGCAGCTCAAATCATTACAACCACTTTTCTCTTTTCAGCAAAACGATTCCTGGAGCAATACTTCAGCGTGGAGAGTCCCACCGACAGTCACCCTGCACTGAGTACCCTCAACAGGCTGTGCATTGCTACAGAAAAACTCACCATTGAGGTAAGGCTTAAAAATTATCTGTTCTCCTGACTCAAGCGTTTTAGGCACTTTTAGGGAATTTCCATGGGATTTTTCCTGTCAACCATTTTATCTAATTTCATTGATGTAAAAATAATCTCAAAATAGAAAAATGTTTTCCTACCTTTTTACCTTACTTTACAGTTGCATGTACCTGAAACACTTATACTATTCATTTTGGCGTAAAGTAGAACCATAGTTAAACCCTGATAATAGAGACAACCAACATGAATGAGAACAACGATTGCAGATGAAATCTACAGAAGGTGGACAAAAGTATTCGTCGCGTTTGTAAAATTCCATTGACTTCAATGCATTTCCATGTTTGCGAGAAAAATTATCCTGCTTCTCCTAGTTAACGTATTTTAAAGTTTTTGGTGTCATTTGAAAGGTAAATGAAAAAAGCAATAAACAAGTTATTTTCATTTAATTCCCCACATGCGTTTTCAAGCAACATTTTTTTAAAAAGTTGTGAAATATTTTTTGACAATTTTTGGGCGACGTCACCATTGACGTCAATGGGAAAATTACTTTTTCAAAATTTCCTGAAACTTTAATCTGTTGTTTTTGAAAAATGCAATGTCGGAACATCTTCAAATGACATTTGTTTATTGCTTTATTTATTTAACTTTAAAATGACACCAAAATCATGAAAATATGTTGACCAGAAGAGGCAAGATCATGTTTCTTGTATACATGAAAATACATTGAAGTCTATGGAGTTTTCAAAAGTGATGAATACTTTTGTCCACCTTCTGTATAAGCAACAATAGAGGACTAATACCTGTCTGGGAACAACTTTCTATGGATGAGAATTATCCTTGGTAAGTTGTTCCCAGACAGTTGAACCGCCTCATGGGAAAACCAACAATCTGCATAGGCGAAAACAAAGACGCAGATCAGCTTCGCGGTAACTGATCAGCGCCTTTGTTTTCGCTACACGGACAGTACACCTCCTCTTCTTCTTAAATCCCAAATTTCAACCTTCTAGCCATCTTCTGTGACTGTACAGCTCGGTTTGTGTCGGGCCTGTTCGGAAACCACATTGTTGGTTTTCCCACGAGGTGGCTCAGTTTTTAACATCATATAGCCTCTTAATGATTATACCATGAAAAGCCAGAGGGTCAGACTGAAGCTAGAGGTCCTAGGTTTAAATTCCATGCGGGTAACATGTGTCGAACAAAAGACTTTAAGCTTACCATAGTGCAGATTAAAATACTTTGGAAGTGGTAGCTCTATCCCAACATGACTACAAAACTGTTGATCAAGATGTTATTCATGCGAAGCCACTCTATAACCTAAAAAGTGAAAAAAAAAAAAAAAAAAAAAAAAAACAATGAAAAACAAATAAAAATAACCCTCAAAGAACAAAACATATTTTCATATTTTTTTCCAGGAGGACAGTGGCCTTGAAGCTTTACAAGAAATATCTGTGATAGTTAAAGAGAGTGATATCTCCCCATTTGAGGTGATCCATAGCGGGCTGGTCAGCAAGTTACTTGCTTATCTTACCACCATGTCGGGGGCGGCTCCGAGGGATGTCAGGATTAGAAGATTTCTGCATGTCTTTCTGAATTGTCCTGTAAGTATAACATAAGCATTCATGTACAATTTGTGTGAAAACTATGTCACCCTTAGTGTAAAAGAAAGTGATATATTGCGCTTCGAGGTGATCCATAGTGGGCTGGTCAGCAAGTTACTGTCTTATCTCAACACTATGCTTAGGGATGTAAGAATACCGAGGTTCACGCATTTAGCTTTCTGATATGTCCAATAAGAAGATACACGTAATAAAAATCCAAAACTTTTCTGGAAAACCTTAAATGACATGAAAGGTCCTAACAATAAATCTAGTAACGTGAAATCCATATCTGAATGGACACATTATTTTGAGGAACTATATAAACCAAATGATAATGAACTTAATTTTGATGAGGAGATAAATGCTTTTTTGTCTGATAAGTCGACATCACATGATCTTGACTTCCCATTCAATTGCAAGGAAGTCAGAAAGGGACTCTCAAACCTTAAGGTAAATAAAAAAGAAGGTATTGATACCATATCAAATGAGATGCTAAAATATGGCTCCTCAGTTCTTACTCTTCCACTTGTAAAATTGTTTAATTATATACTAAATAATACAGAGTACCCAGACACTTGGAATATGTCCTTAATATCTACTATATATAAGAAAGGTGATAAAAATAATTGCAATAATTATAGAGGCATAAGTCTATCTAGCTGTCTCAGTAAACTATTTACTAGCCTACTTCAAAATAGGCTTATAACACATTTAGAGTCGCATGATTTTTTCAGTCCTTTTCAAGCTGGTTTCAGACCAGACCATAGAACAACTGATCACATTTTTGCAATTAAAACTATAATAAACAAATATGTGTACAAATTAAAGAAGCCTGTATATGGATGCTTCGTTGATTTTGCTGAAGTTTTTGATTCAGTTTCAAGAAATTCTCTGCTTTATAAGCTCACACAAACTAACATTGGGGGCAACTTTTATAAACTTATTAAAAGTATGTATTCAAGCACAAAATTCCGATTTAAAGCAGACAATAAGTTAGGACCAGCAAGATTTTCTTACAGAGGCGTTAAACAAGGTGATGGATTAAGTCCTCTACTTTTTAATGTTTTTATTAATGACCTATGTGATAGTTTTGACGAAGATTGTAAACCAGTTTTAATTGAAGATGTTAATATAAACTGTTTATTATATGCTGACGATTTACTAATTATATCTGAGTCAGAGGAAGGTTTGCAAAATTGTATATCTATTTTAGAACAGTACTGTAACAGATGGAAACTTGAGGTCAACTTAGATAAAACCAAAGTTATTATATTTAGCAGAAGACGGAAGGTATTCATGGTTGATATGAAATATAAGAACTCTTCGATTGAGCAAGTATACAATTATCAGTATTTAGGAGTCAATATATCTTTCACAGGCAATCTGAAACAGGCTTCAATAGACTTGTCAGCCAAAGCAACAAAGGCCTTATTTAGCCTTAACTCAAAAATTAAAGAATACAGTAACATAAATGTTGAAACTTTATCCAAATTATTTGATACACTTATCCAGCCAATATTAACATATGCTAGTGAAATCTGGATTTCTGATTATAAGATAGATTTAATGGATGATAAATATCCATTTGAGCTTGTCCATTTGAAATCTTGCAGATTCTCTTTAGGAGTGCATAATAAAACTTCTAATTTAGCATCGAGATGTGAACTAGGTCGGTTCCCTATATTAATATCAATACTTAAACTTATGCACAGTTACTACTGCAGGCTCATCAAGCTTCCATCTGACAGATTGCTATATAAACTATATCAAACTGACAAACAGCTGTTTCTGCAGGGTAGTAATTCGTGGCTCACAAACATTAGACACTTGGAAAAGCTTCTGAATATACAAGAACTTAATAGCTTGAGTAAAGGTGCCTTTATTCAGACTTTACAAGTATTTTATAAGAACAAAGTAGAGACTAACTTGGCACATATCAAGGAATCTTCTGATAGTAAACTCGAACTTTTTAGTACCCTTTATAATAGTTTTAGTGTACCATGTTATTTAAACATGAATTTTAGTAAAGCTAAGAGATCTTTAATTACCAAACTTAGGCTTAGTTGTCATATACTTAATATTGAAACAATGCGTTATTGTAGACCGAAAATTGTAAGACAGAAACGATTCTGTCCCTTCTGTCCGGACACAATAGAATCTGAGGAACATTTCCTTTTAAACTGCAATAAGTATGATTCCAAACGCAAAAACAATAGGTTTATATCAGAAATTGTACATGATTTTGGCAAAGGAATAGACGCAGTTAAACATATTCTTAACCCACAAACGAAACAAAATTGTAAAAGCATTTGTAATTTTATTGATGACGCTTTACATATTAGAAAGTGTCCACAAAATAAGTAGATGGTTTGGCTATTGTTATTTTCTTATAATAGCCGCTACATAGAAACATCTGTTTTTCTGATAGATTTTGTTACAATGAAGTAGTAACTACTAATATATATGTTTAAATATATACAGTGGTAGAGCTAAATGGGCGCAGAAGGGGGGGACACCCTGCCTTCATTGCCATAATAGCCTTGCCCGCCCTGCCCTATTTTTATCCCGTAAGACGCCCCTGTCCTTAATTTGCCCCAAATTACCTTTAAATTGGCTCCTGTTAATCCCTATTCACTGCGTCACGCTGTGTTAATTTTACCGATAATATGTGTCAATAAATTACTCCAAGGCCTGTTAATCTATTTTTAGAATACTACTTCTGCAGTAAACACCTGTACACTGGCCTGATAAACTATTATTGATATTGATTTCAATACACACAGTTGAATAAGGCAGAGATTTATAGAGGTTGACATAAAGAGAGAAAGATGCCTACAAGAGACAAACGATTCAAATCACTGAAGAAAACAGCAGAATCATGTATGAAGTCATTTACATGATTATTGTTGATACACTTCTGACTTGTCAGACATAATTAATTATGGTTTAAAAAAAAATCAGTGGTAAGAAGGGAGAGAGGGGGGGGGGAGGTCATTCTGTTGCATCCCAGACAACATTTTTTCAGTCATATTGGGACAGAGCAAATGCTTTCTGGCTACAGACCGGCACTGGGTAACATTATTTCAGTCATATTGGGACAGAGCAAATGCTTTCTTGCTACAGACCGGTACTGGGTAACATTATGCAAGCATTCATATTCTGAGTATTGTTACCGTTGATGTAATATATGTTTTATTTCTGTGTCATTGACTGTCAGAGATTTGTTTTGAATAAAAATACAAAATATAGGAGGTTTTTATTCTCATGTTGCTACCTACAAGAAAATGATTCAAAATATAATTAAATGCTTGAATACAGCCTCACAAGCTTATGATCTCTTATGTATCACAAAAACAAACCCTGCTGCTTCTTGCTAACAGATACAAAGACGGTTATGAGACATGAACAGTTCAACACATTAAAAGCGTCTGCCCTCTGGAAGATAAATCACGCGTCGCAAATGCCCTGACAAGCCTGTGGCACCCTGCCCTCTAAAAAAGTTAGCTCTACCACTGATATACATATAGTCATGTCGTAGGGAACTGTAACATTTTCAATTTTTCAGTTCAGTCTATGTCAGTTCACTATAGCTTAGTTCATATTATGTGTAACTTTTGAAACACACTGATATACTACTTTGGAGATGCCACATACGTCATGTCATAATCTTGTTATATTACCATTCATATGCTTATCATCCTACATGTATCTGTTTTTCATGCGTATTGGATGTCCGATCTGATCGCAATTTTATGGTTGCTGGCAGACGCAGCCTAGATCAGGGATGCCATATTAGTATAACTGCTCTGGGCACTGCATCAGCATTCCTCAACATTTGCTTTGCGGTCATCCAGTACTCACGATAAAATATGTCAAGTTAGTGTATTTGTGTATTTGTATTGAATGTTTTGTAGATGCGCTAAAATGTATTTGGCAATCTGAATAAAGAATTGAATTGAATTGAATTGAATAAGTATGAGCTTTTAAGAGTGGTATCTAGATACATATATCTTGCCCATATAGGTAGGCCATGGTGGTAAAATCATGATCAAAGCAAAATACTTCATAAACCAAGAAATTTTGGTACAAATGGACTGAGACTTGTAAATAATACATTCATTTTGTACAGTATTGTATTGTAAACACAGTTACACTTAATGTGCTTTAGATTGTAATTTTTGGGTGGGATGTACTTCATTATGATTTTATTGAGTAGAAAGTTCACGAAAATCAGACTGCTCCGTATTGACTATTTTGTGTCCAAAGATTTCTAATTGTCAAGCCTTTCTCTTTGATTTTCCAGTCTCCAGACATACTTTACCTGAAAGACATGAACATGCGCGAGGACGACCCTACGTCAATGTCGGCCCTCGTACAGAAACTCATGGGCTGTTTACATCAGCTGGAGCAATTCCAGGTCAAAGTGCACGACCTACCAGGAGGGCCGACCACAAATGGCAGGGGCTCAAATGCTCTCAAGTTCTTCAATACACATCAGTTAAAGGTCAGTGTCTTGCTTATGTTTTTACCTATCTAACAGGTAGGGCAGGGTGGGGTAGTTTGAGGTCAAAGTTCATGATTTATGACTGCCCACTAATAACATAGTCTCAAGTGCATTCATATTCTTAAATACACAGTAAAAGGTGATAGACTTGTATTTAGAACTTCTGTCTGAAGCTGTACTTATATTAATTTTATGGAAACTTAGGGTATGTAATACAGTGATATACTATGTATGATATTAGAAGATGCTTTATTGTGCCAAAAAGACACAGTTGAAAAGAATTTGCAACCATTGTCTCAAGTTTGTCCTTTACACATTTTTATTACAACACTATCTTGGATGTACAAAATTCAGGATTTTTTTTTCCTCCTTATTTTAGTGCCAGCTACAGAAGCATCCCTCCTGTACAACCCTGAAGCAGTGGAAAGGAGGGCCGGTCAAGATAGATCCACTAGCTCTGGTTCAAGCAATAGAGAGATATCTCATTATGAGAGGCTATGGGAGACTCAAACATGTAAGTTGCCTGTCAAGATTGATCCACTAGCTCTGGTTCAAGCAATAGAGAGATATCTCATTATGAGAGGCTATGGGAGACTCAAACATGTAAGTTGCCGGTCAAGATAGATCCACTAGCTCTGGTTCAAGCAATAGAGAGATATCTCATTATGAGAGGCTATGGGAGACTCAAACATGTAAGTTGCCAGTCAAGATAGATCCACTACTGTCTGAACACCATCTTTCAGAAACTGCATTTTTCAAAATCATACTTTTCTGAAACATCACAAGAAAAATATGACCATGTCATCTTTTTACAGCCCAAAAGTCTTAAAAAGTGCCGCAAAAATTTTGAAAATCGGTTCACTAGTAAAATAATTATGCCCAAAAATTATCTTGAATAGGCATTTGCATGTGCAAGGGAGGTAATTCAAACACCTTGAAATTGAAAATCAAGCAAATCTTTGGGAAAAAATAAGCGTTTGACACTCGCCTATGCATACAATACAATTTTGTTTCGGTTTGAGGCATTTTAAATGAAAAATAACCAATAAAGATTTTTTCCGGGAAAATAATTACTTTGCTGACATTTTACAATGGAAAAAGCCCTATCCAAAATTATTTTCTGGCATCAAATTTTTTTTTTGTTAAACAATTTTCAAAATTTTTGTGGCACTTTTTAAGACATTTGGAATGCAAAATGGTGACATGGTAATATTATTCTTGAGGTCTTTCAGAAAAGTGAGATTTTGAAAAATGCTGTTTCTGGAAGATGTTGATTAGACAGTACCTCTGGTTCAAGCAATAGAGAGATATCTCATTATGAGGGGCTATGGGAGACTCAAGTTGCATAACTCGTGTTGGTCTAGGGTCCCGCATCCAGAGTCAAATAAAATGTATGTGGCTGCTCTATTTAGCCTGATAGCAGGCCTAAATTAAAGCCATGTATGAAATATGTAATCAGGCAAGTCACATGTAGTAGGTGCTCTCACATGTGAAATGACTGATTAAAACATGGCTGGGGTGGGGAGGGGGCCGGTAATAATATATGGCTTAGTTTATGTCATAATAGTTGACAGATGCCTCTTATAATGATGTCCCCATAAATGATTTTTGTTCGCGAGTTTGTAATTACTCAACTTTGAATCTTGAAAAGTCAATTTTCTTCTTAAGACCTGATTTGTTGCCTTAAAAGATTTCTTGCTTCTGTTGACATTGTTAAAGCTCTGTGAATACTTGCTGGTCAATTAAGAATTTCATAATCTGAAAATTGTGTGAAAATGGTTGAATTGGAAGGAATTCTTAATGTTGGGAGAGTGGTGTCCCAATGGTATAGCATAAGACTGAATTGACAGATCCTGGGTTCAATCCCCACTCCAAGGCCATGTTATGTACTTGAGCAAAGCACATTAACTGCCCCACAGCACTGGTAAATACCCAGGAAGCACTGGCTCCGCCCAGACTTCACTGAAAAAGTGTTGACTGAGAAGTTGAACAACAACAACGACAAAAAATAACCAAAAAACAAATGAGCCGTCTCGTGGGAAAACCAACAATGTGGTTTCCGAACAGGTCTGACACAAACCGGCCTGTACAGCTACAGAAGCGGGCTAGAAGCTTGATATTTTGGAGTTAAGTAGAGGAGGAATTGTACTATCCGAGTAGCGAAAACAAAGGCGCTGATCAGCTTCGCGGTTACCGCGAAGCTGATCTGCGTCTTTGTTTTCGCCTATGCAGATTGTTGGTTTTCCCATGGGGCGGCTCAAATAAATCAATCAAACAAAGCTGATAATTTCTGTTACAGGAGGGAGATGACGATGGTAGTGATGATGACAACTCGGATGAAGAAGTCGACGACACTATGGTAAGATTATAAGAATCTTACATGAGTGTCAGGTATGGATAGACAAATCTGTCCCGAGGGTCACATTTTGGCATCACGAGGCTCGCCGAGTGATGCCAAATTGTGACCCGAGGGACAGATTTGTCTATCCATACCTGACACGAATGATGGATTCTTTTTCTTGCACGCCTTAATGTGGCGAAGCTTGATTTTTTACTATTTACCTAGAAAAATGCTACAATCGCGGCGTCCGCCATTTTGAACTAAAACGTTTTGACGTCATTGTGACGTGTGCGCTTAGCGACGAAATTACGTGACGTCCTATACAACCAGTGTTAAAAAAGAACATTTGAACACAGGGTGCGACCGGGGTGAGATAACAAGGGTGAGATAAGAATTTCTCACATGGGGTAAAATGTAGGATTTCTCTATCTGGTGTGCAAGAATAATATACTTGTACTTAGTTTTCATTGACTCCATATTTATAGTGATTTACTCCAAACATTTTGATAATGGCTTCAAGTTTTTTGAAAAGTCCTAAGTGTCAACATTTTATGACTAAAACTTTGGGGTCCATAGGAACAGACCATGTTATAAGTGAATTGTGTTGTAATGATGTAAATGTCAATTGATAGGCATATAGCAAAAGTATTTTGGGAGCCATGACTTGGCTATGTTATATAGAAAACTACATGATAATTTCAAAAATTGACAAATATTGATCCCCCAAAAAAATTTGAATCTTGAAACGCCCCGTGCAGGATGGCTCAATGGTTCAAGTGTCCACCTTGGGAGTGTTGGGTGGTGTGGTTTTGCCTCAAACATGCCATACCAAAGGCTGAAAGCCATTACAATGGTTCTGGTGGGCACCTTGCATTTCTGACTTTACGAAAGTCAAGGAAAAGTCCTGGAAAAGTGAGAGAATTTGGAAAATGAAAATGAGTGGCAAAACTCTGTGATATTTGTCAGGTAGTGGTTGGTAGCTCCGCCCGCACATGACTGAAAAATTGTTGACTTTGATGCTTACCACAAAACAAACGACTATTGAGCCACCTCATGGGAAAACCAACAATCTGCATAGGCGAAAACAAAGACGCAGATCAGCTTCGCGGTCACCGCGAAGCTGACCATCGCCTTTGTTTTCGCTACTCGGATAGTACAATTCCTCTTCTACTTAAATCCGAAATTTCAAGATTCTAGCTCTTTTCTGTGACTGTACAGGTCGGTTTATGTCGCACCTGTTCGGAAACCACATTGTTGGTTTTCCCACGAGGTGGCTCGTTTCTCTGCATTTCAGGCTGCCGTGTTTATCAGCCAAGGTACTGCTAGACATAGGCTAGAATTTCTGATGGGAGAGCATGTTCTACCCTACAACTGGACCGTTTATCAGGCCATTAAACAGTATAGTAACCCCGGGGAGAGTAGCGAAACAGACACGGACACAGAGACTCCGGTGGGGCACACTAGCATCTGGGTGCAGACTCACACTATCTGGTAAGATTTTAGAACTTTGGTTTACCACTCAAGGTGTCTCTAAATTGATGTGCCCATTGTGCAGAAGGTTTGAAAGTATCAGTAGCAATATGAAAGTACTTGGATCTCAGCGAGCCATCCAGAAAAAAAGTGGTATGGCGGAACCTTCGAAATTCGGGGCAATTAGAAATTTGTGGTTATTTATTTTTCTTAAAGTTTCTCTCTCTCCGTGAAGTGATCTGAGAATTTTTTAACCTCAGTTGAAACCTCTGTATATACACTTTAAAATGGTATGAAAATTATATCTGAACAACAATGATGTGTAAGTTCTCAAGCATTTCAAGTTGTGCGCTCATTTTTTCAAAAAGGAAAAAATGCAAATCCTTAATAAAATGTAGTCCCAAAGAATAAATTCATCCCAAATTCGAACCAGACAGGATAGATAATCTAAATTACCATGAGTCCTTATGGGATCACCAGCTCTACAAATTGCTGAAAGTCAGGCTGTTCTTGCACCCCTGGATAATTTTATTTTGAGCTTTGCTTACCACTACACCGAATTTAGAAAGGACTTTTCGTCTGGCTGAAAATCATACCTTAGTGATTCTAATCAAGGATACTTATGTTGACACATGAAAGTGAATAATTTCTCAATTCTGTTTTGGTACAGCATGTGTCACTGCATGTGTGCAAGAACTGTAATGAACCTGAGATTTTAGAGAGAGCTGTGCATTACAACTAAACATTAACTACACCGAATTTCGAAGGTACATGTACCATCATAACTCAAAATTTTTCAGAAGATACTTTTGAGATTAACACTAATAAAATTAGTCTGGTTTCAATAGTCAGAATTTTGCATGATATTCCTTTCTATTGGAACATATACAAATCCTGACAAGTGTTTTCGGATCATTCTAGGTACAGAGCAGCAGCCGAATCTGAAGATAACATTGCCACAAGTCCCAAGAAGACAAAGCCAGAATCAAAAGCGTCCAAATCAGGGGGCAGGAGGAAAACTGATGATCTCTGGACTGGTAATTTGAAGATATTTATTCCAATAACCACCCATTTTTGCCACATTTTATAATTTTGTTGAAATACATGTGTTTTACATGTGAATTGCTTTGACAGTATTGCAATATATAAAATTCATTTACCTATCAGCAAACAAACAAAACAAATAGTGTTGTCCCTCAAGGTATAAAATTTGTATATTTGAGCCTTCGCGTGAGAAAACCAACAATTTGCATATGCGAAAACAAAGACGCAGATCAGCTGTGCAGTAACTGCACAGCTGATCAGCGCCTTTGTTTTCGCCACACGGATAGTACAATTCCTCTTCTACATATATACAAAGTTTCAAGCTTCTAGCTTTATTCTGTGTCTGTACAGCCTGGTTTGTATCAGACCCGGTCGAAAACCCAAATTGTTGGTTTTCTCATGCACAGGCTCATTTATTACCTGAAACCAAATTCTACAGCTATTCTTTCCATTTTGTGGATACAAAAGCAGCTATGGTCAGTTAATATTTAAAGAAATGTGCACTAAGTACTGGTACTCTTATCTCTGGAAGTCTTGCTCAGGAACCGTGTGATTATGGTAAATGGCCGCCATGACTTGACTTTGGCTGTTAAATTTGAATGTAAAGCACTAAATACAACTTATAAATACAATTTAATGATGTATGATTTTAAAATTCTTGTAGATGGTCACTGTCCTGTGATAGTACCAGCCCTGAATGTGTATCTGACTGATAAATTGCCAGCTTTTGTGACAGTACAGGATGCTTCCCTTGAAGTGATAGCACTCCTTAGGATACTACACGCCTTCAATAGATACTGGGCAACAGTTTATGAGGTAACTTAAAATGTTCAGTCTATGAAACTGACCGCTCAGCTTTTTGGAATGTGCTTAAAATTCCTGTATGAAAAATTATATACTGTGTATATCAGCCTATGATTAACTCGTCTATTTTGTAACTAGTATATTGTCAGAAAACAGTTTTGTTTTAGAAATCTGACTGTGGCCAGTCACTCAGATTTCTAAGAAACAAGGCCTGCTATCGATCCTCACATAATACATTTCATTAATATGATTTTGTCAGGAAAATATTTCTACTGCCGGTCTTCCTCTTCCCCCGATTCAAGAAAAGTTAGTGTAAAGAATGTTCAATATTTACTGGTTACCAACCAATGGCTGGCTTGCTCATAGCTGTAGCGAGGATGCCTGACCATCCTTACATGCTATTTAATAGTTTTGATAGTGGGTGTTAAGCATTAATTCAAACAAGCAAATTAATAAAACAAGAAATCTGTCCGTCACTTCAGTCATGATCTTGGATTAACCATCCAGGGTTGATGCAGAGAGAAAAATAGACATGAAATTTCAGACATAAACATCAGAACTATGTCATTATGTAAGAAATGATCAAAAAGAAACCAAGGTGGATTTGGCTTTATTGCAAATTAGAGTTTTCTCATTAATATATTTCTTTGTTTACAGATGCCATCATTCTCTAAGCCAGTGTTAGCTCATACAGAGTTTATCAGCTCTAAGTTGACAGCCAAGGCTAATAGACAGTTACAAGATCCATTGGTCATTATGACTGGAAATCTACCTAATTGGCTCGCAGAAATTGCTGCTGCAGCGTAAGTTGAATTATCGTGTATAACCTGGCATAGCAGGATGATTTAGTTACAAGCCAGGGGAGCATATTGGTAGAACATCGGACTCAGAATAGAGAGATCCTGGGTTTGATCCCAAATGGCTGCTCTGTGTTTTGTCCTGTAACTCTGGACAGTACTGTTTAATACCCAGGAAGCAGTGGCTCTGTCCGGACATATGAAAAATTGTTTGCATTACGAAAACACGCCCATGCAATATACAGAGATTTTTTTTCATCTATAAAAAAATAAAAATTTCACCTGAAAATTTTTTATATTTTTAATATATTTGCTCAAAACATACATTGTGGGTACACGTTAGAACCGCCTCGCCGAGGCGGTTCTAACGAGTACCCACAATGTATGTTTTGGAGCAAAAATAAGAAAAATAGGTATACCCCTGCAAACCCCAGTTTTGCTATATAAAAGTGGGGTTTAAGGGGGTATTCATTGCACGGACATGTTTTCCTGATGGATTACAGGCAATTCCTATTCCTATTTGACACCTATCAGCTATTGTTCTACGTCACAACGCTCGACTGTTACCGAGCTTTAATGAGACTACAGAATACCTTGTTGGGTACAAGCTCCAAAGACCAGTCGCAAATGGCTAACTGTTCACAATTTGTTTCATTATAGGCCGTTCTTATTCCCATTTGACACCCGTCAGCTATTGTTCTATGTGACAACGTTTGACCGAGACCGAGCTTTAATGAGGCTTCAGGATAACTCGGTAGACACAAGCGCAAATGACTCAAGTGAGAGAGTTGCTCCGAGGCTGGATAAAAGAAGGGTAAGAGTTTGTAACTGTGAAATTGTGTAACGAATATCTGCCATGTGAAGTGTGGCGACCTGCTGGTTGAGCATCTGAATCCAAATCTAGAGATTTGGGGTTCAAACCCCACTAGCGCCGGGTTATGTCCTTGACCAAGACAAAATTTTCAATTGTAACAAGCTTTTTGACATTAAATAGTATTTTGGATATAAAAAGTTTGTGTTTTGGCAAATATTTACATCCTTCTTCATACAAACTTGTATCTTATACAGTCAATAATGCCCCTGTCAGACCAGAAGGCGTTCGCACGCTGTTTGCATGGCGTTCTTAAATTTTCTTAATTTTTCTAGAACGCCACGAGAACTCCAAGAAAAATTATTTTATTTGTGAAAAAAGCAAGCCATGGCGTCCTCGTCGCGTCCAAGGCGTTCCTTCGGAGTTCTCACTGCGTTCTGCGGAGTTCTATGTGGCGTTCCAAGGAGCTTGCACGACGTTTTCACAGCGTTTGCGCGGCGCTCCTGGCGCTCGCATCGCGCTTCCACGGCGTTCGCACTGCGCTTCCACGGCGTTTTAGCACTGCTCTGAGGGCTTGTAGGCAAAACAGAAACAAAGTCTCATTCATTTGTACGTTTGCTTTCAAGAAGACTGGTAAGAGGGGGAGAAGGACAGCGGTGGCTAAAGGGAAAGCAGACATATTGAAAGAAATTTGTGGAAGAATTCATATATGTGCATCCCATTTAAATAGTGGTTTGTTTGCTTTTCTGATAAAGTTTGCATACATGTATCTTTTTCTTCATCTTTTTCATGGCTTTTATCATAAGAACGCCATAGGACGCGGTAGAAGCGCCATGCGAGCGCCATGAACGCCGTGACAACGCCTTGCAAACGCCACGGGAACACTGTAAGATAAACAACACGCCGTGAAAATGCCATAGACGCGCCGTATAAGCGCGGTGGAAACGCCGTGAGAACTCATGGACGCTGTGGGAACTCAGTGAAAACGCCATAGACACGCCGTATAAGCGCGGTGGAAACGCCGGGAGGTCTCCATGGAAGCCGCGGGAACTCCGTGGAAACGCAATGGGCTACCACGGCGTTTGCACTACGTTCTCACGGCGCGCCCGCTGAGTTCCCGCTGCGTTGATGAAGTTCTCACTGCATTGCCACGGCGTCCTCACTGCGTCCCCACGGTGCTCTTATTAGAACGCCGAGTGATGGCGTTTGTTTTGAGCATGTCCAAAAGAAACACCGACCCTTGGCGTTCTAGGATTTCCCACGGCGTTCGATGGAGTTCCCACCGCGTTGCCATGGCGTCCATGGAGTTCTCACGGCGTTCACCTTGGCGTTCTGCATTTTTGTAGAACGCCGCGAAAAAGCCACCCTGGTGTGACAGGGGTTTAACCTAACAATACCTTATTTCAGCGTACAATTAGTCGGACAGACCTTATCAAGCAGTCAGAAAAGATAATGGAGGATCTCGGGAATTCCAGAGCTTTGTTAGAGATACAGTATGAAAATGAGGTAAATATAAACAGCATCATATCCTCTATTTTAACTCATTTAAGCCTGTCGTCACTTTTATGGGACATAGGCAAACAGGATAGCCCCAGATGGGACGCGGCGTTTATGCGCCGTCCCATCTGGGACTATTCTGTTTGTTTCGTGGAAACTCATCAAAAAATGGAATAATGAATTAAAATCACTCCTGATGCCTCTACAAATGAAAGTGAACTCACCCATATGATAATGATGGGCAAGTCCATTTGTCATATATGGGTTAAAATGTTCTTGGTCTAGTAGTAAAGTTGATCAAAAAGAGAAGTAAAGTTGATCAAAAAGGTGAAATGAGTGATATGTTCATATTACATCATACATTTACATACATGTACTTAAAATTCTGTAGTAAAGTTGATCAAAAAGTCGAAATGAGTGATATGTTCATATTACATCATACATGTTCATACATGTACTTAAAGTTCTTTAATTAATTGAAACCAGATTAACGTTTGGTGAATTTGAAAACCTAAAAAGGTGTCTTTTGAAATTTAACAACTTAACAATTTATTTACATTGAAATGTAAAAGGCAGTATCAGAGCTATTATTGATAGACCAATTGATATTTACATGTTATGCTTTAAACAAATGAATACATATAAAATGATATTGCCTAAATGATTCAATTATGAAATTGTAGGTCGGGACAGGTCTAGGCCCTACTCTAGAATTCTACGCTCTCATATCAAAAGAACTCCAGAAAGCAGACCTGGAACTGTGGAGGGGAGAGGTCATCATAGAGAAGGACTCTCAAGGTATGTGGTTGGCTGACTGGGACAGACTGGGGCTACATGTAACTACCGAAGACATATGAGCCGCCTCATGAGAAAACCAACAATCTGCATATGCGAAAACAAAGGTGCAGATCAGCTTCGCAGTCACTGTGAAGCTGATCAGCGCCTTTGTTTTTGCTACACGGATAGTACAATTCCTCCTCTATTTTTACTCAAAAATTTCAAGATTCTAGCTTTCTTCTGTGACTGCACAGACAGGTTTATGTGGGACCTGTTAAAAAAACACATTGATGGTTCTCTCACATCGTGACTCATATGTAATATTGAACAACTAAAGGATAAAGCTCCTGGTTGTTAAAAGTTAATCCAGGCAAAAACTAGTGGAAAAGCTCCCAACTTTGACTGTCAGAGAACTTTTAAAGGTATTTATGAGGGTACACATAAAACTGAAACCTGGGCTGGTTTTTACTGTGTACACTGTACACACTAGTCTGAACTTTTCTCTGTGTACAGAGTGACATGGTTGACTGAGACAGTAAATCTCATTACAAACAAACAATCATATCGTAAAAATATATGAGCGGCCCCCGTGGCCAAGTGGTTAAGAGCGCTGTTTCTTAATCACCCGATCATCTCACCGCTGTGTCTGGTGTGGGTTCGAGCCCCGCTCTGTCCACATGTGAGACAAGCCAAGTTCTGCTTGTGGGTGTGTCAGGTGGTTTTTCTCGGGGTCCTCCCATTTTCGCCCACTGATTGGCCCGTCTCATTATGAGCTGAAATAATCTAAAAAGGGACATAAAACTGAATTTAAAAAAAAAAAATAACATATGTAATCCATTTTATCCTTCAGGCAATGAGACCGGTGACCAGTATGTGTATTCTAAGTGTGGCTTATTCCCGATTCCTCTCGCTAGAAATACCAAAGCTGTAGTTGTGAATAAGGTGAAATCGAAGACGAAATTCCTTGGAAAAATAATGGCAAAAGCTCTCATGGACTCCAGAATGGTAAAGTTATACTACTGTAAATTCAGAATGTTTGTAGGAACTTGTTTTAGCTAATATCATGAATTTGTTGCCTCATGATGTTCCTGCCAGTAAAGGGATACATAAAGCTTTATACACTGCACAAGTACTCAATTCCAAATTCAATAACTTGCTTATAATTCGGAAATGGAAAACTAACAAAATAAAATTTGCTGAACCTACATTTTCAGACCATTTCTAAGCTGTATAAAACTTTGAGGAATTAGACCAATATATCAGAATAAGTTGATAACAACATCAATCTTTTGAATATGCATAGTAGAAAACCTTTGTGGTTAAGTGGTTGAACTTCTGACTTTGACTAACAGCTTGATCCCAGATTCAGTTACATGAAACTTATTTGTTTTTGCAGATGGATATACCATTCAGTCGTGTGTTCTTCAAGTGGATGCTGGGCCAAGAACATAGTCTGACATCAAGTGATCTCCAGTATATTGATGCAGTGATGGCAAAGTCGTTCTGTCAGCTGGAGGATATTCTGAGACAGAAACAACGAATACTGGCCGACAAGTCACATGTAAGTTTGGAAAAGATTTGTGATTATAAGAATCTTACATGAGTGTCAGGTATGGATAGACAAATCTGTCCCGAGGGTCACATTTTGGCATCACGAGGCTCGCCGAGTGATGCCAAACTGTGACCCGAGTGACAGATTTGTCTATCCATACCTTACACGAATGATGGATTCTTTTTCTTGCACGCCGTAAAGCGGCAAATCTTGATTTTAATACCATACTTAAAAAAATGCAACAATAGCGGCGTCCGCCATTTTGAATTAAAACGTTTTGACGTCATTGTGACGTGTGCGCTTAGCGACAAAATTATGTGACGTCCTATACAACCAATCTTAAAAAAGAACACTTGAACTCAGGCTGTGATCGGGGTGTGATAACGAGGGTGAGATAAGAATTTCTCACATGGGGTAAAACGTAGGATTTCTCTATCCGGTGTGCAAGAAAATGATTTCTATGTTGAATTGTAAACTTGACTTGCAAAGCTGTTGTAAACTGATGAACAAGATGTAGAAGCAGATAAATATACTTCATTTATTGGTTCAGAAGATTAGGACCCAGTTGTTCAAAGCATCGTTAGCTTAACGATATCGTTAAGACATAGATTTGTTAAGCAAATATCAGCTAAAGTAACAAATACACTGCTATTTTTTGTTGAAAAAATGTGAGGATCCTTTGCAGTGCAAAGGATTCTCACATTTTTCAACAAAAAATAACAGTGTATTTGTAATATTAATGTTTGAAATTTTAACGAAACGTTAACTAACGACGTCGTTAGTTTTGAACAACTGGGCCTAGGTTGTATAAACACATTGTTGTATAAACTCTGCCCTAGCTGTTTCAATCCCTTTACATTTTTTGCATACAGGGGCCAGTTGTTCAAAATTAACGACGTCGTTAGTTAACGTTTCGTTAAAATTTCAAACATTAATATTACAAATACACTGTCATTTTTTGTTGGAAAAATGTGAGAATCCTTTGCATTGCAAAGGATTCTCACATTTTTTCAACAAAAAATATCAGTGTATTTGTTACTTTAGCTGATATTTGCTTAACAAATTTGTCTTAACGATATCGTTAAGCTAACGATGCTTTGAACAACTGGGTCCAGGTGTTGAATAATTTATGATCAATTTAGACATTTTGGGATGTGGATCAAGATTTGTCTAAATTACTTATTTTACCTGTTAACCTTTATTTTGCAAATTCCTGGGTTGTAACAAATTAACAATTGCTTTCATAGGTAAAGTATTAATTTTCCTTATTTGCATGACTGAAAAATTGTTGGCTTTTGTAAACAATATAGAATTTGCTTTAAGTGCCGGTTCACATAAAAATCATGCAAAATTGAAAATTCACTCCACATCGAGTATAACAGATTTTGATGAAATTTATTTTATATGAAGGCCGTTATGGTAGTATTTGAACTCTGAAATATTTTTGAAAATTGTCCAGCAGTTTTAGAGAAAATTACGATTGAAGTTTTAAACACACTTTTACAAGTTTGCCTTGAAGTCTATGGAAAAATGTCGTCAATTTTCAAGTCAGATTTTGGTCACTTCAGTAGACGAGTTATTATACATAATATACATGAAAATGCAGCTTAACCTCTCTTCTACATTTTCCAAAAATAAAACGCGTTGCCAAATCACTTTTGATGCCGTATTTTGTACATGTTTACGCCTAGGTATTTCTTACTGCGCTGGTGTCCCGTTTAGCAGTAGAATTTCTTCTTGAAGCCGGTAACCAAACCGCGCGACATTGCTAAGACAAAGCGTCATGTGACAAAAATCATGTGACAATACTTATTGAAAACACAACATGAAATTCTTGTGTTTTTAAGAAGCTACGAAATAAGTAAAAAGACGGAAAAGAATAGAAAGATGGAACGCATTTGACGTCACAAGACGTTAGATTAGTATGACGTGACGTCAGTCGTCACGTGCTTTCATCCTCACGTGCCAAGTCGCGTGGACCCTTAATTGACAATTAAGACACGTAAAATGTGGTCTTATTAGAAATAAAATGCAAATTTGAACATGCAACAATGTGGGAATTACGTCTTCCATTAAAACACGAATTATTCCTTTCGTCAGCGTGATATTTCAGTACACTGACACGAAGATAACCCAGTACGGACGTTCTATTATTTTAAAAATAAACAGTAGAAGTAATAGAAAACGGCAAAAAAACCTAATAGGACGTTAAAAACCAATCTTGTAAAATCATGAATATATAGCAGCAAAAATAAACTGTATTATCATGTTAAACTTACTTAGAATTATAATTGATATTTTCAGTTGTAAACGCGTAAATCACTTTTAAACTATTAAAAGTATACTTGAAAAATAAAACTGATTGATTGTAATCTAAAAAAATACAATAATATTAATCAAAATTTGTTCATATTCTTGACCTTAAAACATTGAGGTTTTGTTTTAAGTTACTTCCCTTGAAATCTATCATAAAGATTATGCTTTAGTAAAAGCAGTACGCATTTTTGACTTGAAGTTTCCTGTCTATCGTATACACCTCCACCTTTGGATTTGTATTCCATCAGTGTCATGACAGCTTAGGTCGTGACATGGGTTAAAAGACTCATCCGAACGACTGAAGAAGAGCGGGGTAGAACCTGCAATCCACGATTCACACGGCGAGTAGCTAAACCATTCGTCCGCGAACATGAGGCTGTAACGGCGTGGAACGGAGTTGGCTCTGCCTCACTGAATTCCATTCAAGAACACGAATTCCATTCAAGGACACCCTCACCCTGAGTACATATAAATTCAAGTTAACTGTCATAAAAGCAACGTGTATCGACATAAACTGTGTATTTGACGATCACAGGTGAATGACGATGTTGATCGAATCATGCACAATATGCCTAGCCGCTTCACACCAGTCTTGCAGTGTTTTGACGTATCGTAGGCCTACCTTCAGGTATAACAAGACAGCTGTACCTTGAGAGTCGCACGCCGGTCACGGTTTGCAGCCTCGGAGAACGGGTAGAAAACAAAACAGTCGCATTCCGTTGCGGGGCAGGCGATAGTATGAATCGCGAGAGATCGCACATAAATTACAAGACAGTCTTTCGACTTGCACGATTTGCAATGCATAGAGTGCCAATACGAGTACATTGCGAATTCGCCACCTGACAAAGCTTATGTGACGCGTTTCTAACGTGTCTCTTGTTGAACTTGCTTTGAGCGTTGTTGTTGCTGTTTTTTTTTTTTTTTGTTTTTTTTTTTTTTGTTTTTTTTTCTCTTAACACACCTGGCGCGCGTTTGTCCATAGACCAGTGTGTCACTCACTGTTTTTTTTTTTTAATCCATTTCCTGGGTCCTCATCAATGCCTTGGTTACATTCACCCCGATCATCGTGCGATTTTCAAGTTGGTCTGCTATTTTAGACATCGTAGGTGATCACGGGCATGTTAAGAATTCATACAGGCATCGTACGATTTCTTGCTCTTACTTTTCGTCCACGTTCTGAGTGAAAACCATACGGAGATCGTCGGAAGATGTCTATGACGAATCCCTGCGATTTCTGACTGAGCCTTTTCGGTCTCCTTACCGGCGATCACTGTACGGGCCCCGCCCATTGGGGCCCGAAGAAATAGATGGGTTTCTTGTGCCTCCAGGCAAAGCTTTTACACTGCTGACTGCATCTTATTACTGGTTAACCGCTCATGATGAGCCTGCCGAGGAAAAGTGGTTTCAAGTCATAGCGGTTGTGGCTTTGTTGTATGGTTATATATCAAGCACTTGTTGGATGTTTTGGGTAAAAGTCCCGGAAATGGAGACAACGTCCCGACCTGATCTTAGCCGTTGACTGGGACGTTAAGCATCAATTTTAACATCAAACAAACGATGTCTGTACAATTTTTTGTCACCAAATTATCATAAAAAAACATGCGGTGGCTGCACGATCATCGCAGAGTCTCTTGACGATGCTCCCTACGGCGTGGTAACGTTCTAACGTTTTTAAACACTTGACGTTGTAGCAGTATAGACTAAGGACCTCTGACGGTGGTAATGGGAGCCATAATGTATAGCTGCCTCAGATTTTGATAAAAATAAATGTTGGTCAAATGCTTCTGTTTTTGTATACATGTTTGCTGGTAGTCCATAGTTTATGATATTGGATTGAGGTTCTTGTTTCAAAAGAAGTACTGCTTTATTTTTGGGTTAAAATGGACATATTTTGTATTAAACATATAGAAAAATAGAAAAGTATTTATTTAACATTGTTCCCCCCCCGAGTCCCAAGAAATCCCTTTGCATATGAATGTATTGTCATATTATACATAATATATGTGAATGGCGTTCTGGGACTCGGGGGGGAACAGTATCCTACAGCCCAAAATGTTATCTCAGTACTAGAGCCCAAGTATGTAAAATTGTTTTTAACTTAAAATTAAAAAGAAAACAAAAAAGCAGTTAAGTTGTATGCCATATATAAAGTACAAAAATTTGATATATACATTTGTTTCCAAAATTAACCCAAATCTGCTTGATTTATAACCAATTTTTATGTTCCATTCCCCAGAAAATGAGGGTGCTGTACATTCTGTGGAACAAACTTTTGTAATCATTCTATACTATTATTGTCCACTTCATTACACGGCCAATAACCTCTTGCAACACAAACAGTAACATTGGTGGACTGTTTTCCTATTTATTTTTTTTTAAATGTATTAACCTTTTCAGTCAGGTCGGTACGATGCCACCACTGTCTAGGTACCATGGGAACTTAAAATGTCTTTGTCATTGGTACAATACAGCGACGTAAAATTTCAAATCACCAACTTTAAGGGTGCTTACACAATTTTCCATTCATTCTCATAAAACTATTTGCTTATTACGAGGGGGATTCAGAAAGTTCTGTCATAGGTGTTATAACTTTGTTAATAGACATAATAGGTTGCTGTATTATGCCTTGATTGAAAGGGCTACATTTCTCCTATATAATGATGCCAAAACAATGCACGAAAAGAAATAAATACTTCGAAATAGACGCCTTGAAAGACACCAGGAGTAAACCACTGGCACGTTTTCTTAAATTTGTGAATATTATTTAAAGAAAATCAACTTCGAAAAAATATAATCCATGTAATATATTTTTGAAAGATAGATGAATATATCCTGCAAAAATCAAAATCATTCAGCAGAATTTAATTGAGTTATAGTAAAATGAAATATTGAAATTGGCTTGTTGTACATACATTAAAAATACAGATTAAATTCAAATGGCATTTATTGACATCTACACGTAGTCCAGGGAGCTTAAAATGCATTTAACCATTTTATTGTTTCATCCTAGTGTGCTCTATAGTAAACTTATAAAAAAGCAAACACATATAATGGTGCAGCGGTGCCAGAAACGCTATAGGGGTACGTATTTTAATGACGTCATATACATTGCTTTATTATAAAGTCAGCATAGCATCGATAACGGCATTTTTTGTCACATTGCTTTTCTAAATATATTATTACTTATAACTGTAAAGTTGGAGAAAATTTGATCGGAAGTTATAAAGATATAACGCATGAAACGCACACAATAATATTCACAAATTCAAGAAAACGTGCCAGTGGTTTTACCCCAGGTGTCTTTCAAGGCATGAATTTCGAAATATTTATTTTGTTCGTGCATTCTTTTGGCATCATTATAAAGGAGAAATGTAGCCCTTTCAATCAAGGTATAATACAGCAACCTATCATGTATATTAACAAAGTTATAACACCTATGACAGAACTTTCTGAACCACCCTCGTATATCACGTTAGGCATCAAAACAAGAATCATTCAGTTCTTTAATGAAAGTGATTCTAAAAAAAGGCCCTGGGTTTGATCCAATCGTGGGGAGCCGTGCTTTGCTTGAGACACACTAACCCCCCCCCCCCCCCCCCCCCCCCCAAGAGTACTGGGTACAAGAAGTAATACGTGGCTCAATCCCAAAATGACTGAAAAAAACTTCTTATTAAAGGATGCTCAGCCATAATCTAATCGAATCAAAAATAACTTTTATGATTATAATCACTTCGACACAACCATTATACTGAAACGAGACACAGGTAAGAAAAGCCAAGTTCTGTTTGCGGGTGTGCCTGGGGTTTTTTCTCTGGGTTCTCATGTTTTCATCCACCAACTGATTGATCAATCTCATACGAGCTGAAATAATCTTGAAAGGGACATTAAAGTGAATCAGAAAAATAAATACATTAAAGGCCGTGTTGTAGCAGGTTTATACAGGTAAATAAATGTTCATGCAAGGTTGCTCAGTGTGACCAAGTTTTGTCACAATGGGCCGTGTCTGGAGAAAATGTTTGTGGTTAAGATCAAACTCTAATCAAGCTGTGCAAGACATAGAAGATGGATTGAAGTTTTGTTAATTAATGACACAATTCTGAGTAGCTGGCTGGTCATCGCTGATCTGGGTATAATGTTTTGCATATAACAGATAGCAGGTTTTCTTGAGTTAACAGTGCCTTGTGTAATGTTGGCAGTACTTAGACAATAATATTATACAGGTAACTGCTAAAGGTTTGTACCCAAAATGTTGACGTTGTAATATTTCAATTTTATTTCATTGGCATTATGCATGTTTATCCCACTTTACACAGTGTTGCATGCACAAAATATGATACAATAGTGGAATTAAAGGACTACAAGCAAGGAAAAGCGAAAAATTACAATTTTCTCGCATATGAAATTTTGACCCCCACCCCCGCTAAAATCGCCTTTATTACACTATATGGAGGAAACAGTCAAAACTTTTAATAGTTATAGGTTCAGAATACATTGGGCTTTTGCCCTAATCATAAAATACCACCACCAGAACCTTTGAGACATTATTATGGTACTTTGAAAACGAGGCATAAAACCCCCAAGAATGTCACAGATTCTTCAAAATCGGAGCTAGGACATCTAAAGCCTGCGGGAGACCGCACGAAAAAGGAAAATCTCAGAACAATTGCGTCTCGTACAATGTATCTTGAACTGCATTCATTTTATTACACAGAAGTGCACGTTGGAAAGAATTTAGAGGAACAGTATGAAGAGTATAAAGGAACGAAAAAAAATATATATATTGAAGTGTTTACTATGAAATTTGTTTGTTTCAGCTTGAAAGTAGTTATATATTTTCCGAAAATTCAAGAATAACTAAAATTTAAAGAAATCTTATTTTCAAGGGGAACGACTTCATTTTTCAAGTTAAACGTTTTTTTAAAATTAACAATAGTTAATTCAGGAGCATTTTTAATTGTGCTTGTTTTATGCACTTTCACTCGTACCTGGAAACACATTTTTGAAGATCTAGTTGATTCGCAATTAGTAGTAGAATTTCATATCGATATCAGACAATTTAGGTTACAAGCTCTTGGTTTCAAAACAGCAGAAAAAAATCAAGTTTTGAACATTTGTCTTCAGGTGTTTCTGTTGTTGTCATGTCAACCAGGTATTTGAGTTTGCAAAGGGTTTTATTTTTCCGGACACGTAATATCAGAGACACTTTACATGACAAAACTTAATTTCAATATCAGCCTACTGAATTTGCAATAAATGAGTTTCAAAACAGCAGAAAATGCCAATTTTGGGCGGCTGTCAAAGAATGACATTGTTGTTGTCATGGTAACCAGTATTTGAATTTTCAAATGGTTAAATCTTTTGAACAAATGATATATTTGATACTTCTAGATCATTATACATTTTCATAACAAAAATTGTCTACAGAATTTACAAGAAATGAGTCTCAAAACAGCAGAAAATTCCAATTTTGGACATTCATCTTCAGGTGTGACTTTGTTGTTGTCATGGTTACAAGGTAAGTGATCATACTGTCTTTTTATCATCGAGCATGATAAAACAATGGTTGGTTTACTGATGCAATGTGACAAAACAAATACCGATAATTTTCCAGATGCCGATATAAATGATCAGAAGGCTCCTCCACCCTCCCCCACCGACCCACCCACCCTAAAATGTCACGTTTAAATATATTTCTCCAGTGGTGTTCAACTTGTTGCTATAGCAACCATGCATTTTAACTTGCAAAGCGTTTTATTATATAAACTTATAATAAAATACTTACTTTATAATTAATATTCAATATCATGTTAACTTCAGTCTACTGAAGTCGCAATAATTTGGTGCGAAAACGACCAAAAAATTCTTTACTTTAGATATTTTCTTCTGTAGCATTTTAGTTGTCGCCATGGCAACCTGGTAAGTGACCAAGTTGTCATTTTTATTATCGGATATGATAAATCACTATTTGCTTTCTTGGTTCAATGTTACAGAACAAATCCACAAGTGAAAAGAAACTGATATAAACTTACCTGTAAACCCCCAAAATGTAAATTTTAGCCGTTTTTTTCCTCCAGTGGTGTTCGGTTTGTTGCTATGGCAACCACACGTATTAATTTACGAAGTGTTGTACTTGTAATATAGTACTTACTTTATAATTCTAAATCAATATCATGTTCAAATTAGTCTACTGAAGTGGCAATAATTTGGTGTGAAAACAACCAAAAAAAATCAATATTTTTGATATTTGTCCCTTGTAACATTATAAATGTCGCCATGGCAACCAGGTAAGTGACCAAGCTGTCTTTTTTATTATTGAATATGATAAATCAATAGTTGCTTTCTTTGTTCAATGCTACAAAATAAATCCATCAGTGATTAGAAGTTGACATAAACTTACCTGAAAACCCTCCAAATTGTAAATTTTACATTTTTGCCTCCAGTGGTGTTCGATCTGTTGCTATGGCAACCGTGTATATGAAAAGACAAAGGGTTCTGTTGTTGAAACTTGTAATATAATACTTACTTTACAATTAAACGGCAATATCATGTTTATATCAGTCTACTGAAGTGTCAATATCTTGGTGTGAAAACATCCCAAAAATCAATATTTTAGATAATTTTCCTTTGTAGCATTATAGTTGTCGCCATGGCAACCAGGTAAATTACCAAGCTATTTTTTCTATTATTGTATATGATAAATCATAAGTTCCTTTCTTGGTACACTGCTACAAAATATATCCACCAGTGATTAGAAGCTGATATAAGCTTACCTGAAAACCCTCCAAAATGTAAATTTTAGATTTTTCATTTCAGTGGTGTTCGATTTGTTGCTATGGCAACCGTGTATATGAAAAGGCAAAGCGTTTTATTGTGGAAACATGTAATATAAGAGTTGCTTTATAAATTAAGTGTTACTGCATATCAATATCAGTCTACTGAAGTTGCGATAAATTGATCTGAAAACAGCCAAAAATGCCTTTTTCATATTTTTTGACTTAGTGGTATGATATGCGTTGTCATGGCAACGCCAAGCTGAATAAAATCAATGTTGTTTTGGCTTAAAAGCTTTAAGCTATGTTAAGTGTTTCTATTCGAATTGTTCCATTCTACCTAACATTTATCACATTCATAAAATATTATTTTGAATTATACCATTTTTAGAGCAGAATTTAGCAATTTTTAGGCAAAATACTAGTTCCCGTTGCCATGGTGACGAGAATTGAAAAAAATTGAAATAAACCTTATTTTTCTTGTTCTGTCATCAAAACCTCTCAGACAAATGAAAATCAGCCAAATCCGTTACCCACCATGTGGAGTCACCTGCATGATTTTTATCTGAGCCAGCACTTAATAGATTGTTAAGGAAATGGTTGAAAAAATAAAACAACAATGCTGAAAAAATCTGACTTATTTCAAACGGGCGGCTCCCTGGTCGAGCGGTTAAGAGTGCTGTTTCTTAATCAATGATCTCACCGCTGTGTCTGGTGTGGGTTCCAGCCTCGCACTGGCCACATGTGAGACAAGCCACGTTCTGCTTGCGGGTATGCCAGGTGGTTTTTCTCGGGGTTCTCCCGTTTTCACTAGTGGTGAAACGATTCAGTGCGATGCATCGAAAACCGAGTACTCTGCTGTTGATTCGATTAACGATTCAGGCACGAAGCGGTTAGGTTCGGTTCGGCAATCGGCAAAGTGATGTCTTTTAACCAGCTTGGGAGCGATGTATTTTACATCTGACCTTCATAAAATCATACCAATGAAACGCGCGATTTGATTGGTCCATTTCTTCTTACCGGCCAATCAACATCCCCGTATCGTTTTCTGTTCGTTTACCTGGCTAAGATGGAGGCGCATGACAATGTAAAACTTCGCGATCCGCCTTCGCATTTGCGATCAAATGTGTGGAAGCACTTTGGATTTCGGGGCGAATCTAAAGACACGGCGACATGCCGTACTTGTTTCACAGACATTTACTGTAAGACGGGTAATACTAGCAATATGAGCAACCACTTGAAACGGCGACATGGTGTTGATGTGTCTAAGACAGATGACCCCAAAAGTCCGAAGCCAACAAAATCGGCCCCATCTATACCAGCCACATCAACTGGACAGCTTAAGATAACTGATGTAGTCACCAAGATGTCCTTGAATGCAACTAGATCCCAGAATATCTCTAAAGCTATTGGTGGCTACTTGGCGCGTGACATGAGGCCTCTGTCTACCGTAGAGAGAGAGGGTTTCAAGCATATGGTCAAAGTGCTTGAGCCAAGGTACCCTCTTCCGAGCAGGACACATTTTACAGATACTGTTATTCCGCAGATACACAAAACAGTGACTGACAGAGTGAAAAGATCTCTTCGAGAGGCTGAAACCATTGCCTTAACTACAGACTCATGGACATCACGATCTACAGAGAACTACATAGCCGTTACTGCTCATTTTGTAAACAGCCAATGGAAAGTTGAGAATTTTGTCCTTGAAACTAAAAAGTTCAATGAATCCCATACCTCAGAGAACCTGGCACATGAATTGAAAGAGACTGTCATTCGCTGGGACCTAGTACGTAATGGCAAGAACCCTGCCATATCTACTGACAATGCTAGTAATATTGTTCGCGCAGTGCATGAGTCAGGTCTGAGCCCACACATTCCCTGTTTCGCTCATACTCTCAACCTAGCAACACAGCGTGGATTAAAGGTATCCCAAGTAGACCGACCTTTGGGCAGAGTAAGGCGTGTGATTGCCTTTTTTCACAAGAGTACATCTGCTACAAGTAGCCTTTCACTGATGCAAACAAAGCTTGATCTCCCTGACCATTGTCTCGACGAGATGGAATTCTAGTTTTGACATGCTAGAGCGCTATTTGGAACAGCAGGCCGCTGTCTATGCAGCTCTCATTGAGGTGAAAAAGAATGTAAAAGACTTGGTCACATTGTCTGATGATGATATTCATAACATAGAGGAATTAATCAAAATTCTCAAGCCTCTCAAGACAGTCACAACAATGATGTGTAGTCAAAAGCATCCAACAGTTTCCCTAATCCACCCATTGAAGGAAATGCTGCTGAGGCAGCTACAGCCGTTACCTACTGACAACACTCTGGTGACAGATGTTAAGACAGTCATATCATCTGATCTCAGACCAAGGTATACATGAACAAATGTAAATAAAAGATCATTGCTACTCTAGCCAAATTGATGGCTCTTTCCCAAACCTCAGTGCCTTACATAAACATTCCTCTGCAATACACTGAAATTTTTTTCATCTGTAAAAAATGAAACTTTCCAGTTGAAAAATTTTGGTATACTAGAAGTGCCTCTGATGCAGATCTAATGAGTACCTCAATTAATGTTAAAATGCAAATGTAAGAAAAAAGATACATGTATACAATTAAAAAATAGGTGAAAGGTGAACAAAATAAAACAACAACAACAATACAAAACATACATCACTTTATTATTATTTATTTATTATTATAATTATACAATAGAACACATCAATACAAAATTCATTACATGGGCATTTTACAAACATATGCACTTCAATTGGAATATAACATGTATTAAATTTTATTTCAGATACACAGACCCAACCACGTTGGCATTTCTCCTACAGGCTTCAGCACTCGACCCTAGATTCAAAAGCCTCCCATACCTAGAGGACAGCAAAAGACTTGATGTATTCAACAAGCTTGCTTTGCAAGCCATAGATGTGCCTAACTCCCAGCAGATACATGTATGTGCCTTTATATCGAAAGCTTGATCCTGGTATTCAAATATATAATGAAATCTGTAGTTCATGAAAATCAATGAAGAATGTTAAAGTTGAATTCTTTTATTACAGTTGAATAAATTAGAATAATGAGATTGCAAGCCCCTTGTAGATCCCCAGAGGGCAACTTTGCATTCAAAGAAACACACTTATGTAATATAAAACTATTTTTACCGATTTTTTAATTGAAGGATTTCGAGATGTGGGTACTTGAATCTACGTTTTAGAGCAAAAATTACAATTCCCCTGAACACTATAAGCTAAACACTATACACTTTATAAAAATAAATAGGGTACATTGGCCTAGGGTACACATTACAAATTTACAATGGTATGTTATACTGATGATTTCAGGCTGTGACTGTGAAGAAAGAACCCGAAGATGGAAGACCTACACTGGCTGACACCCCTGAACTCCCAGCCTTGCCCACTCTTGACCCTCAACGTCCTGAAGTGCCTGCCCCTGAAGCAAATGAGGGAGAGCCTCCATTGAAGATCAAGAAGGAACCAGAGTCTGAGAGCCCGTGTGCACTGTCTGAGTTATTCGGAGATGTATTTGTGGTTAAAGTTGAAGCAGCGCAGAGTCTGTCTGATAAAATTCAATCTGAAATTAAGGGTTATAGGAGCGAAGCAACCATGCCATTGAATTTTGATTCCGATCCTAAAAAGAAAGGGAAAGGACCATTAGAATGGTGGAAGGAAATGGCTATTAAATATCCCATTTTGTCAACATTGGCTAAGCAGTTCCTTGGTGTCCCAGCAACAAGTGTTGCAAGTGAGAGAGTGTTCTCCACAGCTGGAGATATAGTAACAGCACAAAGGGCATGTCTGTCAGGAGATAATGTTGACAAGTTAATCTTTCTCACAAAGAACATGCAAATCTCTGAGGATCTTGTCTAGTTTGCTACAGTATACCCTGCCAGTTACTTGTTACTTGTTACTTTGTCAGCTGTTACTGTATCTCCAGATGAGGAGTACTTCTCTAGAAATACTTCTGAAGGTCTCAAAAAATCCAGTTTGGAATGTTGACTGTGATGACTTAGTTACTGTTAGTTTGTTACTGTTAACTTTGTTTTACTTTTAAATGAGCTGCAGTATTTCATTCCATATTTCTAGTCAATATTAGATGATAACATTTGCATTCCATTTTGCAGTGTTGACTGTGCTAGCTATTGACTGTGAACCAGTGTTACCCAGTAATTACTGTTCATTGCATATTTCTAGTCACTGTAATGTTGACTGTGAACCAGTTACTAGCTTATTCATTTTAGCGTGTTCAGGGGGCTAGATAAGGGGACTATTTGATAGTAATTAAAGGATAATTTGGCTTATTTCTTCATAAAAATCTAATTGTGGGGGCTCATTCGAATCCTAAGCAAAAATAAGCACAATTATCTTCCAATTATCATCAAATACTCCTCTTATCTAGACCTCTGGACCCAGTTGTTCAAAGCATCGTTAGCTTAACGATATCGTTAAGACATAAATTTGTTAAGCAAATATCAGCTAAAGTAACAAATACACTGTTATTTTTTGTTGAAAAAATGTGAGAATTCTCACATTTTTCAACAAAAAATAACAGTGTATTTGCCTTTGAAGTCAATATTTAGTTAACAAATTGAGGGCTTAACGCCATCGTTAAGCTAATGAAGTTTTGAACAACTGGGCCCTGGTGTTTCTAGTCATTCCATAATTTAAGCATCAAGGGGTATATTGCTCTTAATTGCTCTTAATTGATGCTGACTTGAACATTGTTCTTGAATAAAATTTTACACTGAAAGTTTGTTTGTATCGAATCGAAAATAACCGAACCGAGTTATATTTAATCGAATCGAACCGAATCGAGGCTCCAGTGAATCGTTGCAGCCCTAGTTTTCACCCCACCTACTGATTGTCCCGTCTCATATGAGCTGAAATAATCTTGAAAGGGACGTAAAACTGAATTTAAAAAAAAAAAATATTTCAGACGGAGGAAAGTAAGCGGCTAGCTCTTGACAATCTCACGATGGATGGCTGTAGTATAGAAGACCTTGACCTTGACTTCACGTTGCCTGGTTACACAAATATAGAGTTGAAGAAAGGTGGTAAAGACATCCCGGTGACCTTGGATAACCTTGAAGAGTATTTACAGGTTAGTTGACCTTGACCTATTTTGGATAGTTGCTAGATATGAATGATAGATATAGAACATAAAAGACACTGACTTCACGTTGCCAGGTTACACAAATATAGAGCTGAAAGCAAAGACAACCTGGTGACCTTAGATAACCTTGAAGAGTATTTACAGGTGACCTTTTTCTATCAGTAGGTAGCTTTAATAAGATTTACCATATAGTTTTGGCAGAGTTGCCAGGTTACACTAATATAGGGTTAAAGAAGGACATCTCGGTGACCTTAGATAACCTTGAAGAGTATTTACATGTTAGTTATTGATCTTGACCTATTTGAGATTTTGTACGTTTGTTAAGCATTAATATTGTCACTATGATGTTAGATTGAAAACTGCATTCAAAACTGCATTCCATAACGGGAAATACAAATTGTATATATATATATATATATATATATATATATATATATATATATATATATATATATATATATATATATATATATATATATATATATATATATGAGTGTGTAATAGCTATCATTTTCTAACATTTTCAGCTTGTGACGCACTGGACGCTGGTAGAGGGGGTGTCCCGACAGTTTGAGTCGTTCAGAGAAGGATTTGAGTCAGTGTTCCCACTCTCAGCACTACAGAGTTTCTATCCAGAAGAGGTATGGTTGTTATAGGTTCTTTGATTTTGTGTTTTATGGCCTGCTCAACCACTATGGTCATTTGGAGATAGGATCTTGGTTTAAAGTCTCATTCGAATGGAGAAGCGTGTGACCAAACCCTCAACCTCTTGTGTATGGTTGTAATGAAATGAAAGTGCATCTTGCTGATATGTTCTATATAGTTGGCAGATCTTGCAAGTACTGTGAAGATCTGGCATATTACCAGGACATTCTCTGACTTATGTTCTTTGAATGTTACACAGTCAAACCAGTCAAATGGTTTAACCCAGATTTCTAACCTTTTGACACAGAGAAATATTTTCCAAGAGTTGACTTCTTTCTATTTTTTCATACCAAAAACAAACATACATGACATTCTAAATATTCATCACACTTAGTCTACCTAGCAGATAGATTTCTTTTATGTAAAACACTTTATCCCTTCAGCTTGAGCAATTATTCTGCGGCCAGAATGAGGAAATATGGGATACAAAAGTCTTGATGGAGTGTTGTCGTCCTGACCACGGCTACAACCATGATAGTCGAGCTATCAAGTTCCTGTATGAGATACTGAGTTCATACACCCCGGACGAACAGAGACAGTTCCTTCAGTTTGTGACGGGGTCACCTAAACTGCCTGTAGGAGGTGAGTTGACTAATTCAGTAGACATATCATGTTGATTTTTTCATTGCTACACTTCAATCTCATTATAACACACCTCACTATAATGTGTTTTTTAATAACACATCCATTTCATGGTTCTTGAACTGATTATTTTGCTTTGTCTACTATAGTTACTTTGTCTTATAACATGGTCTGATTCTTGGGACCCCAAATAGTGAGGTTGGTCTTTAATTAAGAGATTTATTTTTTTTTACAGAGCTGTTCAAGTTTTATGAAAATAAAGCTATGAGCATTTATTAGAACCATGCTTAAGCAGTAGTAAGGTACTAGAGGTACAGTGAAATGCTGAAATTAGGCCAGTTGTTCAAAGGATTGTAAATGTTTTAACCATTAGCTTTACAGTATTTCTAATATTCACATATGAATTTTTTACAACAAGAACTGCATGAATTTGCATCCCCTCTCTACATGTCTTCCCTCTTCAATGATAAGAATGGTAAATGTCTGTTTTCAGGCTTCAGGAGCTTAAATCCTGCTTTGACAATAGTCAGAAAGACATTAGAAACGAATGAAAATCCGGATGATTTCCTGCCATCTGTAATGACCTGTGTGAATTATCTCAAATTACCGGACTACTCCACCGTTGAAATCATGAGACTGAAACTGGAAGTTGCTGCTAAAGAAGGACAACTCTCATTCCACTTGTCATGATACTGAAAGGATTATTCCCCCTGTTTGTCAAGTGGTGCTTATTGTGTGATCTCCTTGTGAAGAGTTTCTAACGGTTTAAAATGGAAGTTGTTACCAGTTATTTATCACAATCTGAAATAATTGTGTGAAGAAAGAATAGTCTATTGTGTCGAATTCAAAGGAGAAAGATGGATTATTTATTTGTGTACATAATATAGAATTTTGTTAACAGAGTGTTAAAGAGGTGGCTGAAAAAGGACAGCCTTGTCTAACACCTTGGATATCTATTAAGTCATCCAGTGAGTTGATATAGACATGATCATATAGATTACTGGAAGTTTTTTTTTTTTTAGAAATATATATTGGAGATATAAATATTGCTATTGTTTGTTTCATTGTAGAGGATTTTCTACAATTCATGATCGACATATAGTTGAAGCCATTGGGTTACTACATTAGTTCATAAATTGCTAATGGGAGCATAATTTGAACATTTTTTTGTCATAGATAAATTTTGTGAATGCACTTGAGAATCACATTTTGAAGTGACATTGAAATGTATCAACTGCATATATTGATCGAGACATGTTTTGAGAAACTGTCTTTAATAGTTTCCATTCAGGTCGGCTACAGAGCAGGCTGTTCTGTCACAGAAAATACCTTGGGCTTGAAAGTTTGACTTACGGAAACAGAGATTTTGTACTGTGTTTGTATTAAAAGCGCTGGACATTACAAGTATCATCGCAGTTGATGTGCATCTTTTTTACATTAATAAAAATTAGATTTTCTCATGATTAGGCTCATATTTAATATCATATTTTCATTTGAAAGTTTTTCCTACTGACACTAATATTGACACTATTTGGTTCTGTAATATTTTGATGTTGTTTAGTTGGCCTGTTTTGATAGTCATCATTTGATGTGATATAATACGGATAGTTTTCCAAACTTGGAAAGTACACTTTGTATGATTGGGCTTAATATCGTGGAGGGTTCCACATACAGACATAATATTTCCTATCACACATGAGCCTGTGCGTGAGAAAACCAACAATTTGGGTTCTGACATGGTCCGACACAAACCGGCCTATACAGTCATAGAAGATAGCTAGAAGCTTGAAATTTTGTATGAAGGAAGAAGAGGGATTGTACTATCCATGCAGCGAAAACAAAGGCGCTGATCAGCTTCGCAGTTACTGCGAAGCTGATCTGCGCCTTTGTTTTCGCCTATGCAGATTGTTGGTTTTCTCATGCAGTGGCTCACATGATTTGAGCTACCTGGTGGGAAAACCAACAATCTGCATATGCAAAAACAAAGACGCAGATCAGCTTTGCGGTAACCGCGAAGCTAATCATCGCCTTCGTTTTCACTACATGGATAGTACAATTCCTCTAGTATCTAAATCGAAAATTTCAAGCTTCTAGCCGTTGTCTGTGACTGTACAGGCCGGTTTATGTCCCCAAATTGTTGGTTTTCTCCAGCACATGATTTGTTTGTTTTGTGGCTCAACAGTCCAGTCATGGTTTGTACTGAAGGGGTTGCTCTGTCTTGACATATACAGCACAAAACAAAGCAAAATTACCTTAAATGTTTGATATGTACATGTGCTGGCTCATATATATAAGATTTACATTTGAGCCGCATCATGAGAAAACCAACAATGTGGTTTCCGAACAGGTCAGGCCCAAACGAGCTGTACAAGCACAGAAGATGGCTAGATACTGCATATTTTGGATTTAGAAAGTAGAGGAATTGTACTACCATGTAGCGAAAACAAAGGCGCTGATCAGCTTCTCGGTTACAGCGAAGCTGGTCTGCACCTTTGTTTTCGCATATGCAGATTGTTTGGTTATCATATGCAGCGGCTCATTTCATTTATTTTGTATCATTTCTAACATAATTTCTTATTTGACAGACTTGTTCAAAAGAAAACCTGCTTCTGGGACTTAAAACTAGACGCAGATGTCGATCAGCATGTGACACACATACATGTACAACATGGCACAGTGGCAGATTTTCTTGTGAAATGGCATATCATTATTTCTGTCTTTTGTTTTTTAAGTGTGCTTTTTCATTCTCATGATTTGAGCCGCCTCATAGGAAAACCAACAATCTGCATAGGCGAAAACAAAGACGCAGATCAGCTTCGCGGTAACCGCGAAGCTGATCAGCGCCTTTGTTTTCGCTACTCGGATAGTACAATTCCTCCTCTACTTAACTTCAAAATTTCAAGCTTCTAGCCTGCTTCTGAAGCTGTACAGGCCGGTTTGTGTCAGACCTGTTCGGAAACCACATGGTTGGTTTTCCCACGAGGTGGCTCATTTGTTCTGTATTTATCCTTAATTAGAGCTGTGGTTTTGGTTTTTGCAATAATTTCATGAGCTATGGTGCAAGGTAACCAGTCTACGGAATACTGACCAGGTCTGACACAAACCGGTCTGTTCAGTCTTAGAAAAAGGCTAGAAGCTTGAAAGTTTGGATTTAAGAAGAAGAGGAATTGTACTATCTGAGAAGCAAAAACAAAGACGTTGACCAGCCCTGAAGTTTCTCCACAACTGATCTGCGTCTTTGTTTTCGCATATGGAACAATTGAGATTTTCTTGTGCTGCAGCTCTCAGTATTTTTGTCACATTCATTTCTAGCGAAGAGGATCGTTGCGGCCTGTTGATAGAGCACAGGACTATGGAGCCAGTGGCCTCAAGGTTATAAAATGTTTTTCAAGCTCAGCTCAGCTGAGCATGAAATTTCAACTGCTCATAAATGTTGATATATTCAAAATATGTGGATAATTCAGGTTCAAAACTAAAAACCTAGTAATTTATTGTGCTCATAAATGTTAAAATGCCAACAATTGTTGACATTTTAACATTTATAAGCAGGATAAATTTCAGTCACAGCTGAGTTGAGCATGAAAAATGTTTTATAACCTCAAGACCAGGCCTTGAGGTTATAAAAAATTTTTCCAGCTCAGCTCAGCTGAGCATGAAATTTCAACTGCTCATAGATGTTAAAATAGTCAAGATTGCTGGAAGATTCAGGTTCAAAACTAAAAATCTAGTAATTTATCCTGCTCATAAATGTTAAAATGCCAACAGTTGTTGGCATTTATGAGCAGGATAAATTTTAGTCTCAGCTGAGCTGAGCATGGAAAAAGTTTTATAACCTCGAGGCCTGGTTTCAGTACCTACTCAGGGGATGTAGTGTCATTGAGAACATCATGTTCTGTTGGTGGATATAAGCAAGTAGGGAAAAAGTGCATGATAGCTATTTAAGTGCTGTAGGCATATTGAAACCCATGTTGCTTTGATGTGAAATATTAGGGCAAAGTATGGTCTTGACAGAGAAGTTTAGATGTGGTCGTAATATGTGACAGTATCTGACATTTTGGGTCTTGTGGAGTCAAAGTTGGAAATTTAGTTTTGAACATTTTTACCATGTTTATTATGTGAATAATCCATGTCCAAAAGCTTTAATAAATAGCGCTAACGATTAATTAGAAAAATAGGGAAAACACGCACCACCCGCAGTTTGCATCTTAGGGTTCTTCATTGGTAAATGAATTAATTGCCCTTGGAAAATCGTTTGTACCACTGAGTTATAGTGTCCTGTTCTGTTGTCCTTCACAGCGAATGCTGTCTAAATATTATAGAATCGGAAATCGGGAAGGTCATGCTAGAAATATCCAACATGTCTTATTAAGCGGCGTTTAGCAACTATTGACTGAGTGCGCAAAAATCCAATTAACGTCGCATGCAATTTTGTGACGTCAACTTTAGTTCACGTTTTGTGACGTCAGCGTCGTACCTCCACAAGACCGAAAATCTCAGAGAACGTCACATATATGAGCCACCTCGTGAGAAAACCAACAATCTGCATAGGCGAAAACAAAAGCGCAGATCAGCGCCTTTGTTTTCGCTACTCGGATAGTACAATTCCTCCTCTACTTAACTCCAAAATTTCAAGGCTCTTTTCTGTGCTTGTACAAGTCGATTTGTGTCGGACCTGTTCGGAAACCACATTGTTGGTTTTTCCCACGAGGCGGCTCATATTGAAAGTGAATTTTGATGGTATACCAGCTCAGCTCACCGGTACTCTGTGAATAGAATTACCATCCATTATTTTGAGAAGTCTTCTTTCATTTATTTTTTTGACAGTTTTTCATTATCGTCATCAAATTCGGAGCTATTTCTCATTTTTGGTTCATTTTTGATTTGTCGGAGCTGCTTACAGCCCTGTGTATACCCCAAATATACGCTTCATTCAAATATCCAATTCTTGTGACATTTTCCCAAAATGGTCTAGATTTTGAGGTTATAAAACTTGTCTCATGCTCAACTCTGACATCTAAGACTGAAATTTAAGCTGCTCATAAATGAGCCACCTTGTGAGAAAACCAACAATCTGCATATGCGAAAACAAAGGCGCAGATCAGCTTCGCGGTAACCGCGAAGCTGATCAGCGCCTTTGTTTTCGCTACTCGGATAGTAAAACTCCTCTACTTTCTAAATCCAAAATTTCAAGCTTCTAGCCTGCTTCTGTGACTGTGCAGCCTGATTTGTGTCAGACCTGTTCGGAAACCACATTGTTGGTTTTCCCACGAGGGGGCTCATTTGGTGAAGTAGCCCAGATTCATTTCAATTTCAGATTTGAATAATAAAACAGTTGTGTATCCTGCTAAGAAAAGTTAAAATCCAACAGTAGTTGGTATTCAAACATTTATGAGATTAATAAATATTAATCTTAGATGAGTTGAGCATGAAAAAAGTTTTATAACCTCATAGGGCCAGGCTTGTATGATTAAAAGTTTCTGTGAGGTGCATAGTAAGTACTAAGAAATGAGCCTTTGCATGAGAAAAACAAGATGTTGAGTTTTCGACCAGGTCGAACACAAACCAGCCTGTACAGTCTCAGAAAAAAGCTAGAAGCTTGAAATTTCAGATATAAGTAGAAGAGGAATTGTAATATCAAAGTAGCGAAAACAAAGGCGCTGATCAGCTGTGCAGTTACTGCACAGCTGATCTGCGTCTTTGTTTTTGCAATGCAAATTGTTGATTTTCTGATGCTGTGGCTCAAATGAAACTATCACTGTAGATTTTTTCGTTATTATTTGAGCCGCATCGTGAGAAAACCGGATTTTTGCCTAGGCGAAAACAAAGGCGCAGATCAGCTTCGCGGTAACCGCGAAGCTGATCAGCGCCTTTGTTTTCGCTACTCGGATAGTATAATTCCTCTTCTACTCATAGCCAAAATTTCAAGTATCTAGCCTGCTCCTGTGACTGTACAGACCGATTTGTGTCGGACCTGGTCGGAAACCCCGAAGACCGGTTTTCTCGCGTCGCGGCTCATTTATCAAATCAGTTTTTCTGTGTTTACGTTGAAATGTTACTAAAATGTAAAAGTAAACAAACTTGCTTTGTAAAATAAAGGACATATTCTTGACAAGTGTTCTTGCTTTCAGTGCCTCCACTGTATGGCTTACATATACATGTACTGGACAACTTTTAACATGCAATTTCTAGAACATTTCAAACTGCTGATAAAATGAAACATTTCTATCATCAAGGTAATTCATTGAAACAATACTGAGTTAGTCTTTGCATTCAACAGACCAGGTTTTAATTCAGACTACCCTTAAAATGAAAGTGGTATGAAATTCTCATAGAGAATTGATGGTGTGTAAGTTTGTTTATGCAAAACCTTTAAAATGGCAAGAAATTTTGAATCTTTTTGGGCTGGCTGACATTAGAAATGATCAAACTTGATGACTATCGTGCAAATTTGCAAAGTTTTCATGAATTGGCAAAATGTAATTTTTATGTGAAATCTGTTTTTATAGACATTTATCACTTTGGTTATTAGAATAATGTGGTTTAAGGAACAGCTGTGCTTATGACAGATGATGCACAGTTTCAATATTGGTGGCATATGAAAGTGCGATAATACTGCTAATCCACTATATAAATGAAAAATTGATCAATTATCGATTGGCCCAAAAATGCATCCTTAAAAGTTTGATTCCTAACTTTTTTGACCAGTATGTAAATAAAGGTCCCATCTTCATATGAGCTTAATAGATTAGTATATATCATGTAAAATATCAAGCAGAAGAGTGGCCATCTGAATTCTGTGTGTTGAGCTTATATGTTGTGGTGTGTTGAGCTTATATGTTGTTGTGTGTTGAGCTTATGTTGAGCCATGTAGCATTGATACTGACCAGACTACAACAGCTGGTTTTCAGAAAAGTTATGACACACGCTTTGTCATATGCATACCGGGTAATATATTTTGCAAACCAGACAGAATGCGCGGATCCAGAGGCCCCCCCCCCCCTGGAATTTGAAAATTTTACCTAAAAAAAGGTTATTTCGGGATTTTTGGGGGTTGGACCCCCCTCGTCTGTGACCAAAAATTACCATTTTCGTTGGACCCCCTCTCATGAACATTTCTGGATCCGCGCATGGACAGTATTCATTAACATAGTGGCTTTAGTTGTTAGTTCTTTTTTTTGTCCATTCCCAATGGAATTTAGATTACTTTTTCCCAAACTGGAGAGAAAAATTCTAATCCATCTGATAAAAAGTACATTTAATGTAAAAAGTCTTCGAAAATCAAACTACAGCTTGAAATGATCATTCACTTTGATTATAAGTTGTCAATTTATGATCCTAAATGAATAATCTTTATAAAAGGCTCGTTACAAATAAGTGAAAATCCCTCGACACAGACCAAACTTGCGTTTTATTGTGAAAAGTAATTCTTGTTTGTTTGATTTATTGCTTTACATCCTTTAACAGGTAATGTCCCGACATGACCGTAGCTGTTGTCTCGGATGTACAGCAGTAAATGAAATGAACAAAGACCATTTTTCGCAAATAAATGCAAGTATACATTGAGAGATTTACGTTTATCTGTGACAAGGCCTTTAACACCTATATTAGTGGAAAATATCATCAACTTTGACTATTTGGAAAATTTTCAAACTTCAGGGTTAACCTCGCTAGGTTTCCCAATCAGAAAGGCCTTAGGGGCCCCTTCCCAAAATTGCCAAAAAAACCCTGCTTGTAAGGCAGCACAAATAATTTGAGCCGCATGGTGAGAAAACCGGATTTTTGCCTAGGCGAAAACAAAGGCGCAGATCAGCTTCGCAGTAACCGCGAAGCTGATCAGCGCCTTTGTTTTCGCTACTCGGATAGTACAATTCCTCTTCTACTTAAATCCGAAATTTCAAGCTTCTGGCTCTTTTCTGAGCTTGTACAGGCCGGTTTGTGTCGGACCTGGTCGGAAACCCCGAAGACCGGTTTTCTCGCGTCGAGGCTCATTTTGTGGTGTATACATACACAAGGTAAATGTTATTAAAGGTTAACATAGGGTTTGAAAGGATAATGGAAATAAAAATAAAACAGTTTTAATTAATATATATGCAGGTATTTTCCACTTCAAAGCAAGAGTCATTTTGAAAACATTCCCATACAATATACATGTAAAGAGATTTTTTAAGTTGTAAAAAAATGAAAATTTTATGTAGAAAATTTTTGATACATGTAATTTTCTTATTTTTGCTCAAAACATAGGTTGTGGTGGGTACTCGTTAGAACCGCCTTGGCAATTACCCACAATCTACGTTTTGGAGCAAGGATAAGAAAAATACATGTATGTATACCCCTGCAAACCCCAGTTTTTCTATATATAAGTTGGGTTCAAGGGGGTATACTTTCCATGGACATGTTTTCTTGATGATAGAATTTGTAATAAGAAAATTCTGATGATTATACAGTACACGAAAAAATGTGCTTTTGTCTTGTGAAAACAAGCAGCACAGATAAGCTGCCATACAGCTGATCGGTACCTTTATTTCCACTAAATTATTCAAAAGATGACTCCATGTTCTAAATTCCAAGAAATTTGAGAAATTTTAGCACTGTCTGTGGATTTACAGCCTGTTTGTATGAGACCTGGTCTTGAATTCTGTAGACAAGTTTTCTCATGACTAAAGTTTTTATAAAGTATTCAGCAGATTCATATTAAAGTACATATTTTACAGAAATTATCAATTATACTTGTTATCAGGCAAATTAACAACTTCGATTCTATGTTCTGTTAGGCAAATATAGATACCTTTTTTTTCAAAAATATAGTTTTTCTAGAAATGTTCCCTGTACATTGCCTAGAGACCGTCTACAAATGTCATTTTCCTACCCAGCAGGCACATGACGTCAGAATGACGTCAGATCAACGTCGATATGACGTCAGATCGACGTCGATGCGACGCCATGACGTCGCATCGACGTTGATCTGACGTCATGTGCCCGCTGGGTAGGCTCCATCTCCAGAAGTCTTTTGTAAGGTTTTGTAAAACACCACAATCACAATTGTTTATAGTATGTTCTTCAATTTTCTCACCAGGATATTAATGTTTTACTCCCAAACAACGACATTTAGTGCAGTACATACAGCATACCATCATTGACAACCGTCCATTGTTCTGTAAAACAAAAGAAAACATGTAGATCATCTAGCTATGTCATGCGAAAATCCTATATACACACGCTTATGTGTACAAGTGGATCAGAACTGCATAGAAGTGTATCCTCTATAGCTTACTGATGGAGCTGCTCTCCTTATTAAACTTTGAAGTCGGGATGATGAAACTAAACTAAGGTCCAGAATCCATATGACCCTAGCTGTGGTAAAACATAAAAATTTAATCAACTGAGCCGCTTTGCTGATGCGAAAACATTGGTGCAGATCAGCTTCGCTATTTAAAACTGCGAAGCTGATCATCGCCTTTGTTGTCGCTACATGGATAGTACAATTCCTTTCCTTCTTAAATCCGAAGTTTCTAGCCTTCTTCTGTGACTGCACAAGCCGGTTTGTGTCGGACCTGGTCAGAAACCACAAAGACCGGTTTTCTCGCGTCGCGGGTCAACTAACCACAACCTCTTGGTAACACTAATGTTTAGATTGTTTTTCAGAGAAAATGATTCATAAAACTCTTAAAACTCATCCGAATATATACGTTCTAAATGAAATACTTGTAAACTCTATCTTGACCTGGACGGCTAGACATGTACAAAATGTGTTAGTTTACTCACCTTCGAATGTTTACAAGCTGCCACTGCATAGATTTCCTTTGTCCATCAAAGCATCGTCAGTTTCGCCGCTGGAGTTTATGTCTTTTGTAATTTCCAGAGATGGTGATGCATTGGCGTCTTCCATGTCAGCATAACTGCTTACACCGGATACAATGCCCACAGAGTCTTTATTTGTCTCTCTGAGGGCTGACCCAGCGCCAAGTTTTGTCTCATTCATGAAAACATCATAGTTGCTTCCACAAGACCCTGAGTCCTGAGGAGCATCAAGTTTTTCTTCAACTTCTGGTAAAGCATTTTTCTTGAAATCATAGAAGTCACTATGGTTGACATCAATGGCATTGTTGTTATTAGGCTTATCATGAATTGATTCAGGAACTGATGACGCGTTTATCATCTCTTCGTCCATTGAAATACCGCAACGTCTACCACTAGAAATTTCTTCTTCAAGGTCAATTTTTGCTATTTCTAGAGTTGGCTGTAACCTGATACGATGCAGATCCATAGATACTTCGCCCTTACGTATTGTCCCATCAACAATGGTTTCCAGCATACTCTTCAAGAGAACCTGTACTATAGGTTCTGTACCTTCCTCAACATATTTTTTCATCATCTCTTCTTCATGTTTATGCAAGTCAGCGACTAACTGATTTTCCATTGCCGGAACTGTTTTATCAATCTTAACAGGATCAACAATTGGGTCGCATTCCGGCTTTCGGCTTATTGTCTGTGTATCGCTATCTAGAACACAGCAATTAACCATGTCTTCTCGGGTGATTATTGTTGGCTCTGGTTCTACATGTACGTTGGTCATGGGTCTTTTTTCGTTGTTCAAATCTTCAGACTCCTTCAAGTTGTAAGCTTCTGTAAAGCATTTGGTTCCAGAAAATGTATCACTAATGTTTCTTTTGTGGTCATGTTGATTCTGAGCCAAGTCAACACCCTGTCCTCGTGTTAATGCTTGTTTTGGTGCTTTCCCATTTTCGTTCTGCATACTGACATCTAGCGTGAAATAGCGCTCCCTAACAGCTTCGCGTTTCTTATCAATTGGTATGTAATCGGTGCACTCTTCGATACGTCCCTTTTGTATGAGCGTGTTGTGATTTAGATTTTTTTCACCTTCCGCTTTCTGTATAAGATTGTTAAGTTCCATGACAGCCTGATTAGGAAGGCCATTATTCCTTTTCAAAAGCAGGATGATGTCTTCGACCGGTGTTTCATCGAGACCATACAATTTCAAAACTTTCTGTGGCTGTCCCTGAAGTATATTATGTGAACGTTTGCACTTTCTTCCAAACTTACATGCATCTTGAAAATAATGCTTGCAGACATGCATGCATGGGCACTGAGCGTTTTCACTCTCAATTTCATATTTGCAGCCACGTTGGATGTTATAAAATTTGCATATCAATGGTGTTGTTGTCTCGTTTCTATTTTCCTTCTGACGTATAAACCTTTTCAGTTGTTTCGTTGTCAGTCGATGAAGACAATGTTTCTTAAGTACACGTATGTTGTGTTCTGTTTTTAGATCATGCCCAAACCTACAGAACTTTTCTTGACATTCACTGAGCATGAAAAATTTACAAATGTGCAGGTCATTGCAATTGCAATTTGTACTGGATCTTTTGTTAGATAACTTTGTACAAATCTTCATCAAACATGGATTAGGTTTGCAAAATATCAGTGTTTCCAAGTCACCATCATTAGAAGAAGCAGCATTTTCTGTGGCAAACCTCTCATCTATGACCTCTTTGATTTCGATCCAATTATCAAAGGAATTATCCCTTTCTCGAAGTTTATCAAAGACCTCATTAGCTGTTAGGTCAGATTCGCCTTCAATCATAAATGGCATCATCTCAGCTGCTATATCTTGGTGTAACGAATCTGTAACATTCTGCAACAACTCTTTTACTTCTTCTACTGTTATACGTTTCTTAGCGAACAATGCCGACTGAAACTGGACTATGGCTTCATTTTCATCATACGTTGTAGATATACCATTAATGACATTCTTGTGCTTTTGATCAGACATGTCCTCAGATCGAACGTCAACATATCCACTTCCTCCATTCATTTGGATACCAATGCTGGACATCGCATCTTCATTGGCATTTCTAAAACCATCGTCGCTGAAACTTTCGCTAGAAACTGAAGTCAAGTCCCAAGTGTTTTTGTTGGAATTTGTGTCTGGATCAGCATTCTTACAACCAACAAATGAATTAGAGCCTTTATAGGACATATCGCTGTACCCCAAAGTATCTTGTTGCTTGTACTCTTTGTCATTCATTATCATCTCTTCGTCGGTAAATGTAATATCTCTTTCTGGAGAACGATATTCACCGTCCTCTATGTCAGTGTCTTCATCAGCACTATCATTCAATGGTATGCTGTCTTTGTTTCGAGATCTGCGTTTCTTAATCTTTTTATGATATCCTTCTTCCCCGTATGGTTCCTCTCTATTTCTTTTTATAGGTTTTTGCCTTCTGCGTTCATCCGACTCCAGCTTATGTGGTGTTCTTCGTTCATTTGCTACTTCACAACTATTATCTTCCCGGTATACGTCTCCCTCATGTTTATTGTTCCCCATATAGCTTTCCTCCCCCGTCCATCTATTCTGGGTATGTTCTTGACTTCTTACTCTTTCATATCTATTATTCCCACTCTCCACGCCATGTCTGTATCTCCTTTCTTCAAATGGTGTGCTGCTTCGGTCACCATTTCCACCCTTGATCCTATGGTTTTCTTTCTGTCTGTAAAATGTTGCAACTCTTGTCTTGTCGCCACGAGTATGTCTATTATCTATGTTATTGTTTCTGTTATCTCTGTCATTGTCTCTATACATTATGTTTCTAGCTTCATCTGTATAGCCATTATCATCTGTTCTCTCACCGTATTCACGATGTCTTTCTCTATGTAGATCAGCTTTGTCTTGTTTGCTGTGTATGAAATCCCTCGTACTTGTATTAGTGTTTCTGTCACTCTGATAATATCTAAATGTGTTTCTATCAAATTCATCCCAATTGTTAATTCTGCGTTCAGTGTCTCTCTTGTTTATACCCTCATCCCCGAACCTTTCGATTTTCGTAGCTTCGTTTCGATCTCGTCCGACTCTACTCGCTATTGTTGTCAATGTGTGGTTACTCATTTGACTTGCTGTGTTTCTTCCAGAAAATGTATCTTCTTCATCTGATATCTGTCCTTTTATTTCGGGTATTTCAGTATTAAATACGTCCTTCCTTCCAAAAGATACATAATTTCTATTTTGGAAGATTGAAATGTGCTGATTTATACTGTTAAAAAGTAATATACATGTAAGAGCGTTCGTATATTTAGCATGTTAAACATTGAAAATAGTAATATAGTATAATATTGTCTTTTCGTTCGAACCACTAGGAAAGGACAATGTGATGATATACATCGTCAGAAAGTAGCCCATTGTGTTTTGACATTTTGTTTCTTATTCTTCCTACTGAACATAAGTTATAAGCACTTAATAGAATAAATTCATTATAATAATAAAGTGACAGGTCGAAGCTTTACTAGAATTTCCGAATGTATAAGTGTTTGCTTTGGTAGTTCTCTCGGAAAACCCGAGGACGTATAGACACATGAAACCTGAGAGAGAGAGAGAGAGAGAGAGAGAGAGAGAGAGAGAGAGAGAGTAAACCTTTGTGCCGGAATGACATGCCTTTGTCTCCCAGGCCTAATGTCTCGGCTGCGATGTCTGTCTACCATGGACGTTCTTTCCGATCCATCACATCCATTATGGTGATTTTGACGGGAGGGAACTCTTCTGTTCTCGTTTGCTCTTGCTGGTCTCCCTTGACGCATATGTCCTCTATCATGTCCTCTAAAATTGATCATGTGTCCTCTAAAATTTCTCATGTGTCCTCTTAAATTTCTCATGCGTCCTCTAAAATTTCTCATATGTCCTCTAAAATTTCTCATGCGTCCTCTAAAATTTCTCATATGTCCTCTAAAATTTCTTCACGTAAACATGTTTCCTGCTCACGTAATCTACCAATATTTGAGCCTCGACGCGAGAAAACCGGTCTTCGGGGTTTCCTGGTCCGACACAAACCGGCCTGTACAAGCTCAGAAAAGAGCTAGAAGCTTGAAATTTCGGATTTAAGTAGGAGAGGAATTGTACTATCCGAGTAGCGAAAACAAAGGCGCTGATCAGCTTCGCGGTTACCGCGAAGCTGATCTGCGCCTTTGTTTTCGCCTAGGCAAAAATCCGGTTTTCTCACGATGCGGCTCATTTATCTTATTAACATCATGATATTGAGCCATGCAAAATATACCATTTTTATTTATTTATTTTATTTTATTTTTTTTTTTTTTTTTTTTTTTTTTTTTTTATTCATTCATTATAAATATATTTTCGTATTTATTTATTTATTTATTTATTTATTTATTTATTTATTTATTTATTTATTTATTTATTTATACCAGTTATTTCCTTACTTTCCAATATATCATATTCAGTGGGCTACTTAATTATCCAAAAAGATAAATTATTATGAACTGAATTTAATCCATTTATGATCATTTATTGAGCTAACCGCATCTGTAAATTCGCCTAACTCTACTGCAGGTTTTCATGAACATAATACGAAAACTAAGGCGCAGATCAGCTTCGCAGTTACTGCGAAGCTGATCTGCGTCTTTGTTTTCGCAAATGCGAATTTTGTTGTTTTCTTCATGACGCACTCATTTCTTAAAATTTTTAATATAGATTTCATACGAAATTAGATGCCTAGTTTTCGTTTCGATTCTCAGTATGTTACATGTGCATGAGCACATAGCATGACAATTTCACATGACAGAAATCATGTTGAATTAAAATGTTTAAGTATGTAGGTCTCAGTCTGTCAAGATTTATAGACTGATGATCATAGGCCAACGATGAAAACTATTTTTTATAACAAGAAGCCCAAAGGGCTACGATCGCTCATCTGAGAACAAACAAGTTAAATAATTAGTGTGGTCGAAACATTTTCCCATGATGATTCTAATACGTACCATGATTCTCCAAATGCTCAAGGGCAGCTAACCACACTCTGAAGCCGTACCTGGTCGAAATTCAAACTCATTCAAGAAATTATGGTTGTCTTTGTTACTACTAAGAATGAAGAAGATCGGATCAAAAATGAATCCGCTAGAGAGTTGCCGCAACACTTTAGAGCCGCCTCATGAGAAAACCAACAATCTCCATACGAGTCAAAGACGCAGATCAGCAGCTGATCAGTGCCTTTGTTTTCGCTACAGCTACACGGACTGACGGATAGTACACTTCCTCTTCTTCTTAAATCCGAAATTTCAAGCTTCTAGCATGCTTCTATGGCTGCACAGCCTGATTTGTGTCAGACCTGTTCGGAAACCACATTTTTGGTTTTCTCACGCGAAGGCTCATTTGTCAACCACTTGAGGGCAGCTGACTCCGCAGTCAGTGGTTCAATTTAGCCGAATTTCGAACTCATTTTATGGTTGTCCTTGTGACCTGCATCCTCTATAAAATAAAGGCGCAAGAGTTGTCACAACATTTTTCGACTTATACGTTTTTGGGGTTTTTTTTTCCTCCAAAAACCCTCACGGTCAACTAACTCTGCTGAGACCCATCTTGCCGAAATTCGAATTCGTACGGGTTATTATGCTTGTCTTTGTTATTTATTTCAAGGGCAGCTAACTCTGCAGCGAATGTACCACACAGGAGACTACTTTACAATCTACACTACTGCGGGATTAGAGGATCTACTCACGAGTGAATCGCTTGATGGCTCTCTGATGCCTAGGTCACTAGCGCTTACGGATGCCGCGGATAGTTGCGAATACTGTACGTAGCGATCCGCAGAATTTTGTGGGCGGGGCTAACGGTTCTTAATGAATTTATTACATTTAAATGCGAATAAATACGGATACGGATACGTTCGTAGATAGTTACGGATAAATTCGAATACGTACGGTTAAGAAACTTGACTACATACCTTTCGATGCCATATGTTACGTTTAGATACAGACATACACCTTCAGGTACGTAATGTTGCGTTTTCATGCGTATATAACGGTGAGATCTGATGCAAGAAAACGCAGGTTTTGGTCAAACTACAGTCACAGCGCTATCAAAAAGAAGTGTTGGATGGACCCTCAGATCCAGTCCCGGTCTTATCTGCTGTCCCTCAAGGATCGGTCTTGGGACCACTGAGGCTTAACGTCCCTGTCAACAACTTTCAGTCATGTCGGGACGGAGCCTACGCGTCATGGGTTTAACCAGTACTGTAGGGAGTTTTAAAATGTGTCTTGCTCAAGGCCACAACATGGTGACGCTTGTATTGATCGAGCCCAGGACCTCTCGATTCGGAGTCCGACGCTCTACCGCTACGCCACCGTGCTCCCTCACTGAAATTTACCGTTGCCAAATGTCATTCAACGAGGGTAACCCGGCACCTCTCTAGCAATCAAATACACTTTTACCACTTTCTGCATCAACGAGCATAGAAACAGGTTCGGTCGGCCAAGGTATTGGAATGGGGTCAACATGTTTCTGAAATCTGTTGTGATTTTCTATAATTTTCTGAAAATTTAAACGGAGTGGCTATTACCAGTCAACTGTCAGTAGCCAAAAAACGTTAAAATGGCTATTACCAGTCAACTGTCAGTAGCCAAAAAACGTTAGAATGGCTATTACCAGTCAACTGTCACTAGCCAAAAAACGTTAAAATGGCTATTTACAGTCAAGTTCAAAAATAATTATTTATAATTACTTAGTATGTGGTAGCATGTTTCAGACAAACTTGGGACTGAAACTATGTTTTGAACATTAGATCTAAGCCGTAAGTGTATCTTTAATATTTTATTTTATTATATGAACTTATTGGGAATGCATTGCCTGACAATGCTATACAATTTTTATATATATTAGTTATGATATTTGCGTTGCTCTTGTTTCGTTGGTCGCGTGTTTAAGACCAAGCAACATTGACTTTCATAATGAGGCGTTGAATTGTTTTTCTTCATCCCATCCTAAACCAATGCAAACTGCAAAAAAAAAAAAAAAAAAAAAAAAAAAAAAAAAATGACTTGCCAGCTACAATTTCAAGTGACTTTTTTCACTAAAAACTTGATAAAATTATAAAGATTAATGCATAGTTAAGTTTTGAAAGAAAGAGCAACAGTGTATTTTTTTTTTTTTTTTTTTTTTTTTTTTTTTTTTTTTTTTTCATTTATAGTTCAAACTCATTGTGCATGTTTATATACATGTGAAAAAGAATTTTGCAATTGTAGACTGAGAAAAAACATGCGAACTGGCTGGCAACGTTTATGAGTACCGCATCAAACTTTCTGTAAAAAAGTCATAATGTGCGCGCGTGTGCTTGCATGTATGTTGCCAAATTGAAAAAAATACCTAGACGGCAGGCAGTGTGTCCGATTCGAAATCGAATCGACTACCATGTCCGCACATTGCGCAAACTTGTTTATGAACATATTTACAATGTATATTCATTTTTCCGCTTCCTCTGGTCCAAGATCGGTGGTCTAATGTGCACTATGTTGGCAATCTGCTAAGATGAAGGTTTTGTATGAATTGATGCTTAAAGTCCCTGTCAACAGCTAAGGTAATGTCGGGACGTTTTACCCAACATGTTGATGACAAACAACAAGCGATTGAAACATAACCATCTAACTAAGCCACAAAAGTTTTATACATAAGGATGCTTTGACATGAACCACTTTTCCTGGGCAGGATCGGACCAGAGCGGTTAACATGCCAATTATGTTATCATTTGAAGCAAAATGGTGTATCGTGTCCTTTCCTGATTCAATGACACATCTATATGCGATCACGTCATGAAACTGTAGAGCCGCGTCATAATAAAAAGGCCCTCGGGATTTCTGATTAGCTCTGAAGCACAGTAATGTATGGCGGTTTGAGAATCAGGATTAACAGACAATGCATTGCGATAAAAAACAGGAGCGTGGGCTAAAAGCTGTATAAAAATGCACTTTTGTTTTTATTAAAAAAAGTTAAATATATTTTCTTGTGGTGCGGCTCAGGTGTCATAAAACACAAGAATACCCATAAAATGTTTTTACAGTACGCGTGGTTGAGCTTCTCTTTTCACACCTTGAGGCATTTTTATGACAACTTACCTTTGAGGTGTATTCGTGTGCGCCAATCTTTGATAAACCGCGAAGAATTACAAAATTTGACTAAATATGTATTTTAAAGATTTAAAATCAGGTACGCATGCCGCGTATAAAACATTAAATGTATTTATTTGGTCCATGAACAGCTGGAACTGACTGACTGACTGAACGCATATCAGGTGTACTTAACCACTTGAAGTCGTTTTAAAAAACTCTTTTTGATATTTGTTTACTCTTTACTCTTCCTTTATATTTTATTTCGTTTTTAACATTGCATTTAAGTTGTGTTTCTTGTGTGCGTCTTGAACTCAAATGTTTTTGTTGTTATAGAGCCACTCGTATATGTATTTGAGGACCCCATGATTGGTGAAAACTTGATTGGTCAACCGCACAAAATAAAGAAATTAATTTCTTATTAAAGATTTTTTTAAGGTACATGTATACAGCGATTAGATAAAATAATGAATAATTACATCCTTTTTTTTCTACATTATGTTAGAAATTGACATTATTTTTATTATTACTAACATTATGAAAAATATTTTTGTTTTGGGTTCGTGGTTTACGTCCCGATTATCATTTTTCGGTCATGCCGGTATGGAGCTAATGCTTCCCAAGTACTAAACCAGTGCTCTGGGAGCTTATTAAGGTCTTTGTTCAAGTGCACATCACGTATGCATTGCAGCATTAGGTTTCCAGCCCCTTTCCTCTGGTTCCATGGTTTACATTTGTACCACCGTGCCCCATATACTAGGATGGTTCCCATCATTTATTTGTTTTAGTTATTTTCAATTTCTAGATTAGGAATTTAGTTTTAATTATGAATGTTTCTCGTCATTTCTTACTTTAAACCTGAAAATTATAGCCTACTTCATTTATGTACAGATTATATATACTTTCTTTTAGTCTTTAATTTTGTGACTTTTTTTTCCTGTGACTTTTTTTCCTGTGACTTTTTTCCGTGACTTTATTTCCGTGACTTTTTTTTCCTGTGACTTTTTTCCGTCCACCGTGGGCACAAGGCAGGCAACTTTTTTGGGCAAGTAATTACATTTTCTATTCTAACATGGTTATCAAATCGGTTTCACTAGTGTTCTTTACTAGTGTTCTTTCTTTTAACTGCATTTTTGATATTCATTGCATTATTTAAGCTTGTGAAATTAAATCAGTGTTGTTTGTCTTTCAAAACTCAAGTTTGATCGGACACCATCGTTACAGTACTTTAAATTGACACCTATAAATTTCACGATTTATAAGGTTTATTTCTCGTATGTATCGTTGTTGAAAATGTTGTCAATCCCCTAGAGCTGCTACGTATTTGAACAAATGCGGATAAAAGAGAAAAAAAGAAAGAGTTTTTATGAAAAACTTAAAAATTCAGTCCTGATTTTGTTGAGTATTACATTTGAGAACTGACATACGTGCCAAGATTTCATTTTTATGTCATTCCCCTTTAGTGGTCGGAGACAAATTGTTTTTGCCCGGGTCGTCCGTCCGCCTGTCCGTAATTTGAGAGCCGTTTAAGGTATCTTAAGTGATGAAACTTCACAGGATTACCAATAAACATAAGACGACGTGCAGAACACAAGAACCATAACTCTGGATTGCGTATTTTTGGAGTTATGGTCCTTGGAAAATAGCAGAATTTGCATTCCAGTCTTGTTCGCTCTGTAACTTGATAACCGATTAAGATAGCTTCATGAAACTTCACATGATTTTTACTAATATGAGGCGACATACAGAACACAAGAACCATAACTCTGGATTACGTATTTTTGGAGCTATGGCCTTTTGAAGCGGAAAATAGAAGAATTTGCATTCCACTCATGTCCACATAACTTGTAAATGGCATATTTTGCATCGTAATCAACTAATGGTGTCCCCTCTGTAACTTGACAACCGATTAAGATAGCTTCATGAAACTTCACAGGATTATTGATAACGTCAGAAGACCTGCAGAACACAAGATTTGTAATTCTGGATTACATATTTTTGGAGCTTTGGTGCTTTGAAATGGAAGTTCATAATTTTGCATTATGTGTCTGTTCTGTCACTTGGAAACCAATCAAAGTTTCGTGTTGAAACACATTATTTACATCCGCGACAATGCACAGAACACAAAAATCATAACTCTGGAATATTGAAATGTTTGCACTTAGAAAGAGGGAAGACATGTGTTTTCACAGTAAACAAATTCTAGTAGGGTCTGTCTTAAAACACTTGGTAATAGTAATAACTAGGCAGTGCATTTAAGTCTATGATTTAAGAGGATACAGGCAAAATATTTGAAAATCGTATTTTACATATTCCGTTTTCTTTGGAAGTTGATTATCACCGTAATTTTGTGGTGTTTACGTAATACAATGACTTCCGTGTTTCATGAACATGCTACTCTTAAAATGGTTCAAAGATATTCCCTTCTTATTTCTAAATTATACGAAGTCGTCCATTATACATGCTACAAGTAAGCGTCCAGTTACGAAAAATGCCAGCAGCGAAGGCACTATCCGCACGTTCGTGCTTGAATATAACCAACACAAACCAGGCATGCTTGTTCATATTTGTCAAAACAGATATTAGTAGCATTGACTGGGAACTGACGCTTCACATTGTCCTAGATACATGTACATTTACTCAAGGAACGAACTGCTGTTTTCTGCGTTAAGATTTAGTCATGTACATGTATACTCTCAATATTTCAAGTCATTCTTTATCTCCTGCTTTGCAATACGAGTTGCTGCCAATTCGTGATCTAATTGCTGGTAATCACCGAACGGTTAATACAGGAACAGTGTGGTTGGTATAGCAGAACACCCGGGCATGAGATCAGCTGTTAACCGTGGTTAGCAATGTATTTATTCAAATGATAAACATTAATTCGAATTTCAGCCTGTCCGTCATCTGACTTGAGTTTAGCCGAAATCCATGAGGACTGGGTTCCGTCGTTGGAATCTGAATTAATTTGTCACATTATTTTAATGGTGAAAGAAGATCAGAGCCAAAAGATAACACACTTTTCAAGCAAAAATAAAATTTCAAGTCTGACTGTAAATAGCCATTTTAACGTTTTTTGGCTAGTGACAGTTGACTGGTAATAGCCATTTTAACGTTTTTTGGCTAGTGACAGTTGACTGGTAATAGCCATTTTAACGTTTTTTGGCTAGTGACAGTTGACTGGTAATAGCCATTTTAACGTTTTTTGGCTAGTGACAGTTGACTGTAAATAGACTCTTCCAAATTTAAATTGTCGGTAAAATAAGGGAATAGGGTAAATTAAACTGACGTATATGTAACACATGTCCAAATGTATAAATGGTATGATTCGAGGCTAATTATAGCAGCAGCAGATGTATGCACTGTCCTCTATGTCCGTCTTTCTCCTTAAGGGGTATTTAAAATTCTGGGAGATTTATGAAATGGGGTCGAAGACAAAAAAAAAAAAAAAAAATAAAAATGATGGTTTTCAAGTGGCTTTGTCTCTCTTTAATGCATATATTTGAGCCGCCGCATGAGAAAACCAACAATCTGCATATGCGAAAACAAAGGCACAGATCAGCGCCTTTGTTTTCGCTACATCTATATCAACATCTATATCAACATGACAGAACGTTTCTGTCATATGAAATGCTATGTGCTCATGTACATGTAACACACTGAGAATCGAAACGAAAACTAGGCATCTCATTTCGTATGAAATCTAAATTAAAAATTTAAGAAATGAGTGCGTCATGAAGAAAACAACAAAATTCGCAGACGCAGATCAGCTTCGCAGTAACTGCGAAGTTGATCTGCGCCTTAGTTTTCGCAACACGTGTAGTACTATTCCTCTACTTTCTAAATCCAAAATTTCCAGTCTCTATCTATCTTCTGTGCTTGTACAGCCCGGTTTATGTCAGACCTGGTCAGAAACCCCGAAGACCGGTTTTCTCGCGTCGCGGCTCCCATTTTTTTCATGCAACTATTCCAACAATTTATTGTGCGAAAATACAAGAAAGAGGTTCAATGGGATTTTACACAATAAATTCTGATTTTACCGACTTTTCAAATAAGACTGGGTCACTGGGGATAGGATTGTTAAATGATGCGTAGAATTTTATATTCCGCTTCCAGGTGCACACTTCTTACATGTATTTGTGGTTCTAAATATACTGCTTTAGCGAAATAAAATGACGTTTGAAAACATTATTGATGTACATAATATGTTCAGTACAAATAAATATGAAATAAATAAATAATAAATGCATTTGTTTTCTTCTAAATTTGAAACAAGAGGCCTCATTCAGAGGCATGTAGCTTGTTAAAAGTGCACACTATCCTATATTAATTTGTTTTCAAATGTCTGGTTTATATTTTGGAAGTTAGAAAAAAAGGTTGAATCATTATTCATTGACGTGAACATCTTTATATCGATTTTGTCAACAGTCCCATTTTTCGTTCGTTCGTGCGAGTTGCGTGGGTACATGTGCCCACTCGAAAACTTTGTCGAATGCTAGGGAATGGTATTTATATGACTCAGCGTTACATTTATTGCCATTTTCAGAAAATTTAAACGAGTAATAAAATCAATGTCGTTTTAAAGTCCAAGGTTGTCGAAAAAGGAAGTATGAATGTAACTGTACGAGCGTATAATTGAGCATTATCGTGACAAAACCGTATTTTTCAAAACCGGATTTTTGCCTATGCCAAAACCAATGGCACAGATCAACTTCTCAGTACACGTAACTGCGAAGCTGATCAGCGCCTTTGTTTTTCGCTGTACACGGATAGTACAATTTCTCTTCTTCTTAAATCCGGAATTTCATATTTCTCGTATATTTTTCTTATTTTTGTTCCAAAGCAATGATTGTGGATACTCGTTAGATCCACATTGCCCATGGCGGTTCTAAGGTGTACCCACAATCTTCTTTTTTCTGCAAAAGACTCAAACGCTGTTTTTATCAAAAAAAACACAATAATGAGCAATTCGAGTGAGAAAACCAACAATTTGAGTTTCAAACTAGGGCCAACACAAAACAGCCTGTACAGTCACTGAAGCAGGCTAGTAGCTTGAAATTTATCGGGATTGTACTATCTGTGTAGCGAAAACAAAGGCGCTGATCAGCTTCTACTAATATAATACCAATCGTCTCGGAAACTGACGTAATGAATGTGTACTGTGATGCATATGTGCGGGTTTATTTCTTCTTACTGTTATTCCAAAACATATATTGCGGGTACCCGTTTATGTGTCCTAACAATTTTTGTTTTGAGCAATACTTAATACAAAATATCATTTTCAAATTTTACAGTCCTTCATTTGATACATCTTCTGTTTCTTCTGTCTGCCTTTGGTTTTGGTTGAGACTAGCCATGCGGCTACATCATTGTTAGGAAAGAGCTAATCTTCGAGTGTGTTGTTGGAAAAAATGTTTTGTTTTTGTGTATTTTTCGTTCCCACCTGGTATCTATGTTGGGACTTTAATTGCATCAATTCCTGGTCCCTCCATTCTTATAGGGCTGTCACACATTCGCGCATCGACTCACGTATCTACGGCGTATCGAGATACGAAAGGTACGTCACACGTACGTCGTAGATACTTGGGCATACGTAGCTCATACTCTTCGATACGTAGCTCATACTCCTCATACGCCGAGGTGCTACGTTTTTTTATGTGTGCACTTAAAAATTCGTAGCACGTACGTAGCAGGTTTGATACGCCGTACATACGTCACACATACGTGGTACATACGAAAGCAACGTGGCAGGTACGTCGTAGATACGTAGCTCATACTCCTGATACGCCACACGTACGTAGCGGTTAAAATGCCACGTAACCGTGACGTATGTACAGCGTACCTTTCGTATCTGCTACGTATGTGTGACGTATGTGTGGCGTATCCTCGAATGTCTTTTCGTATCTACGGCGTATCAGCGACGTACGTGTGGCGTATCTCGCGTATCAATGGCGTATGTGCTACGTTCGTTTCGCTACTGTGGAGTATGTGTGACGTATTAGGAGTATTATGAATATTTTGTGGCGTTCTTATAGGGCTGTCACACATTCGCGTATCGACTCACGTATCTACGGCGTATCGAGATACGAAAGGTACGTCACACGTACGTCGTAGATACGTGGGCATACGTAGCTCATACTCTTCGATACGTAGCTCATACTCCTCATACGCCGAGATGCTACGTTTTTTTATGTGTGCACTTAAAAATTCGTAGCACGTACGTAGCAGGTCCGATACGCCGTACATACGTCACACATACGTGGTACATACGAAAGCAACGTGGCAGGTACGTCGTAGATACGTAGCTCATACTCCTGATACGCCACGCGTACGTAGCGGTTAAAATGCCACGTAACCGTGACGTATGTACAGCGTACCTTTCGTATCTGCTACGTATGTGTGACGTATGTGTGGCGTATCCTCGAATGTCTTTTCGTATCTACGGCGTATCAGCGACGTACGTGTGGCGTATCTCGCGTATCAATGGCGTATGTGCTACGTATGTGCTACGTTCGTTTCGCTACTGTGGAGTATGTGTGACGTATTAGGAGTATTAGGAATATTTTGTGGCGTTCCAAGAGAATCTTAATGCTTCTATATGTATGTTTTCGTTTTTCCGAAATCATGGATCAAATGTTTCTCACGGTTCGGGGTGTCGTGCAGGGTTCTTTCATGGCTACGCTCGGTGTAGCCTCCGTCTTTGTTCATAAGGTCTTACGACCAGGATGGAGAGCTTGAAGATTTTCCCCCACCACCACCACCACCACCTCGGGTTTTTTTTCGCTGTTAATCTAGATTATCCAGATTTCTCCGGTGGCATCTTCGACCTCTTTTATGCGCCTGTGCGTGAGAAAACGAACAATTTGGGTTCCGACCAGGTCTGACACAAACCGGCCTGTACAGTCTCAGAAGATGGTAAGAGGCTGGAAATTTTGGATTTAGAAAGGAGAGGAATTGTACTATCCATGTAGAAAAAACAAAGGCACTGATCAGCTCCGCGGTTAATGCGAAGCTGATCGGCGCCTTTGGTTTTGCCTATGCAGATTGTTGTTTTTTTCCATGCGGCGGCTCATATTTGATAACTATAATGTGCGAATTGCATGAGCAAAGTGAACACAACCGTTTGTTCTCATAGGTATTAAAAAGCAATTGGTACAGAACAGATACGTCGCAGATAAGAATGGAACGCAGTACATACGCCGTAGATACGTCACGCGTACACTTCATAAGCCATACATACGTCACACGTACGTAGCACATACGCATTGATACGCCGTACATACGAAAGTGAAATTCCATACGTTTACAGATACGTCACGGATACGCCACGGGAACGTAGCAGGAACGTCACACGTACGTGGTACATACGTCTCTCGAGCAAAATACGGCTCAGACCTCGGCGTATCGACATTTTCATAGATACGTGAGCGATACGCCGCTGATACGTGAATGTGTGACACAGCTATAAGAGAATCTTAATGCTTCTATATGTATGTTTTCGTTTTTCCGAAGTCATGGATCAAATGTTTCTCACGGTTCGGGGTGTCGTGCAGGGTTCTTTCATGGCTACGCTTGGTGTAGCCTCCGTCTTTGTTCATGTGGTCTTACGACCAGGATGGAGAGCTTGAAGATGTTCCCACACCACCACCACCACCTCGGGTTTTTGTTTTCGGTGTTAATCTAGATTATCTAGATTTCTCCGGTGGCATCTTCGACCTCTTTTATGAGCCTGTGCATGAGAAAACCAACAATTTGGGTTCCGACCAGGTCTGACACAAACCGGCCTGTACAGTCTCAGAAGATGGTAAGAGGCTGGAAATTTTGGATTTAGAAAGTAGAGGAATTGTACTATCCATGTAGAAAAAACAAAGGCACTGATCAGCTTCGCAGTTAATGCGAAGCTAATCGGCGCCTTTGGTATTTTTTTTTTTTTCTATGCGGCGGCTCATATTTGATAACTATAATGTGCGAATTGCATGAGCAAAGTGAACACAACCGTTTGTTCTCATAGGTATTAAAAAGCAATTGGTACAGAACAGATACGCCGCAGATAAGAATGGAACGCAGTACATACGCCGTAGATACGTCACGCGTACACTTCATAAGCCATACATACGTCACACGTACGTAGCACATACGCATTGATACGCCGTACATACGAAAGTGAAATTCCATACGAATACAGATACGTCACGGATACGCCACGGGAACGTAGCAGGAACATCACACGTACGTGGTACATACGTCTCTCGAGCAAAATACGGCTCAGACCTCGGCGTATCGACATTTTCCTAGATACGGGCAGGTACTTCATACTCCCGGTCCCGAAATGTATCCAGGCATGTGCACATACTGTTTTACTCTGAAGAAAGCACATCTGATTATTTGTCCTGTGTTTATAAGAGCGTCTAATTTCGGGACACGGAGTATGAAGTACGAAGCCAAATATCAAACATGTATTTTGTATGGGCCAAAAATTTCGGGACAATCATAGCTATGTAGGTATATAGGGATTGTGTCACACATTTGTATATTTGATGCTGGTGTCTACGTAGCTATGGCAGTTAAGTTGCGTGAGTTGTATAAATTATAATAGTTACCTTTGTTAGGACGACATAATCGAAATGTAGATGGAAAAAGCTATAAAAAAAAACAGAAATTTTTGCGTATTGTCATCATGTTTTAAGGCCTTACGATAGCCCTGAAGCTCTAACTATTCCTTTCCAAGGAAACGGCCGTCAAACAAATGTATGATAGACCACTATTGTAAGTTAAGTTCTGTAAGTTGTCATAGCTGACAGTTATAAAAGATAACTCCTAAGTTGGACTAAAGAACATTAGATCAAAACAACATGGCAAAACAGTTATACAGTTGCATCCAGGGCTGAGCTAAGTTCGATAAGTTACAATAGTTGCACACAATAGCAATGCTAAATGCACGTACATGTCTGCATCTAAGTTAAGTTTGATGAGTTGTATAAGTTAATCAAGCTGAGTTATATAGGTTTTAGATTAATAACTTGGATGAGTTAAGTTAAGCAAGTCGAAGTCTGGATTTAATTAGCTATATGAGTAAGATATGTTATATGTATCACAGGGCAAGCTAAGTTTGTTAAGTAGAGTAAGTTAAGCAAGCTAAGTTGAAGACTAAGTTTGATGAGCTTAATAAGTTAAGCGATGAGTTGGATAAGTTGAACAGTAAGTTCGATGAGCTGGATAAGTTGACCGATGAGTTAGATGAGTTGGAAAAGTTGAGCGTTGAGTTAGATAAGTTGGATAAGTTGAACATTAAGCTCGATGAGTTGCATGAGTTATACGCTGAGTCAGGTACATTTAAGTAGAGCGATGAGTTTGGTAAGTTGCATAAGTTTAATAGTAAATTGGATGAGTTGGATAAGTTATATGTTGAGTTCGATGACATGGATAAGTTGAACAGAGAGTTGGATGAGTTGGATAAGCTGTAAGCTGAGTTCAGTTCGGTGAGTTGCATACAATGAACAGTAAGTTGGATGAGTTGGATAAGTTGTAAGCTGAGTTGGATAAGTTGCATAAGTTGAACAGTAAGTTCGATGAGTTCGATAAGTTGAACAGTGAGTTTGATGAGTTGGATAAGTTGTAAGCTGAGTTCGATGAGTTGCATAAGTTAAACAGTAAAATGGATGAGTTGGATAAGTTGTAAGCTGAGTTGGGTAAGTTGCATAAGTTGAACAGTAAGTTCGATGAGTTCGATAAGTTGAACAGTAAGTTGGATGAGTTGGATAAGTTGTAAGCTGAGTTGGATGAGTTGGATAAGTTGCATGTTGGGTTGGATGAGTTGAATAAGTTATACAAAGAGTTCGATGAGTTGGATAAGTTGCATGCTGAGTTGGATGAGTTGCATAAGTTGAACTTTAAGTTCGTTAAGTTAGATAAGTTGAACAGTAAGTTGGATGAGTTGGATAAGTTATACGTTGAGTTCGATGAGTTGGATAAGTTGAACAGTAAGTTGGATGAGTTGGATAAGTTGTAAGCTGAGTTCGATGAGTTGGATAAGTTGAATGTTGATTTGGATGAGTTCGATAAGATGAACAGTAAGTTGGATGAGTTGGATAAGTTATACGCTGATTTCGATGAGTTGGATAAGTTGCATGCTGAGTTCGATGAGTTGCATAAGTTGAACTATAAATTCGTTAAGTTTGATAAGTTGAACAGTGAGTTGGATGAGTTGGATAAGTTGTAAGCTGAGTTGGATGAGTTGGATAAGTTGTAAGCTGAGTTGGATGAGTTGGATAAGTTGTAAGCTGAGTTGGGTAAGTTGCATAAGTTGAACAGTAAGTTCGATGAGTTGGATAAGTTGAACAGTAAGTCGGATGAGTTGGATAAATTGTCAGCTGAGTTGGATGAGTTGGATAAGTTGCATGTTGAGTTCGATGAGTTGGATAAGTTATACAAAGAGTTCGATGAGTTGGATAAGTTGCATGCTGAGTTGGATGTTGCATAAGTTGAACTATAAGTTCGTTAAGTTAGATAAGTTGAACAGTAAGTTGGATGAGTTGGATAAGTTGTAAGCTGAGTTCGATGAGTTGCATAAGTTGAACAGTAAGTTGGATGAGTTGGATAAGTTGTAAGCTGAGTTGGGTAAGTTGCATAAGTTGAACAGTAAGTTCGATGAGTTCGATAAGTTGAACAGTGACTTGCATGAGTTGGATAAGTTGTAAGCTGAGTTCGATGAGTTGCGTAAGTTGAACAGTAAGTTGGATGAGTTGGATAAGTTGTAAAGTGAGTTGGGTAAGTTGCATAAGTTGAACAGTAAGTTCGATGAGTTGGATAAGTTGCATGCTGAGTTGGACGAGTTGCATAAGTTGAATTATAAGTTCGTTAAGTTCGATAAGTTGAACAGTAAGTTGGATGAGTTGGATAAGTTGTAAGCTGAGTTGGGTAAGTTGCATAAGTTGAACAGTAAGTTCGATGAGTTGGATAAGTTGCATGCTGAGTTGGATTAGTTGCATAAGTTGAACTATAAGTTCGTTAAATTCGATAAGTTAAACAGTAAGTTGGATGAGTTGGATAAGTTGGAAGCTGAGTTGGGTAAGTTGCATAAGTTGAACAGTAAGATGGATAAGTTGAACAGTGACTTGGATGAGTTGGATAAGTTGTAAGCTGAGTTCGATGAGTTGCGTAAGTTGAACAGTAAGTTGGATGAGTTGGATAAGTTGTAAAGTGAGTTGGGTAAGTTGCATAAGTTGAACAGTAAGTTCGATGAGTTCAGTAAGTTGAACAGTAAGTTGGATGAACTGTATAAGTTGTAAGCTGAGTTGGATGAATTGGTTAAGTTGCATGTTGAGTTGGATGAGTTGGATAAGTTATACGATGAGTTCGATGAGTTGGATAAGTTGCAAGCTGAGTTGGATGAGTTGGATAAGTTGTAAGCTGTGTTGGGTTCAATAAGTTGAACAGTAAGTTGGATGAGTTGTATAAGTTGTAAGCTGAGTTGGATGAGTTGGATAAGTTGCATGTTGAGTTTGATGAGTTGGATAAGTTATACAAAGAGTTTGATGAGTTGGATAAGTTGCATGTTGAGTTCGATGAGTTGGATAAGTTATACAAATAGTTCGATGAGTTGGATAAGTTGCATGCTGAGTTGGATGAGTTGCATAAGTTGAACTATAAGTTCGTTAAGTTAGATAAGTTGAACAGTAAGTTGGATGAGTTGGATAAGTTGTAAGCTGAGTTCGATGAATTGGATAAGTTGAACAGTAAGTTGGATGAGTTGGATAAGTTATAAGCTGAGTTGGATAAGTTGCATAATTTGAACAGTAAGTTGGATGAGTTCGATAATTTGAACAGTAAGTTGGATGAGTTGGATAAGTTGTAAGCTGAGTTGGATGAGTTGGATAAGTTGCATGTTGAGTTGTATGAGTTGGATAAGTTATACGATGAGTTCGGTGAGTTGGATAAGTTGCATGCTGAGTTGGATAAGTTGAATAAGTTGAACTATAAGTTCGTTAATTTGGATAAGTTGAACAGTAAGTTGGATGAGTTGGATAAGCTGTAAGCTGAGTTGGGTAAGTTGCATACATTGAGCAGTAAGTTGGATGAGTTGGATAAGTTGTAAGCTGAGTTGGATGAGTTGCATAAGTTGAACCGTAAGTTCGAAGAGTTCGATAAGTTGAACAGTAAGTTGGATGAGTTGGATAAGCTGTAAGCTGAGTTCGATGAGTTGGATAATTTGCATGTTGAGTTGGATGAGTTGGATAAGTTATACGAAATGTTCGATGAGTTCGATAAGTTGAACAGTAAGTTGGATGGGTTTGATAAGTTGTAAGCTGAGTTGGGTAAGTTGCATAAGTTGAACAGTAAGTTCGATGAGTTGGATAAATTGCATGCTGAGTTGGACGAGTTGCATAAGTTGAATTATAAGTTCGTTAAGTTCGATAAGTTGAACAGTAAGTTGGATGAGTTGGATAAGTTGTAAGCTGAGTTGGGTAAGTTGCATAAGTTGAACAGTAAGTTCGATGAGTTGGATAAGTTGCATGCTGTGTTGGATTAGTTGCATAAGTTGAACTATAAGTTCGTTAAGTTCGATAAGTTAAACAGTAAGTTGGATGAGTTGGATAAGTTGGAAGCTGAGTTGGGTAAGTTGCATAAGTTGAACAGTAAGTTGGATGAGTTGGATAAGTTATACGAAATGTTCGATGAGTTCGATAAGTAAAACAGTAAGTTGGATGAGTTGGATAAGTTGTAAGCTGAGTTGGATAAGTTGGATAAGTTGAACAATAAGTTCGAAGAGTTCGATAAGTTGAACAGAAAGTTGGATGAGTTGGATAAGTTGTAAGCTGAGTTCGATGAGTTGGATAGTTTGCATGTTGAGTTGGATGAGTTGGATAAGTTATACGAAATGTTCGATGAGTTCGATTTAAGAAACAGTAAGTTGGATGAGTTGGATAAGTTGTAAGCTGAGTTGGGTAAGTTGCATAAGTTGAACAGTAAGTTCGATGAGTTGGATAAGTTGCATGCTGAGTTGGACGAGTTGCATAAGTTGAATTATAAGTTCGTTAAGTTCGATAAGTTGAACAGTAAGTTGGATGAGTTGGATAAGTTGTAAGCTGAGTTAGGTAAGTTGCATAAGTTGAACTGTAAGTTGGATGAGTTGGATAAGTTATACGAAATGTTCGATGAGTTCGATAAGTTGAACAGTAAGTTCAATGAGTTGGATAAGTTGTAAGCACAGTTGGATAAGTTGCATAAGTTGAACAGTAAGTTCGAAGAGTTCGATAAGTTGAACAGTAAGTTGGATGAGTTGGATAAGTTGTCAGCTGAGTTCGATGAGTTGGATAATTTGCATGTTGAGTTGGATGAGTTGGATAAGTTATACGAAATGTTCGATGAGTTCAATTGTGGAACAGTAAGTTGGATGAGTTGGATAAGTTGTAAGCTGAGTTTGGTAAGTTGCATAAGTTGAACAGTAAGTTCGATGAGTTGGATAAGTTGCATGCTGAGTTGGACGAGTTGCATAAGTTGAATTATAAGTTCGTTAAGTTCGATAAGTTGAACAGTAAGTTGGATGAGTTGGATAAGTTGTAAGCTGAGTTGGGTAAGTTGCATAAGTTGAACAGTAAGTTCGATGAGTTGGATAAGTTGCATGCTGAACAGTAAGTTGGATGAGTTGGATGCTGAGTTGGATGAGTTGAATAAGTTGAACTATAAGTTCGTTAATTTGGATAAGTTGAACAGTAAGTTGAATGAGTTGGATAAGCTGTAAGCTGAGTTGGATAAGTTGCATACATTGAACAGTAAGTTGGATGAGTTGGCTACAATACGCTGGCATACGCTGGCATGCACAAAATTTCCAACGTATGCCGACGTACTTATAATACGTTACTCATAAGTTAGGCGTACGCAACGAATACGTTATGCATAAGTTCATGAACGTTACCTGTAAGTTACTCATACGTTCGCATACGTTGTTGTACGCCAAAGCTCACCTGGATTTTTGTTTAGCGTATGAGAAGCGTATGCATAACGCATTACCAACGTACGAGCAGCGTGCTCGGAAAGTTCGCAGCGTGTGTTAAACGTGCGAAGAACGTACTCAGCGTATGCACAACTTACGCGTAGCGCATGGGTCAGCGTTCGGGATTTTATGTATAAAAATGGAAGGAATGGGGACTGTGTTCATGATTAAATAGCCATACGGAAGCATCAAAATAATATACTCGGCCAACAACAAATTGCACAATAAATTGTGTTCACTGTTGTATTATCGCTTGTCCAGATAATTTTTTTTGTAAGAACTGGATGCCTTCAAAGCTCATATTCGATGACCCTTTATAAAATTATCGCCATATACAGTGTCAAAGATTTGTTGGATATTAAAGTCACCTTTTTAAAATATGCTTAATACAAAATCAAATATCAAAGGTAACTGAAAATTTAAGCAGGGAGATTCCACAATATGCTGGTTATTTTCAGTACGTGTATATCGAATGATTACATTTTGTAGAAACGAAAAGTTGTTGACAAATTGTTATGGGAGACTTCCTTAGCTGTGAGAAGTGTTAAGATTGAAACAGAAACAGACGCGAATCTTAAAAACGTTACCCTGGCATCATAATATATGTTTCTACTAGGTCTACTCAAATCAAGAATACAGGCAGTGCCAATTTGTTTGTTTCGATTTTGGTGTGCATGGAAGCTTAGTCACTAAAATACATGTATCGAATACGATGATCTATTGCACAATTATGTATAGTCTATGTGTTATATCATGCAAGTTTTCAGCTCCAGTCAATTATTTGTCATAATTGATGATTTTGTCACTTTTGTTAAGTAAACTCAGTTCTACCTAATTAGGAAATGATTCTTCTGAGAAACGATACAAGAAATCCACAAAATGTACCCGAAGAATCAGGTGTGTAGATTATTTTGGTCATTTTAATTTCCTTTTATTTATTTATTCATTTATTTATTTATTTATTTATTTATTTATTTATTTATTTTCCATTTTTACTGGATATATGTTTGACTCCCTTTTTTGAAGAACGTCAAGTTCGTTAGAAGCACGCTGTGCATACGTTTGGAATACGTCAGACGTACGTTGTTCATACGCTCCTTATAAGTCACGAATGCTATGCTAACGCTGGGCGCACGCTGTTATACGCTGTTATAAGTCATGATACGCCAGGGATACGTTATGAATAAGCTACTCATACGTTAGACATACGTTCTGTGCGCTAAGCATACGCTTTGCATACGTTCAGAGAGAGAATTTTCCGGATTTTTAGCATAGAATCAACAGCGTATGACAACGTACAATAACGTACTGGGTGTCATACGCTGCTCATACGTTGGCTAATACGTTGTGGTCTGAGCTGGCCTTAACCAGTAATCAGACGGTCAGTCAGCAGTGTATTTAGCTTTACCTGGAGGCACAAGTAGCCTATATCTATTTCTTTAGGCCCCAATGGGAGGGGGGCCCATAGTCTCTATGGTGTAATTAGCAGTCACAAATGATTAGCGTGTGTCTAAGGTGTGTACAGGTCGTATAATAATCTCAGCATGCTGAAACTTTTGGATTGCATGTACTTTTGTACAGTTATGTTGAGCACACAATACAGTATAGGCGCGTATCAAACGTTTAATGTAACGCGTGTTGAACTTATTCGTACAAGACACATACCCGAGACACGTCGAGCTTTAAGCATGCTGCATGCTTAAAATACTTTAACGTACACCAAGCGTACAGAACGCACATGTACGGGGTTTGTGGACACCTTGGCTAGCAAGAAAAGTAGTGATGTTGTTTAAGTTTTTTGTTTTTGTATAAATATAAGCAACAATATCTTATGAGCATATTTGATGAATTTGTTTGTTTCAATTTGAGGTATCAACACGTTAAATATGACATATTTTCTACTTAAGCGTACGTAGGGCCACACGGGACAGGTGCCAAAACGTCAACAAAATGTGACGATTTTCATATTGTGTTTGTTTCCCTGTCAAACGGCACTTAAATATGTTATAACATTAAACTATTTCGTCCTAAAACCATATAACACTGACTTCAGTTTCAGAAAGATTCCGACTTGGCGGCAGTGTAGTTTGATTTATGTGAAAAAAAAAATCAGAAGCAGACCGAAAAATCTGTTTGAAATAATGGCGTAATTTGACGTCGGAGAACAGCCGACGCCGATTGTATGTTTCGTTAAGGAAATCACCCACAGATACGATGAAAATGTTACAAACAACAGAAACGTCATCGGTCTGTCAGTTACTATTTAGTTCATAGTAGTTGACTTGTGGCACAGTCGATTTTCAGCTGCTCAGAAGTCCACCTATGATGATAAAAGGAAGATCACCTGTCTAGCATGCTCGCCGCTAGAAATTGTTACACATGTTCAACAGGTGGACGAACAATTTTGCGAGAATTGGTACGGCGTATCTGCATTTGACAGCTGGATACACAGACATAAAAATGTTGATAGCCAAGGATCTTTTGTTAAAAAAAACCACACACCCTGAAACAAATGTATAACGCGCTGGCGGCTTAAAATGTCAAGTAACGTCATATAGAGACGTTGACCTTTGCCCCGCGCTCGGTTCGGAAGTGCAGGGAAAAGGCTGTAGATGACGTGTTTTTGTCAGATTTCAATAAAACTTCTTGTATATTTGCTTATAAAATACTTTTGCAAAAGCAGATATATTCATTTTTCTGTTGAAACACGAACTTTTCTGACAAACCACGTATGTATTAAACGCATTTGTTACGTGTCTCCGACGTGCTTCTGATGTTTGTTGAATCAAGGTATCTCTATGTCTATGGAAATACATTGGTTGAATTTGCGGCATATTTTTTCAAAAAAAAAAAAAAAAAAAAAAAAAAAAAAAAAAAAAAAAAAAAAATCACCCACGATCCAATAGTTTTGTCTGTATAAGATTTTTAATTTTTGCTTAAATGCTGCGTTCACAATAACGGGGCTGTTTTTGCCCCTGTCACATTGTATATTTTTTCCGCTAGTTTCTCACAACGTATCTGACGTGGCGCGCTGTCACACATTGCGTTTTACGGTGCGCGACGTCATATACTTGTTTACTATATCCCTGAAGAAGCCAAGATGGCGAAACGTTGGATAAAGTGATAAATGTAATTAAAACTGGACTTAAGTTCGTGTTGGTGTTGTTTCATTTATTTACTATTCGGCATATTTTTCCACACGCTCGGTGCGCGGTTTGTCTTATACGTTATTGACTGCGATAGAAAATTGAGGCTATTGATATGACACTTGTGTCATATCTTTTCTTGTTTATACTTATATTGTCTCCAAGATTCAAAATATGTTTATCAACCAGCCGGACATATAGTTACTGGAAATTTAAAAATAATTTCGGATTCTAGAATTCGCAAAATTGTTCCTAAAGGTCCGAAATATAGATTCCCTTCCTACATTAATTTCGACAAATGTAGAGAGGAGATTGCATCTGCATCAAATGATTTCGGTAATCGATGGTGTAAACGAGAGGGTGTTGAGGATAATGCTCTTAAAGAATGGGGAAAAGAAGTATCTTCACTATCGTGGATAAACGTATTAAGTTTACAACTTATCCAACTCATCCAACTTACTGTTCGACTTATCGAACTTAACAAACCTATAGTTCAACTTATGCAACTCATCCAACTCAGCATGCAACTTATCCAACTCATCGTACACATCGTATAACTTATCAAACTCATCGGACTCAACATGCAACTTATCCAACTCATCGAACTCAGCTTACAACTTATCTAACTCATCCAACTTACTGTTCATCTTATCCAACTCATCGAACTCAGCTTAAAACTTATCCAACTCATCTAACTTACTGTTCAACTTATCGAACTCATCGAACTTACTGTTCAACTTATCGAACTCATCGAACTTACTATTCAACTTATGCAACTTACCCAACTCAGCTTACAACTTATCCAACTCATCCAACTTACTGTTCAATTTATGCAACTTACCCAACTCAGCTTACAACTTATCCAACTCATCCAACTAACTGTTCAACTTATCGAACTTAACGAACATGTAGTTAAACTTATGCAACTCATCCAACTTAGCATGCGACTTATCCAACTCATCGAATATTTCGTATAACTTATCCAACTCATCCAACTCAACATGCTACTTATCCAACTCATAGAACTCAGCTTACAACTTATCCAAGTTACTGTTCAACTTATCGAACTCTTCGAACTTACTGTTCAACTTATGCAACTTACCCAACTCAGCTTACAACTTATCCAACTCATCCAAGTTACTGTTCAACTTATCGAACTTAACGAACTTATAGTTCAACTTATGCAACTCATCCAACTCAGCATGCAACTTATCCAACTCATCGAACTGACCGCATAACTTATCCAACTCATCCAACTCAACATGCAACTTATCAAACTCATTGAACTAAGCGTATAACTTATCCAACTCATCCAACTTACTGTTCAACTTATGCAACTTATCCATCTCATCTAACTTACTGTTCAACTTATCCAAATCATCCAACTCAGCTTACAACTTTTCGAACTCATCCAACTTACTGTTCAACTTATCGAACTTACTGTTCAACTTATGCAACTTACCCAACTCAGCTTACAACTTATCCAACTCATCCAACATACTGTTCAACAAATGTAACTTACCCAACTCAGCTTACAACTTATCCAACTCATCCAACTTACTTTTCGACTTATCGAACTTAACGAACTTATAGTTCAACTTATGCAACTCATCAAACTCAGCATGCAACTTATCCAACTCAATCGAACTAATCGTATAAATTATCCAACTCATCCAACTCAACATGTAACTTATCCAACTCATCCAACTCAGCCTACAACTTATCTAACTCATCCAACTTACTGTTCAACTTATCCAACTGATCGAACTCAGCTTACAACTTATCGAACTCATCGAACTTATTGTTCAACTTATGCAACTTACCCAACTCAGCTTACAACTTGTCCAACTCATCCAACTTACTGTTCAACATCTGCAACTTACCCAACTCAGCTTACATATTATCCAACTCATCCAACTTACTGTTCAACTTATCGAACTTCACGAACTTATAGTTCAACTTATGTAACTCAACCAACTCAATATGCAAGTTATTCAACTCATCGAACATTTCGTATAACTTATCCAACTCATCCAATTTAGCTTACAACTTATCCAACTCATCGATCTCAGCTTACAACTTACCCAACTCATCTAACTTACTGTTCAACTTATCGAACTCATCGAACTTGCTGTTCAACTTATGCAACTTACCCAACTCAGCTTACAACTTATCAAACTCATCGAACTTACTGTTCACCTTATGCAACTTACCCAACTCAGCTTACAACTTATCCAACTTATCCAACTGACTGGTCAACTTATGCAACTTACCCAACTCAGCTTACAACTTTTCCAACTCATCCAACTTACTGTTCAACTTATCGAACATCACGAACTTATAGTTCAACTTATGCAACTCATCCAGCTCAGCATGCAACTTATCCAACTCATCGAACTCATCGTATAAATTATCCAACTCATCCAACTCAACATGTAACTTATCCAACTCATCCAACTCAGCCTACAACTTATCGACCTCATCAAACTTACTGTTCAACTTATTCAACTCATCGAACTCAGCTTACAACTTATCGAACTCATCGAACTTACTGTTAAACTTATGCAACTTATCCAACTCAGCTTACAACTTGTCCAACTCATCGAACTTACTGTTCAACTTATGCAACTTACCCAACTCAGCTTACAACTTATCCAACTCATCCAACTTACTGTTCAACTTATCGAACTTAACGAACTTATAGTTCAGCTTATGCAGCTCATCCAACTCAGCATGCGACTTATCAAACTCATCGAACTCAGCTTATAACTTATCCAACTCATCCAACTCAACATGCAACTTATCCAACTCATCGAACTCAGCTTACAACTTATCCAACTCATCCAACTTACTGTTCAACTTATCCAACTCATCGAACTCAGCTTTCAACTTATCGAACTCATCCAACTTACTGTTCAACTTATCGAACTCATCGAACTTACTGTTCAACTTATCGAACTCATCGAACTTACTGTTCAACTTATGCAACTTACCCAACTCAGCTTACAACTTATCCAACTCATAGAACTTACTGTTCAACTTATCGAACTTAACGAACTTATAGTTCAACTTATGCAACTCATCCAACTCAGCATGCAACTTATCCAACTCATCGAACATTTCGTATAACTTTTCCAACTCATCGAACTTACTGTTCAACTGATGCAACTTACCCAAGTCAGCGTATAACTTATGCAACTCATCGAACTCAGCATGCAACTTATCTAACTCATCAAACTCAGCGTATAACTTATCCAACTCTCATCCAACTCAACATGCAACTTATCAAACTCAGCTTACAACTTGTCCAACTCATCGAACTTATTGTTCAACTTATGCAACTTATCCAACTCATCGAATTACTGTTCAACTAATCCACCACATCGAACTTATTCTTTAACTTATCCGACTCAGCGAACTCAACATGCAACTTATAAGTTCAACTTATTCAACTCATCCAACTCAGCATGCAACTTATCCAACTCATCGAACTCAGCGTATAACTTATCAAATCATCCAACTCAACATGCAACTTATCAAACTCATGGAACTCACCGTATAACTTATCCAACTCATCAAACTTACTGTTCAACTTATGCAACTTATCCAACTCACCCAACTTACTGTTCAACTTATCCAACTCATCGAACTCAGCTTACAACTTATCCAACTCATCCAACTTACTGTTCAACTTATCAAACTTACTGTTCAACTTATGCAACTTACCCAACTCAGCTTACAACTTATCCAACTCATCCAACATACTGTTCAACTAATGCAACTTACCCAACTCAGCTTACAACTTATCCAACTCATCCAACTTACTGTTCGACTTATCGAACTTAACGAACTTATAGTTCAACTAATGCAACTCATCCAACTAAGCATGCAACTTATCCAACTCATCGAACTCATCGTATAACTTATCCAACTCATCCAACTCAACATGCAACTTATCCAACTCATCCAACTCAGCTTACAACTTATCTAACTCATCCAACTTACTGTTCAACTTATCCAACTCATCGAACTCAGCTTACAACTTATCGAACTCATCGAACTTACTGTTCAACTTATGCAACTTTTCCTACTAAGCTTACAACTTACCCAACTCATCCGACTTACTGTTCAACTTATCGAACTTCACGAACTTATAGTTCAACTTATGCAACTCATCCAGCTCAGCATGCAACTTATCCAACTCATCGAACTCATCGTATAACTTATCCAACTCATCCAACTCAACATGCAACTTATCCAACTCATCCAACTCAGCCTACAAGTTATCTAACTCATCCAACTTACTGTACAACTTATCCAACTCATCCAACTCAGCTTACAACTTATCGAACTCATCGAACTTACTGTTCAACTTATGCAACACCCAACTCAGCTTACAACTTATCCAACTCATCCAACTTACTGTTCAACTCATCGAACTTTACAAACTTATAGTTCAACTTATGTAACTCATCCAACTCAGCATGCAACTTATCCAGCATCGAACATTTTGTATAACTTATACAACTCATCCAACTCAGCTTACAACTTATCCAACTCATCGAACTCAGCTTACAACTTACCCAACTCATCTAACTTACTGTTCAACTTATCGAACTCATCGAACTTGCTATGCAACTTATGCAACTTACCCAACTCAGCTTACAACTTATCAAACTCATCCAACTTACTGTTCGACTTATGCAACTTACTCAACTCAGCTTACAACTTATCCAACTCATCCAACTTACTGTTCAACTTATCGAAATTCACGAACTTATAGTTCAACTTATGCAACATACCCAACTCAGCTTACAACTTACCCAACTCATCTAACTTACTGTTCAACTTATCGAACTCATCGAACTTGCTGTTCAACTTATGCAACTTACCCAACTCAGCATGCAACTTACCCAACTCATCTAACTTACTGTTCAACTTATCGAACTCATCTAACTTACTGTTCAACTTATCGAACTCATCGAACTTGCTGTTCAACTTATGCAACATACCCAACTCAGCTTACAACTTACCCAACTCATCTAACTTACTGTTCAACTTATCGAACTCATCGAACTTGCTGTTCAACTTATGCAACTTACCCAATTCAGCTTACAACTTATCAAACTCATCCAACTTCCTGTTCAACTTATGCAACTTACCCAACTCAGCTTAAAACTTATCCAACTCATCCAACTTACTGTTCAACTTATCGAACTTCACGAACTTATAGTTCAACTTATGCAACTCATCCAACTCAGCATGCAACTTATCCAACTCATCGAACTCAGCGTATAACTTATCCAACTCATCCAACTCAACATGCAACTTATCAAACTCATGGAACCCACCGTAGAACTTATTCAACTCATCGAACTTACTGTTCAACTTATGCAACTTATCCAACTCATCCAACTTACTGTTCAACTTATCCAACTCATCGAACTCAGCTTACAACTTATCCAACTCATCCAACTTACTGTTCAACTTATCAAACTTTCTGTTCAACTTATGCAACTTACTCAACTCAGCTTACAACTTATCAAACTCATCCAACATACTGTTCAACTAATGCAACTTACCCAACTCAGCTTACAACTTGTCCAACTCATCCAACTTACTGTTCGACTTATCGAACTTGACGAAATTATAGTTCAACTTATGCAACTCATCCAACTCAGCATGCAACTTATCCAACTTATCGAACTCATCGTATAACTTATCCAACTCATCCAACTCAACATGCAACTTATCCAACTCATCCAACTCAGCTTACAACTTATCTAACTCATCCATCTTACTGTTCAACTTATCGAACTCATCCAACTTACTGTTCAACTTATCGAACTCATCGAACTTACTGTTCAACTTATGCAACTTACCCAACTCAGCTTACAACTTATCCAACTCATCCAACTTACTGTTCAACTTATGCAACTTACCCAACTCAGCTTACAACTTATCCAACTCATCCAACTTACTGTTCAACTTATCGAACTTCACGAACTTATAGTTCAACTTATGCAACTCATCCAGCTCAGCATGCAACTTATCAAAATCATCGAACTCATCGTATAACTTATCCAACTCATCCAACTCAACATGTAACTTATCCAACTCATCCAACTCAGCCTACAACTTATCGACCTCATCCAACTTACTGTTCAACTTATTCAACTCATCGAACTCAGCTTACAACTTATCGAACTCATCGAACTTACTGTTAAACTTATGCAACTTACCCAACTCAGCTTACAACTTATCCAACATCCAACTTACTGTTCAACTTATCGAACTTAACGAACTTATAGTTCAGCTTATGCAGCTCATCCAACTCAGCATGCGACTTATCAAACTCATCGAATTCAGCTTATAACTTATCCAACTCATCCAACTCAACATGCAACTTATCCAACTCATCGAACTCAGTTTACAACTTATCCAACTCATCCAACTTACTGTTCAACTTATCCAACTCATCGAACTCAGCTTTCAACTTATCGAACTCATCGAACTTACTGTTCAACTTATCGAACTCATCGAACTTACTGTTCAACTTATCGAACTCATCGAACTTACTGTTCAACTTATGCTACTTACCCAACTCAGCTTACAACTTATCCAACTCATCGAACTTACTGTTCAACTTATCGAACTTAACGAACTTATAGTTCAACTTATGCAACTCATCCAACTCAGCATGCAACTTATCCAACTCATCGAACATTTCGTATTACTTATCCAACTCATCGAACTTACTGTTCAACTTATGCAACTTACCCAAGTCAGCGTATAACTTATGCAACTCATCGAACTCAGCATGCAACTTATCCAACTCATCAAACTCAGCTTATAACTTATCCAACTCTTCCAACTAAACATGCAACTTATCAAACTCAGCTTACAACTTGTCCAACTCATCGAACTTACTGTTCAACTTATGCAACTTATCCAACTCATCGAACTTACTGTTCAACTAATCCAACTCATCGAACTTATTCTTTAACTTATCCGACTCAGCGAACTCAACATGCAACTTACCCTACTTATCGAACTTAACATGGAACTCAGCGTATAACTTATCCAACTCATCGAACTTACTGTTCAACTTATGCAACTTATCCAACTCATCGAACTTATTCTTTAACTTATCCAACTCAGCGAACTCAACATGCAACTTACCCTACTTATCGAACTTAACATTCAACTTAGGTTACTCAACTTACTGAACTCATCGAACTTAACTTAAATATTAAGACATATTATAAAGTATGATAACCTATATGCTAACTATTATAACTCATCCAACTCAACTTACATTGTTTAGTATCCATGAATAGATCGTTCTACACATCAGCTACTATTTGTTATAATAAATGCAACTATAACAACTTATCCTACTCAACTTACATCTTTGATCATCCCGTATGGTATAAGTATCTTCAATATATAAGGAATATAACGGTCCACAGCATAAACACGGTAAGCTGTAAGCTGAGCTAGACGAGTTAAGCTAAGCTGAGAATTCGTTGCGTTTTCGCCACAAGAAAGACCCGAACTATCAGCCAAAATATGCATACTTTTTGTCCCTATGTGCTGAGCATGATGAGCTGAGTAAGTTGAGCTGAGTTGAGATGTGACACTGTACCTTTCCATTGTGTAGATATTCGGGACCGGGAGTATGAAGTATAAGCCTAGATACGTGAACGATACGCCGCTGATACGTAAATGTGTGACAGTGCTACTGTAAATTCGGAAATTTTCGCGTGACTTTTATTTCGCGAATTTTCTTTTTCCGAATTATTAGCGAATTCTTGAATTCGCGTGTGAGTGACCATGTGTTCTATAAAGCTTATAGTGACCCTTTATTAGCGATAACTTTGAATTCGCGAGGCAAGCAATTCGCGAATATTAGCGAAAATTAAGTTCTCGCGAACATTTCCGGATCTACAGTATTACTAAAATATCTGTGTATTGCATGGGTGTGCTTTCGTAATTAAAAACCAGAGGACCGATGGTCCTGTAAACGCTCACCTGAGATATGAGATATATACAATAAATGTTTTTCCTCATTCAAATGCATGGGCGACATGCTGGCCTTGCCGTAAAATAGGCCAAGGTTATCCCAGGGTCATGATTTATATAAACTTTGCTGAGCCCCATACCCTGATGCTTCGCCAAGTTTTAAAATCATAGGCCTTCTGGTTCTTTAAAGGTTTATGCTATTGAAGGTCATAGCGGTCATCTTGACCTTGACCATTATATAAACTTTCATTCCCCTTCCTAACGATGCTCCACATTAAGTTTGGCTTTTATTGGCCAAGCGGTTTCAGAGAAGATGTTTGAATATTATGGTCATTAACATGCATATAGCCCAGAGGCAAGGGCAGACAACGCCCTGGGGACAAAGTTTTTTTTTTCATAAACATAAATCGTCTGCCCCTTTGCATACTCCCAGTAAGTTTAACCCCATTTAATTACATTTTACTAATTTTCCCCTCTCAAATGCATTGGCGACCTATGTGGACCTTGTCGTAAAATAAGTCAAGGTAACCCAGGTTTATGATTTATACAAACTTTGTAGAGCTTCTCTCTCTGATGCTTCAAGCCTAGATTCAAAATCATAGGCCTTCCAGTTCTTTTTTAAAGATTTTTCAAAGTTTTTTTTTTACTATTTATAGCCACACAACCTTTCGTTTCCCTTTCCTAAGGATGCTCCACATGAAGTTTGGCTTTGATTGGCCCAACGGTTTCAGAGGAGAAGACGTTTGAACATTGCGGGCGACAAATACGACAACAACGAAAATGACAACGACGACGACGGATGACGGAGCATGGGTATACTATAAGCTCACTTTTTGAGCCTAACGGCTCAGGTGAGCTAAAAAATAAAATCAAGGCATACTTTCATGAAACAGTTTTTCTCTAGAAAATAAAATTGCTCCATTCTTCTCCCAAAAGGCATCCATCTGTACATGTGTCATCTGCCTTGCCGCGGTAGTTTGTAGGACTAAATCTTGGTTCATGCTCAGCTTAGATGAGCATGTTTATAGATTAAAACTGCGCCTGAACTGGGTTAATAAAACTTCCTTGTCATGCTCAACTCAGCTGAAATTATTTTTTTACTGTCCAATTATTAGAATTTTAACATTCATGGGGAGGCTAAACTTGGCTTTGGTACATGTAAGCCATGCGTGAACTACCTCGGTATCTATGAGCAGTATAAATTCCATGCTCAGCTGAGATGAGCATGAAAAAAAACAACAGATTTATAACGCCAAGGCCAGGTGAAGACAGATGTATCATTTCCTTGAATATTCTATTTATAAGTTAATGTATTTCATTTTCGCAGTGTCTCTCATGTTCTGCTATATTGATTCTTCTATTTTTGTCCAGTTGCAAAACATGGACTTGGCCTGTGATCTGGAAATGTGTGCAGCATAAAATGTTTTTATGGTTTTCACTTCTTGATACCTTTCATATGAAGAAACCGTGTGATGCCTCCTTGGCATAATTGAGCAGTTTTAAATATTCAAAATGGCCGACAAATGGCGGAAAATATCACAAAAACCACCCGAAAAACCAACATAATATATGTAACTGAAGCAAAACGTTCACTTCTCTTGTTGTCCTTGCTGTCACTTTCTGGTTCACCGAACCATGCCAGTTCAAAAACTGCATCATCATTGAATGGATCGCAAAGATTCAAGATGGCGTCCAAGATGGTCGAGATTTACAAGAAAGCAGCATCTCAGAGTTGCATATACACAATGTTTAGAGTTTAAAATGCTCAATTTATGTTCTAAACAACACAAACACCATAATTTAGTTATGATTATGTTTTGACCTTCCAATCATAACAATATGGCAAGATGGCGACCAAGCTGGCCACCGAAATAATAATAAAGAGAAGTTGTTCTCTGATAAATGCAGCATTCCTGTCCTGCATATGCATAATTAACATCATGTGTTTGAATTGTTCACTTTATTTTGTTCACAGCACAGGTTAGAGGTTTTGTTTAGTTTTGAACCAACATCATAACAATGACGCAAGATGGTGGTCATGATGGCTGCCTTACTTGTACATGTATATCAACATAACTAGCTCACACATCGTCATATATATGTACATGTATCATATACAAGGTTTCACTATAAGCCTGTGTCGTTGAACTCAACAAGTAACGTTACGTATCCAAATGTTGAAGACAATGATGTAAATCCGTCAATTACATGACTCCTGATTGTGAGTAGACACACCTGAAAGAAAATCAAAACATTACGAAAACATGCCCATGCATAATACAGAGATTTTTAAAGTTGTAAACAATAAAAATTTTCATATTTTTTTCTTATTTTTGCTCAAAAAATAGATTGAGGCAGTTCTAACGAGTACCCACAATCTATGTTTTCAAGGACCCTATCGAGATATAGGGTCCTTGATGTTTTGAAGCAAAAACAAGTAAAATAGGTATACCCCTGCAAACCAAGTCTTTCTATATAAAAGTGGGGTTTAAGGGGGTATACATTTCACGGACATGTTTTCATGATGACGGCTTCGTGTAATAATCTTCGGTACATGTAGAACACAAGAGAGCAGAAATTATATTTTGCATTAGACGGAATATTTCCATCGGTGCTCCGTTAGACTTTTGTCATGGAAGTGGAGCGAGGCAACAAAGTGTATCGGAGTGCAGGTTAGCCAGCTGATCTAATTTTGCATGTGAGTGTACAGTTCACCTTTTTGAGAACTGAGAAAAACTTTCTTTACTTTAATTCCTTGGTTAATTGGACTTAATTAACATTTTGTATTTCGAATACGTTACATAAAGGTGTCAAAGAAAATCAAACATGCATTCTAAACTATACAGAGCGATTTATCATTTGAATGAGGGTACATCAGATCAGGAATTACTTGAAAACTCGTTTAAGAATAATTATGATACGTTAGGCTAAAACGTATAATTTTAAACCTACATTATAAATTTACCCCATGTACGTTAGGATATGTACCTGTTGCTGATTAGAAGACCTGCGTCCGGTTCTTTATCGTTATGCCCTAAAGTACAAACATCTGGGCCATTATCGTTTCGTCCAGGATTACTGTCTGACCCATTATCGTTTGTTCCATGATTAGTGTCTGACCCATTATCGTTTGGACCAGGATTAGTGTCGGGTCCAGGGTTAATGTTTGGTCCATTATCGTTTGTTACAGGAGTAAAGTCTGGTCCATTGTCGTTTGTTCCATGATTGGTGTCTGACCCATTATCGTTTGTTCTAGGATAAGTGTCTGACCCATTATCGTTTGGTCCAGGATTAGTGTCGGGTACATTATCGTTTGTTCCAAGATTAGTGTCTGGTCCATTATGATTATCATTTGTTCCAGGATTTATGTCGGGTTCATTATCGTTTGTTCTAGAATTAGTGCCTAGTCCATTATTGTTTGTTCCAGGATTAGTGTCTGGCCCATTATCATTTGCTCTAAGATTTGTGTCTGGCCTATTATCATTTGTTCTAGAATTAGTGTCTGGTCCATTATCGTTTGTTCCAGGATTAGTGTCTGGTCCATTATCGCTTGTTCTAGAATTAGTGCCTGGTCCATTATCGTTTGCTCCAGGATTAGTGTCTGGTTCATTATCGTTTGCTCCAGGATTAGTGCCTGGTCCATTATCGTTTGCTCCAAGATTTGTGTCTGGTCCATTATCACTTGTTCTAGAATTAGTGCCTGGTCCATTATCGTTTATTCCAGGATTAGTGTCTGGCCCATTATCATTTGTTCTAGGGTCAGTGTCTAGCCCATTATCGTTTGCTCCAAGATTTGTGTCTGGCCCATTATCATTTGTTCCAGGATTAGTGTCTGGCCCATTATCGCTTGTTCTAGAATTAGTGCCTGGTCCATTATCGCTTGTTCTAGGATTAGTGTCTGGCCCATTATCATTTGTTCTAGAGTCAGTGTCTAGCCCATTATCGTTTGCTCCAAGATTTGTGTCTGGCCCATTATCATTTGTTCCAGGATTAGTGTCTGGCCCATTATCATTTGTTCTAGGGTCAGTGTCTAGCCCATTATCGTTTGCTCCAAGATTTGTGTCTGGTCTATTATCATTTGTTCTAGAATTAGTGCCTGGTCCATAATCGTTTGTTCCAGGATTAGTGTCTGGCCCATTATCATTTGTTCTAGGGTCAGTGTCTAGCCCATTATCGTTTGCTCCAAGATTTGTGTCTGGTCTATTATCATTTGTTCTAGAATTAGTGCCTGGTCCATTATCGTTTGTTCCAGGATTAGTGTCTGGCCCATTATCATTTGTTCTAGGGTCAGTGTCTAGCCCATTATCGTTTGCTCCAAGATTTGTGTCTGGTCTATTATCATTTGTTCTAGAATTAGTGCCTGGTCCATTATCGTTTGTTCCAGGATTAGTGTCTGGTCCATTATCGCCTGTTCTAGAATAAGTGCATCGTCCATTATCGCTTGTTCTAGGATCAGTGTCTAGCTCATTATTGTTTGCTCCAAGATTTGTGTCTGGCCCATTATCAGTTGTTCCAGGATTAGTGTCTAGCCCATTATCGTTTGTACGTGGATTTGTTTCTATTTTAGCGTCCGACATGTCATCGAGCTTTGCGTCCCGACTGTCACAAGCTTCATTTGGCATATGATTAGCGTCCGACCCACCATCGTTTGTTCCAATCGTAGCGTCCATTTGTCCACTATCGTATGTTTCTTGATTAACATACAGTTGTCTATTATCTTTTCGTCCTTCATTTGAGTCCGGAATATCATCGCTTGTTTTAAAATTAGCGTCTTGTCCACAATCATTACTTTCAAGGTCAGCGCCCGCCCCAGTTTCAATTGTTGGAAGACTATAGTTGCCTGCAGTTTCGGCGTCTGATTCACTATTGTCAGTGTCGATCTCATTTCCATCGGTGTCGAGGTTCAAACCTGTCGAATCATCGCAGACAAAATCTTGCCTTTTCGACATTTTTCTTTTCCTTTTAGACCTCTTATCATGGTCTTTGTAACTTCGTTTCCTTTTCTTTCTATGTCTGTGTTTATTCGACTTCACACGTTCATCCATTTCCAGTTCATCGTCTGTGCTGACATACATAAAAGTGTTGCTGAAGTACTGCGGTACAGAGTCACGGGAAGTTAACTTCGGCTGAGTTGCAAGTGGGATGAAATCGCTACCATTTTGAAATGGATTTTCTGGCCCTGATCGACTTTTTCCATTCATCTGATTCATGATACTTCTATCTATCGGTTGTGTAAATTGCTGTCGATGAGCTTTCTTGTTAGCGTAGGCAACAGCAATTTTGTCTAGTAAATCTAGTATTTCTTCTTGTGCACTTTGATCGGTGTGTCTTGGTAGTAAGCCATATGATCTCAGCAATTGAAACGAGTGCCCGGAAAACAGATCGTGCGATCGCATGCATCTGTCAAATTTGCAGCTTCTCTTGACGTAGTACTGACATATGTGTAGGCACGGACACTTTGTACCATTATTCATCTTTTCATGCTTGCATCCTCCTTTATTATTATAGAATTTACATATCTGAGGAACAGTTGTTTCATTCCTATTTTCAACTTTGCAGATTATAATTTTCAGCTGATGAGGTGTTGGTTTCTGCGTAAAATATTTTTTCAGTATGCTTTCATTATGATCCGTGTATATATCATGTCCAAAATGGCAATCGGGCACCAGACATTTACTGAGTAAGAAATACTTACAAATATGCAGTGCCTCACAACCGCAGTTTTCCTGATCTTTGGAACCGGAATAAATGCAAAGTTTGAGGGACGAATATGTGACGAAGGAATGCCAGTCTCCATAATTGTCGCGTGTCATATTTTGCTTTTCCCACGCGTTGCTATAGCTTGAATTTGATGACAAATGCAATTTCTTTCTATAATCATTTCTCGTAAATGTGTCTTCAAATTCGTTTTCATATTCATCTGATTCTCTATCAGACGTGTAGTTGTCTAAATCTCCATCTGAAACTGAATCGTAGTCTGATTCAGTAAATTGAAAATTGCCGTGATTTTGTTCATGTTTAGGAACTCCCCTTTCTCTTTCTCGACTGTATTCGTTGATCTCTGAACCGTAATGGCGATATCTATCTGGGCTATTTGGGTCATATCTTGAAGGAGGCGTACTTGACCTTCGGCTTCTAAATTTTTTTCTCGTGTCGAAGGTTTCCTGTCTTGATCTGCATCTGTTGTCATCTTTCTCTTGCCTGTCGTTATTTGTCCGTGCGTTGTTCATGCTAATGATTGTATCATCATGCCAATAATGTGGTTTGTTGCGGCTTTGAGATCGTCTATTCGATTCCTGTCGTGCTGATTCAGTGCGACTATGAGGCAGTTCATCTTCGTCGAGGTCGCATGCTGGTTCGCCCCATTGACGAGCAGGTCCGTGACGACTCGGTTCATCTCCTTTGTCTCGGATTCTTCTTGATTTACCGGGATTATGTGTTGGTTCATCTCGACCAATCTCCGAACTATGGTCCCTCTCCCAACTTTTCCTGAGCCCACCATTTCTGTAAGGAGACAGCGAACCTCGACTGTCAGGTCTATAATGATTTATTCTTGAAATATGGCTATAGGTCTCATCATATGTCGGACGTCTGTCTCCTTTGACTTGGCTTCTTCTTGATTCACCGGGATTATGAGTTGTTTCATCTCGACCAATCTCCGAACTACGGTCCCTCTCCCAACGTTTCCTGAGCCCACTTTTTCTGTAAGGAGATAGCGAACCTCGACTGACAGATCCATCATGATTTATTCTTGAAACATGGCTATAGGTTTCATGGTATGTCGGACGTCTGTCATTATTGTAGTTTGGCTCGCGTTGTCTAGATATACTCCTATCTCTGCTTCGTGCTCGACTCCAGCTTCTGTCAAGAGATGGTGTTCTTCTTCTTCTTCTGTCGGACTTTGGATATTTTTCTTGTGGTTGGTGTTCATGCCTGTTGAGAATTATATGAGCCTGTGCATGGGAAAACCAACAATTTGGTGTTCCGACCAGGTCTGACACAAACCGGGCTGTACAGTCTCAGAAGATGGTTAGAGGCTGGAAATTTTGGTTTTAGAAAGTAGGGGAATTGTACCATCCGAAAACAAAGGTGCTGATCAGCTTCGCAGTTACTGCGAAGCTGATCTGCGCCTTTGTTTTCGCCTATGCAGATTGTTGGTTTTCCCATGCGGCGGCTCATATATCATTCTGACACCATACAAATTTTATATCAAATTTTATTTTGCATTTCTTTTTTTTTTCTTTTCTTACTTTCTTTTTCGATTAATTTTGTTTCTTTATGAATCAAAGAACCAACTAAATGCCTTAAACAGTACAATGACGGGAAAAGAGAGAGAGAGAGAGAGAGAGAGAGAGAGAGAGAGAGAGAGAGAGAGAGAGAGAGAGAGAGAGAGAGAGAGAGAGAGAGAGAGAGAGAGAGGGAGAGAGAGGAAATACTACACCTTTCGTGTCGCTTATCTGTTGAGTATCTGACGATCCTCTCATCATTGGGGATTCCCAGATCCACTCTGATCAACTTCGCCTTGGAATTCATTCCGAACTTATGCCACCGGTTTCTACTGTGATCTATAGTGAGATCTTCGAACATTTATGTTTTCGTTTTGCATAATATCTGAATTTCCTTCTTCTGCTTTTTTTTTTTTTTTTTTTTTTTTTTTTTTTTATTTATTTTATTTTTTATTTTTTTATTTTTTTTATTTTATTATCATTTCAGCTGTCTGATTTTCTCCCTTTTTTCTTATTTGTACTTTATTTTTTGTTATTCTTCTGGTTGTTTTTATTTGTTCACCTTTTCCATGGTGCTAACAGTCTTAACACAAAAGCAAACAAATAAATACTTCATTAAAGTTAACTAATTCATTTTCATATATACCACTTCATACTCCAGCAAATTTCATTTGCGTAGCCTTCTTAAATAATTTTATACAAAACGTGCCCACTATTCAATATTCGAGCCGTCTCGTGGGAAAACCAACAATGTGGTTTCCGAACAGGTCCGACACAAACCGGGCTGTACAAGCACTGAAGATTGCTAGAGACTGGAAATTTTGGATTTAGAAAGTAGAGGAATTGTACTATCCGTGTAGCGAAAACAAAGGCGCTGATCGGCTTCGCAGTTACTGCGAAGCTGATCTGCGCCTTTGTTTTCGCATATGCAGATTGTTGGTTTTCTCATGAGGTGGCTCATTTTTAAAAACTAACTAATGCGTTGAGTCTATTATAGGAACAAAACAATAACACTCCCAAATTATAAGCCCACGTTTTTAAAAATGACCTTGGAGTGTTTTTTAAAAACGGTTACTTTTCGTTTCGATTTTAAAAGAAATATCCCACCTGCGTTTCTTGGAATGAATGCCAAAATACTTTTTTTTTTTTTTTTTTTTTTTTTTGTATATTTTTGCTCTAAACATTGATTGTGGGAACACGTTAGAACGGCCTCGGTTCTAACGAGTACCCACTATCTATCTTTTGGGCAAAACTATTAAAATATCAAAATTTCAATTTTCAATGAATGAAAAAATTCATTGTATGTTGGTTGCATGGGCGTGTTTCCATAATGTGTTCTTGGAAAGGAATGCCAAAAATAGAAATTGAATGTTTTGGTCAGTGGTGACAGAATAAAAGAATCTATGATGGGGTTGAGGCCGAGACAAGGAAATCTCAGGCAAGTTTTCAGATTATTCCAGTCTCATCCGAGGCTCTGCCGAGGGATGAGACTCGAATAATCTGAAAACGAGCCTGAGATTTCCTTGTTGAGGCTTCAACACCATCATTGATTATTTTTCTCACCCACCTTTTAAAACATTTTGACTCTGAATAGCATTCAAGTTCTGTTCAGGCAGCCATTTTGTTTGGACATAAAACAATATACAAATTAACCAGTGAAACAAATAAAAATAATTTGTATTTGCACTGACCTTACAAAAATATTAAATCATCATTTTGTTTTATTCACAAAATTCCCGGCAAAATTAAGCTTTTAGATTTTTATGAGAGCAGCAGACTACAATTACTCATGATATCTTCCTGAAATTAACACCAGCTAGGCTATTTTTGTCTCTGACAGTTGACACCTAGCTCATCACTTCCTTATATGGAAGTAAGCTTGAGGTGTACATTTCTATTAGGTAAATACAGAAATGATTGACATTTTGAGACAGCTAAAATTGTACTAGTACTGAGACAGAAATTTCTTGCACACCAGACAGAAATTGCCACACTTTTTGCCTGGGTGATAAAATTGCATCTCACCCAGGTGTTCTCACCCAGGCTAAAGAAAATACGCAAAACCTTGAAATAAACCAGATTTTGGGGGTTGTTGTGCAAGAAAAAGAATCTAATATGGTGTTCTGTTCTAGATGGAAGTTTCCAACCCAAGGGATGACCGTGCTGAGCGGAACCTCGGAGCCGAGGTTCCGCTCAGCACGGTCATCCCGAGGGTTGGAAACTTCCATCTAGAACAGAACCCCATATAAGATTCTTATAATCTCAGACAGGCACACAAAGGGATATGCTTGTCTGGTGGGTGAGAAAAGTACATCTCAGTGCGCATATATTGTAACGTGGGCCGAACCAAGCCACAGCAAATCCCGTCGGTGGAAAAACATGCTCATCCACCAAGGGTGGTTTACTGCGCTATATACCCAACACTTACTCGATTCACAGTCTCGAGTTTGAAATTTGCATATTTCCAAGGGAGGCTATCCCGTCACATTACTTCCCCCTCCGAGAAGACTCGCCCCGAGTCTTGGCCTGGGGACTACATGGGTAAGGCAACCCCGGTCTGACGGTTGTCATTATCCCACCGCTGCCACCAAATGTAACGTGGGCCGAACCAAGCCACAGCAAATCCCGTCGGTGGAAAAGCATGTTCTTCCACCAAGGGTGGTTTACTGCGCTATATACCCAACACTAACTCGATTCACAAAGTCTCGAGTATGAAATATGCATATTTCCAAGGGAGGCTATCCCGTCACAATATTGAGAGATCTATAGATCACTTACAATTTTTGCGTTAAATACCGTACTCGTTCTAATCAGCGCACATGCTCCAATAAGCGCACACCCTGGTCTTCTCCGAACAAAACGTATATGAGCGCACGCTGTCCGACTAGTGTATTGATATTTTACAACAATTTTACAACTAAATACCGTATTAGCCGTATTAAAATTTATCTAAAAAGATCAAACACTATCTTGACACTATGTTTCTTATCATTTCCGATGACATCATCATTGATGTGTTTGTTTTTGTTCGTCGTCTGCGCTCATTAGAAAAATATTTTGTTACCTTAATTTTTAAGATATTTTGAGAAATTAAGCGCACTGTGTGCCAATTAGAACAAAAATATACGGTAGATTGTGTAGATGATGGAATGAAAAATGATGCGTTTTTTTATTTTATTTTATTATTATTATTTTTTTTTTATTTTTATTTTTTTAACTTTAATACGTGTTGCTTCGAGGTCATGAAGCTTGAAATAAACTAGCGCACATTGTGGTTTCAATCTTTTATTTATTTATTTATTTATTTATTTATTTATTTATTTATTTATTTTAGCTCACCTGAGCCGAAGGCTCACAGGTGAGCTTATAGTATAGTGGTCGAGCCGGCGTCCGTGCGTCGTCCGTCGTCGTCGTCGTCCGTCGTCGTCAACATTTTCAAACGACTTCTCCTCTGAAGCTGCCAGGCCGAATCTTTTCATATTTCACATATAGCATCTACAGGTGGGGGGGGGGGGGGGGGGGGGAGGGAACAAATATTTGTGTTTTTATTTCGATCGGATAAGAACTCTGGTTGCTATGGCAACTTATGTTTCCCATAGACTTATAATGGAGAAAAGTGAAAATTGCCTATTTTTGCTGTCTTGTTTGAGATATATGAATTTTGTTTTTGCAGAAATGTTTATTGAGTAGTCCTCTACGTTTCATGTGACTTTTGTCCTAATCCTTCATTTTGATTGGTTGCAGGGGCCCCATATAGGGCAAAATTTCGAAAAACATTCAAAAATCTTCTCAGAAACTGTCAAGGGGATGAAGCCTATACTTTGTATACATGTTCCTGACAGTGGCCTCTACATAATTTGTGTTTTTTATTCCAGGCGGATAAGAACTCTGGTTGCTATGGCAACTTAAAGTTTCCATAGACTTATAATGGGAAAAGTGGAAATCGGCTATTTTTCCGCTAAAATTGCAGACACTTGAATTTTGTTTTTGCAGAAATGTTTACTGAGTAGTGTTTGACGTTTCTTGCGAGTTTTGTCCTAGTCCTTTATTTTGATTGGTTACTGGGGCCCCATAAAGGGCAAAATTTTGAAAAAAAAAAAAAAAAAAAAAAAAAAAAAAAAAAAAAAAAAAAAACACATTCAAAAATCTTCTCCTCAGAAACTGTCAAGTGGATGAATCCTGTACTTTGTATACATGTTCCTGACAGAAGCCTCTACATAATTTGTGTTTTTTATTCCAGTCGGATAAGAACTCTGGTTGCTATCATGGTAACTTTAAGTTTCCATAGACTTATAATGGGAAAAGTGGAAATTAGCTATTTTTTGAAAACTATTGCAGCCTGAGATCTGAAAAGTGGTAGATGCAAACAACTAATGGATTAGATGAAGGTATATGATTAATTTAGGTCAAGGTCATCTCTTGACCTTGGCCGGTCTATCGTCAATACACACTTTTCAAAGATCATTTTCTCTGAAACCACTTGGCCAATCAAAGCCAAATTTTACATGAAGCATCTATAGGAAGTGGGAACCAATGTGTATATAAATAATCCAGGTCACATGACCAAGATGGCCGCCATGCCCATATATGGTAAAACCATTAAAATACCTTCTTCTCCATAACCGGTGAACCGATTTCAACGAAACTTTGCATGAAGTATGGATGACTCAAGTACTACAATGTTTATATAAAACATGACCCTGTGGTGACCTTGACCTATTTTATGGCAAGGTCAACATAGGTCGTCAATGCATTTGAATGGGAAAAACTTTTAAAATGTCATTTTAAGTGAAAGTCTTGCAGGAAAGGGCAGTAGGACTGAAATTTAATGATTCTGAAGAAAATGGACCCCAGGAGCCCATCTGCTTTTAAAATGTTATTTTTTGAAAGCTATTGCAGCCTGAGATCTGAAAAGTGCTAGATGCAAACAACTGATAGAGTACATGAAGGTATGTGATTAATGTAGGTAAAGGTCGATTTTGGAAACATAGGCAAACATGGAAACATGGGAAAAAGTGACAACTAGGTCTCGGGTAAGCATTTACAGGTATGGAAACCAATGCAGCCATAGGCCTGAAACTTGACCAAGATGACCGTCATACCCACGTATGCCGAAAAAAAAACAAAAAAACAACACTTTGTCCAGTGACTGTACTTGTTGACTCTCAGGTGAGCGATCGTTGCCCTTGGGCTACTTGTTTAATTTTATTTTATTTATTTTTATTTTTATTTTATTTTTTTTTTGTTAACTGGAAGAGAATGTACATGTACTTATTGTAGGGAATTTAGTGGATACGAGGGTCATTCCTGAATTAATGACAACAATTCAATAAAACTTTATTCTTAACACTTGTGTGCTTCTCATAGTTGAAGATGTATGCTATTCAATCATTCTTCAAAAAGTTTGCTACGATGACAGTTCTGAGATTGCTAAGCAACCAAAGAATACAAGGTAAATGAGCTTGGACGCGCCACACTGTTGTTTATAAAAGCTTGTTCTTGCCTGGATGGAAGACCAGTATCTTGAATCTGTTATTTTGTTTTGTTTTCTTGTTACTGTTCTGATTATTCTTGGGAGGTGTACATTGTACACTCCAGTGCGTTTGCAGGATGAGCCTACATGCATGAGGATAGAACCTGTGTAGGGAACTTTAACCTGCACAGGGGATGACTGTCCCTGCACAGGGGGCCTCCAGTTAACGTCCCGATCCGAAGGACAGCGCACTGTATCATGTCATTCCTGTTCGGACCAACAAATTTTCCTCGCCGCCGGCGGGGATCGAACCCGGGACCTCTAGCACAAGAAGCCAGTGCGCTAACCACTCGGCTACCTCGCTTCCTCGAAAGCATTTCACTCATAAATTCGACTTAGCAGGTTTATGTCTTTCTTTCATGTGGCATCTATTCAAATACACATTTGAAAACATTAGAGAGGTTGAGAAAATGAACTTGTAACTTGTACGTGTACGTGTACGTAGAACAGTTTATCCCCAAACTTCGTCATTTATTACAAGTTCAAAATACTCGCTACACGTTGAGAATCAGTTAGGCTGTGAATGAAATAAATTTGCGACTTGTAAGTTTTCTTTATATGTTTCCATCGATAGGTCAGGTAGGTACAAGCAGAAACGAAGTTCGATGAAGCGTTGCCAAATCGTTTTGCACGTGCAGCCGAAGTATGTCTGACAAAAGAGGGCACATCGGAGCCGGAACAAAAACTTGTGACAATAAAATTAACTCATCATCGTTGTCTAAAAGTCCGGCTAACAATAAATCATCCATATTTACTTTCAAATATCAACACATGTATAAACAATAAAAAAAATCAGCTGTATATACTTTATGAAATTTACACGTACACGTTCGATTTTCTCAAACGATTTTACACTCAAAACGATCGTGTACGGGAAAATAAAGCTACAAGTACACGTACACGTTACAAGTTTATTTTCTCAACCTCTCTAATATCCCATTATTCTGCCCCTGCATACTAAATGAGCCGTGACGCGAGGAAACCTGTCTTCGGGGTTTCCCACCAGTTCTGACATATACCGGTCTTTGCAGCCACAGGCTAGAGGCAGGAAATCTTGGGTTTAGAAAGTAGAGGAATTGTACTATCCGTGTAGCGAAAACAAAGGTGCTGATCAGCTATGCAGTTACTGCACAGCTGATCTGAGCCTTTGTTTTCGCATATGCAAATATCCGTTGTTGTTTTTTAGCTCACCTGAGCCGTTAGGCTCACAAGGTGAGCTTATAGAATGGCCATGATCCGGCGTCCGTCCGTCGTCTGTCGTCCGTCCGTCCGTCGTCCACCATTTTCAAAGATCTTCTTCTCTGAAACCGCTGGGCCAATCAAAGCCAAATTTTATAGGAAGCATCTATAGGAAGGGGAAACCAATGTGATTATAAATAATCCAGGTCACATGACCAAGATGGCCGCCATGCACATATATGGTAAAAACCCTTCAAAATTCTTCTTCTCCGGAACCACTGGACCGATTTCAATGAAACTTGGCATGAAGCATAGGGGACTAGAGTACTACCATGTGTTTATAAATTATGACCTTTGGATGACCTTGACCTATTTTACGGCAAGGTCAACATAGGTCGCCCATGCATTTGAATGGGGAAAATTGTTAAAATGTCATTTGAAAGGCAAATCTTGCAGGAAATGGGCAAATGGACTAAAGGTAGGTAATTCTGAAAAAAATTTGGACCCCAGGGGTTGGTCTGCCCCCACCCCGGGGCAATATACATGTATATTACAAAAATACTCAAAGATCTTCTTCTCTGAAACCACTTGGCCAATCAAAGCCAAATTTTATAGGAAGCATCTATGGGAAGGGGGAATCAATGTGTTCATAAAAAATCTAGGTCACATGATCAAGATGGCCGCCATGCCCATATATGGTAAAATAGGCGAGACGCTAGATTCTGTATCTACCGTATTTAACGAAATCGCACAACACCCTCCACATACTTTGTTTGCGGTATGCAATTGGTCCATTGGTTATCCTAGATGAGTTCTGGGCACGTTGTCGCCCCGGCAAGTGGTGCACAATATTTCTGTAGCTCGTTACATAAGTTACATGTTCAAAATATATTTGTACCAACAAAATAGCGAAACCTACTATGCTCCACCCACTTTAATCATGCAGCAACACTAATTATATCACGTACTAGAACAATTTAACGGACGTGCTATATGATCTTTAAAAGTTGAAATTAGACATTATACGGTGTTACAAACGTTACTTCTACATCTATGGCGTGAAAATAGGGGTTTGGGTTCAAAAACGTTTTTGTTTTTGGCATTTCTTTCTTCATATTCCAAAAACAATAGGTCCTTTCTTACTGACCAATAGTTCAACTTGGCTATTACACAAAATCATATATTTATATAAAATATTAAATTTATTTCATTTAAATAATTTAACATTTCCTAAGGGTACCACCGTATGCTGTAACATTTGAAAAGTAGGCGTTTCAACAAAAATATCAAAATGAATAACTGTTATATGTTTGTGTAAATTATTTAGTTCTACTTTACACACCCTATGATAAATACATGTTTAGTGTGCTAAATACACAGCCTGTGACTTGCAAGTATGCTCATGGTAACGTATGTAACACCTTAATGTTCAAACATGGGTAGATTTCATTTTGGTGATTATTGATGTATATATAGTGAGCCGCTTCATGCGAAAACCAGATTCTTCCTATATGAAAACAAAGATGCAGTTACTGCACAGCTGATCAGCACACTTATTTACTCTACACAGATAATTCAAACTTCTTCTTAAATCCGATATTTCAAGCGTCTAAATTCTGTGACTGTGTAGAAGGAATATTGTCGGAAGAGGGTTTTCGCGCGCTGCGGCTCACGTGAAAGTGGTCTCACATAATTATCTGCAAAGGTTTTCGCATAGAACACAGTCAGGTGTTTGGAATATGTTGACCCACTGGTGACTTGTCATTATGCTCATGGTAACGTATGTAACAGCTTCTGTAAGGCGTGTATTATGAGTTGGTGACCCATCGTTAAAGCGTCCGCTCCTGATTGCGAGTTTGTGTTGTTCGACCTCTTCGGTGCCATGTTTTGTCCTTGAACAAGATCCACGATCCACGATGAATCTTTCACATGTGCGAACTTAATGACTTAGGAAGACAAAGACTTCGCAAATATCAAACTGACAGTCGCATCCAGCTAGATGCGGATATTATCCTCAAACTCCTGGACCCATTTATTTTATACTATATGTGGTATTCCTTACAGTTTGTGTGCGCCTTTCGAAACTATTGATTTGATGTAGTGTTTGATATATACCTGTAGAGTAAATCCATCAGATCGGATGAACGAGAAAGAAGAACATTATCTAGCCCTGCTACACCAGTTCCCTGGGAGTAGCAAAATCCAATGTAAAGCAGTAACACACAAACTGTGAATTTCTTGAGGGCCCTCGGTGTGAAATCGGAACATAGAACAGGATGTGCAAACAATGTGTAATGCGTTTTTACTGATAACGAAAATGCTTTCTTGCCAGGGATGACGTAACTGCACTTTAGACAATGAAGACACAGATACGCGAATTTTCATAACAACCACGATGCTTCAGACTGTACAATCATCTGAATCAGATGTCTTGGTTTTATGCTGCTGTCTATTCTAGCCAAATGATTGCAATACATTATGGTTCCACGCTGGAAATCCTGAAAAAGCACGATACTAGCAGTGTGTCGTTTTGAGCAAGCCTTGATGTCCTGGTGAGACTCTCGACCATTCCAAACATATCTTCAAGAAAATAGAAGTTATGACAACACAATAAGGCAGTTAAGGTGAGACTCTACACAATGGCATTGGTAAAACGAAAGCTTGGAATGCTGCTGAGAAAAGCGATCAATCACAAACTACCTTGTGCAAACAGACGATTACACTCCCCACAACAAGAAGGTGTACGAAAAACTATTTGCCGATTCTGTTCATCTGCTGGGCAATCTGGTTCAAGTGTAAATAGTGTCGGTCACTTGTTCTGTTGCCATTAGCGCTACACAAATTAAAATGTACCACCAAAGCACGATCGTTTGATGACACATTTATAACGTGAAAACTTCAAAAACATGTTTTCAGCCTTAGCAGAAACGCTCAACCGTAGCAGCCTAAGCAGAATCCCTCAGAAGGTTGGTCGGGTGGGAATATGGGCCCCCTCATCGGGTCCTTAAGAAAAAGATGGGCTTCTCTTGCCTCCAGGCAAAGCTTATACGCTACTTAATGGCCATCTTATTACTTACATGTGCCCCGAACCCAGACAAAATGAACTAGCATGCACAGAGTTGTGCTTTTGTAAGGCCGGCGAGTCATTTCAGAATCCGAAAATCGGAAAACAATCTTATGGTGACGATTATTATATCTTATTACTTTTTGTTTTCCTTAGGTTTTAACACCTAAAATTTTAAGTGCAAAATGTGTTACATACGTTACCATTAAATCGCCCGTCACCCGCATTGATATTTGCTTGCTAATATTGGCAAGCTTTGTGAAAGGTTACGTAAGAAATAGTGAACGACGGTGTTGATAATGTCATTTCTAACACTGGATACTAACAATGGTGTAAAACATGCTTTGGGATTTTGTGGTTTGGGTGTGCGCGCTCTAAGTTCACTGAAACCCGGATTTTGCTATATCTTATATGATTTCTTAATTAGTGCTAAATCATAATTACATACAGCGATGAGCATTTTATCGGCATTAAAATCAATAAAACTGATTTTTGATATTTAATAATTATGTGTTACATACGTTACCATATTTACCAATCAAAAGTACACATTTCTGGCAAAGCAGTGAGCATTCAATTTAAAGAAGGCAACTATGTTATTGATCTACATTAAGATGATTGTATATATTTTTCTTCTTTTCTTCAAACTTGTCTGTTCATAGTTACTTTGAACACTTTATTTTTTCATAATCTGAAGTGAGTTACTGTGGACTATATGCAATAACTTTTGACTAAGGAATGCCATGATGATTAGTTTTTTCAGGTTTGTAAAAGAAAAGGAATGTGTCTTTTAGACCAGTGTATCTAAAATATAAATGTGCAAAGAAAAGTATATCAAAATAGCTTACTGTTCTATAATTAAACTCTGATCAGTCTGTTATGAAAATGTAATATACGTAACACCATGGATGCATATATGTGATTTAAAGTATCAACAGATGTGCCAGTAACATTCTTTCATCAGATGACATTAATATATTTAGGTTTGGAATTTATTTTAGAGAGTCATAGTGCATTTTTTCAAACTTACAGTATATTTCTGTTTTGAATGGGTAACATACGACAAGCGTAACGGCTTCTTGAGGGCAAATGCACCATACCATTGGGCGACAACGTGCATAGAAAATCTTTATATTGATCAACGAAGCCACCTGTAGTGTATTAAAAGTAAACTTCGCAAAGAGAAGTATATTAAAATAGCTTACTGTTCTGTAATTAACATTTACACAGGCTGTTTTGAGAATGTAACATACGTAACACCATCAATGCATGAAAATGATTAAATATATAAATATATGTGCCCGTAATATTCTTTCATCAGATGATATTGATACAATTAGGTTTGGAATTTAGATTAGAGATCCATAGTGTATTTTACAAATTTAGAGCACATTTCTGGTTTGAATGGGTAACATACGTAACGGGTTCTGGAGGACAAATGCACCATATCAGAGGGCGACAACGTGCCTAGAAGCTCTTTATATTGATCAAAGAAGCCACCCATAGTATCAAACCTAGTATGTGGAGGGTGTTGTGCGAAACGAAAAATTTCCCTACCCACCGTCTCCTCTAAAAAAACTTTCAAAATTCTTCTTCTCCGGAACCACTGGACCGATTTCAACGAAACTTGGCATGAAGCATTGGGGACTAGAGTACTACAATGTGTTTATAAATTATGACCTTTGGATGACCTTGACCTAATTTACGGCAAGGTCAGCATAGGTCGCCCATGCATTTGAATGGGGAAAATTGTTAAAATGTCACTTGAAAGGCAAATCTTGCAGGAAATGGGCAAATGGACTGAAGGTAGGTAATTCTGAAAAACATTTGGACCCCCGGGGTTGGTCTGCCCCCCCCCCCCCGGGGCAATATACATGTATATTACAAAAATATTCAAAGATCTTCTTCTCTGAAACCACTTGACCAATCAAAGCCAAATTTTATAGGAAGCATCTATGGGAAGGGGGAATCAATGTGTTTATAAATAATCCAGGCCACATGACCAAGATGGCCGCCATGCCCATATATGGTAAAAACCGTTTAAAATTCTTTTTCTCCTGAACCAATGGACCAATTTCAACAAAACTTGGCATGAACCATAGGGGACTGAAGTACTACAATGTATATATAAATTATGACCTTTGGATGACCTTGACCTATTTTACAGCAAGGTCAACATAGGTCGCCAATGCATTTGAATGGGGAAAACTTTTAAAATGTCATTTAAAGTAAACGTCTTGCAGGAAATGGACAGTAGGACTGAATATTAATGATTCTGAAAAAATTAGACCCCAGGGGCTCATTTGCCCCAGCCCCGGGGCATTATACATGTATATAACCATAATATTCAAACATCTTCTACTCTGAAACCGCTTGGCCAATCAAAGCCAAATTTCATGTGAAGCATCTATAGAATGGGGGAATCAAGGTGTATATAAATAATCAAGGTCACATGACCAAGATGGCCGCCATGCCCATATATGGTATAAACCCTTCAAAAATCTTCTTCTCCGGAACCGGTGGACCGATTTCGAAGAAACTTGGCATGAAGCATCGATGACTCAAGTACTACAATTTATATATGAATCATGACCCTGTGATGACCTTGACCTATTTTATGACAAGGTCAACATAGGTTGCCTATGTATTTGAATGGGTAAACTGTTAAAATGTCATTTGAAGGGAAAAACTTGTATGGACAGTATATTGATTATTCTGAAAAAATAATGGCCCAAGGGCTTCACCTGCCCCTATACTGGGACTATTTTCTATAACATTCGTATATACAGCAGATCTCAGGTGAGCGTTTACAGGACCAATGGTCCTCTGGTTTTTTTTCATGACACGGCCCATTTAGCGTTCCTGTCATGATGTCATGTGTCTTTTATTTTACTTAGGCAAGTTTCACTGTGTATTTACCATGTCTTCCCATATAGAAGTTAGTGTAAGTCCCCACATTATCCCATCTAATATCCACTGCGCCATCACTGTGTACTTTAGTAACCGTCCCTGGTCCATTACCAACTTGGTTACCATAGCACCAATCTCTACCTCTAACCACACGAGAGCCAACTTTCATTAACGCAAAAAGCTCAGGCCCATAATCAGGAACGCCAGTAAGACTCTCAAAATGTTTCTTTAGTAATTCTTCCGTAAATTTAGGTGGCAGTCCTTTCAAATTAATGTTTGAAATGATCTCAGAGCCTGTCAGCAAAGGCTTATAGGGCTGGATTTCTATTTCGTTCGTTCCAAACTTTAAAGGCCTCTTCTTCATAACAGTCTCAACCGACTTGTCCTCGCAAAACTCAACAATGGCTGAGTTTATGTCCCTCAGTATTTTCACGCTCTTGACGGGACCGCCTCCCTGTTTCTTGGTCGATTCGAAGAAAAGTTCCAGCAGTTCTTCGTCAGCTGACGTAGGTAGATTCTTGACGATAATGGTATTTGTTTGGGTTAAATCTGTGTCGTTGGTAGGTGTTGGTGAAGCGCTCTGTGGCTGCTGATCTGCAATCACATTACCAAAATGATTTCAGGTAATATAAATGTAGATGGGCATATATTAAGGTCGGTTATACAAAATTAACATGATAGCTAGTATTCAAGCACGTATTAGATTGTCCTTAACCAGGGCGCAGCAGCTGTCCACTTCAAATGTAGTTGGCTCACGCCCTGCATCTTCTTATCCCCATTTCTGATGCTTATTAATTGTTTTGGAAGGCTTACAATGTATATGTGACATGAATAGTATTCGAAGTGATATGATACATTTCAAAAGTAAGAATATAAGAGCCTGGTGACTGATCCAATTAGATTTCATGCGAGGGGGGGGGGGATAAAACGCAACATAATAATCAAGCTCTACATACCTGATTGTCCTTCAAAAGACACATCTATCTTCGCCGACTGTCCCTTGACATGATGTATTTTAGCCGAACTAATCTCTTCTTTGTTTATATAGTCGACAATATTGGATTTGATGTATCCGAACAAATGCCGTGGAACGTCGACCGCGGAGGAATCGACACTGTCCGATGTTACGTCTTCTTCGCTAGCCATTATGGTTCTTTATTCGATTGTGTTGACCGAAAATTATTTACTTCCTGTTTCACTTTCGGGAAAGTTTACACAATGTATCAAAAGTTAACACATAACAAAAAGCCATCAAAATATTCTTCTGATTCTTTGGTATAAGGTTTACTTAACCTTGATAGATTAGATCAATACGAAAAAACAATGACAGCAAAGACGGAAATGGTCCAAATTTGGTATTGAGGCTTAACGTTCCAGTCAACAATTTTTTCAGTCATGTCGGGCATGTCGGGACTGAGCCAACGCTTCCTGGGTTTTAACCAGTACTCTAGGGAGTTAATGTGTCTTGCTCAAGGACACAGCATGGTGACCTTTGTGGGAATCGAACCCAGGACTTCTCGATTCGGAGTCCGACGCTCTATCACATACAGTTACAGCGGCGTATTTTATGTCAACGAAAACAAAATACAAACGAAACGAAAACCAAGCATAAACGGGTCGTAAACGAAACGAAAACGCCTAAAAACGGGTTTATTTAAAACGCGTTTGACCTGTTTAAAAACTCGCTTATCGTTTAGCCAATAATAACGATTTATAAGCGTTTCGTTAAAAACGAGTGCGAAACTAACCGAAATAATCGTTTTATTGTTCAACCAATAACAAATCGATCGTTTAAAACGTTCACCAATCAATAAGGGAAACGATTTATCAATAACCAATAATCACGCTTTAGAGGTAGGGTCGTTAAATCGGAGAACCAATGATATTATCGATCGATAAAAACGTTACCCAATCAATGATCATGAGCCATATAGGGCGGGGCACTTAACATGACCTCCGTTTGCATTCACATTGCCGGTTTTTAAAGCATTTTATTTGATTTAATTAATTTCCAGAGCGCAATAACTTTGCGCATATTTCACTCAGCTAGCAAAGTTTGTTTTTCAACCAAGGTTTTTCATTCATCTGTCTGCTATTCAATTATTTAAGTTTGGTTCATATCATATTTCCTTGATGCTAAGTTCGATGATGATCTAAAATGATTTTCAATGCCAAGTCTATGATTTGAAGTAAGCACATTCGTTTACGTTCAGCAAAACACACTCAGATGAGTATGAATAAACAATAGCTTAAAGCACACAATCATGTATATATTTATGGAAATTAAATTGTTGTATTTCTCTGCGAAATGCAATTCATAGTTTTAAATATGATTGTTTATGATTTCCAACTTTGTCTATGTTTTAGGAAAATGATTTTTCTTCGTCATTCATTTACTTACATGTCGCCGTTCGCATACGGTAGTATTAATTTCCGCTTTTCGTACTTTTCGTTCTTTTTTGTTTCATTATATTGTTTATTTGCTGTGCATATCTTATAATTTATACTCCAGATAAGAATTTATGTTCGAAACATAACGGAATTAAATAATCCAAATATGAGATTTAGAATACCGCATGTGACTAGAACAGTGACCTGCTTCGTAAAACAACACAACACACTGTGACAGTCGATTTTCTTTTATCCCAACACAGACATTTACGTAGCGGATCTTTTTCATCCTTACAGTCAAATTTATCTCGTATTTATATTTAGCCAACTAATTGTCGGTTTTTATCAGCATAACTAAGTAATCTTTATTCTTTAATTCATATCCGCTCCTTCGCATTTATTTTTTGTATATTTGTACAAAATAAATAAATAAGTTCGGCGTACATTTATGTTTATTTTTCGGAAGTTTAACACATGTTTGCCATTTTTATATTATTGCTTTCATTTTCGTGTCTATCGTTTACTCGTGTTGCACATCTTTTGCATAGTAAATATTAAAGCTCAAATACGTAATGTTACAAAATATAGTAAAGGATGAAACATGCGACTACAACGGTGACACACTTGTTAAAATAATACACGTCCTTCTTTAATCAGTTTTTATTGCACAAATATGTTTCTTTCTGATTGCACCGTTTCCGTTGCCTACTTTTATTTTCTTATGAACAATATGAGCCTCGGAATTCGTTTCCTTTAATTTACGAGTCGTCCTAAGTCGTATGTTTTCGTACATACATGTATCTAAAGGAATGGATTTATTTGTGTATTATTTTTTTTTTTCATTTCTATTGTTAGTTTGTTTTGCACGGTTTGTTCAGGATAAGCATCAATGATCTTTACTAAATAAATAAATAAATAAATAAATAAATAAATAAATAAATAAATAAAACAGCTGAGATTAAGGATGCCACGTGTGACTACAAAAGGTGACACGCGTTTGATAATGTCAAGAAACTGTCGGCTTTCTTTTATCGTAATTCAGAAATGTTAACAAGCATCTGTAAAAGACAACGAATTGTCTGCGTTTTTTAATATAGCCAAAAAGTTTTACAGACGTATTTAAACCGCATTGACTTGCATATTTATGACAGTAGCCAATAATTGTAATCACTTTAATCCGCATGTTGTTACTGTACGGTTGCATTATGCAACAGAACAAAATTGACGTTGCTGTTCGTTTCATTCTCATCGATAATTCCTACATGAATACATGTAACTCTTGTCCAGTGTTTCCGCTTGACAATAACTATATCGTTTTAATCGAAATTACATATTTATACAAATTTATTATTTACACAACCATAAAAATGTGCCACAAGACATATGGACATAGCCTGCCTATGACTTTTTCGGGAAAAAAATGAAGGTATCATTAAAACGTTTTTTCCGTTCTGATTGGTCAAACGCTAACCATGCACTGTGATTGGCTGAACGTTATTATCTACAAACGTTTCGCGCCTGTAAATTGGTGGAACGCTTGGTGGTTTTAAACGATTCTGTCTTGCTCAACGCTGATTGGCTGAACGCTACTTCGCTTGGAACGTTTCAGCCAAAAGAAACAAGGGTTGGTCAAACGCTAATATCGTTTTCTGTTCGTTTAATTAAAACGCGTTTTTGATTTGCTGAAATATTAAACGTTCTGAATGACTGTTTTGGTTGAAACGGGATTTAATAGACATTACGATTGGCTAAACTATTGAATAAAACGCGTTTGTAAAATTATAAGCGATAAAAAACGAAACCAAACCAAAACGCGAGTACAACGAAACGAAAACGTTTCGAAAACGAAAGTCAAACTGGTGTTTGGACAGAAAAAACTACGCTGTTACTGTATCTGTATCAGCTCCCTATACATTATTTGTACTAAAAGTATATCTACAGGTATGATTTATATATATGATACAAAGAAAGGAAGGTAACTTCATTATACACTTTTGACCGAGTTTAGTCAGTGATTGCCTTTCTTATTACGATAACTGTATTTCATCAGATTCAATGCGTCAGCGTGCATAAATTTGCAACGTGTTTTAATTTGGTTGGTACCACGTCAGACAATCTTGTTCATGGGCAACCAACAGCACTCCAAGACTTTTAATGACACGTCAGCATTCCGATTTTTAAATTATTAGTTAAATGCTGTAGTATACACCAAACTTTGAACAACCTTAGTATTCGAAAGTGTTTTGTTATAAATTGATAATTTGAGTGTGCGAAGGAGAAAGAATATCAATAAGGGCTTATATCTTATATGGCAAAATAATAACCATATACAAATATACAAAAGTGTAAGTACTCTGTCTGTCTGTCTGTCTGTCTGTCTGTGTCTCCAATGGTTTGACATAGTAATACTGACCTGCATGTAATTAACAATAGATCTTTATTACAATTAAAGATCTGATAAGCAATTCGCTTGTTTTAAAAGGTTATAACAATCGAATGGTGTTCATCAATGTGATGGGAAAACCAACAAGCTGCATAGGCGAAAACAAAGGCGCAGATCAGCTTCGCTGTGACCGCGAAACTGATCAGCGCCTTTGTTTGCGCTACATGGATAGTACACTTCCTCTTCTTAAATCCATACTTTCAAGCTTCTAGCCTGCTTCTGTTACTGCACCGACCGTTTTGTGTCGGACCTGTTTGGAAACCACATTGTTGGTTTTCCCATGAGGCGGCTCATTTAAGACCTCAGCTGGTTCGTGTTCTTAAGCATCATGTGTTTTTATTGAATATATAAGTTGATGATTCATTGACTAGTAAGAGAATCACCACGAGGACGAACAACTTGTGAACCACTGTAGAAGATGAGGGTGAGGTTAGGCATCTGTAAAATCTATTTAAGCCTCCAAGTAATTATATGAGCCACCGCATGAGAAAAACAACAATCTGCATATGCGAAACCTCGGATCCAATATTATTTTGGATCCGAGGCGAAACCAAAGACGCAGATCAGCTTCGCGGTAACCGCGAAGCTGATCAGCGCCTTTGTTTTCTCTACACGGAAACAACAATTCCTCTACTTTCTAAATCCAAAATTTTCAGCCTCTAACCATCTTCTGTGACTGTACAGACCGGTTTGTGTCCGACCTGTTCGAAAACCACATTGTTGTTTTTTCCAGGTGAAGGCTTATATATTGATTTATTTATTATTTATTATTTTATTTTACAATATTACTGATCGTTCCAAGGCGATACTTCTGTTGTGGTTCCAATTGTTTTATGTTTTGAAGTCAAATTTTTGTGTTGTTTGAATCTTATGTACGTTTTCATATTTTTTATTTAAGTTCGGGTAACTGAGTGGCCGCATATTGGGAAATAGCTGCCCACTCGGCTTACGATATGTTTTCTAAGTATAAGTACCTAATTGTCAATATGGTTTTTCCCACACCGGTTTTTGGCGCGGCTGATTGTGCATTTTCCTGATCATTGCCTACTTGTACCTTCTTCATATTTGTTTTCAGGTTACTCCTTTCTTAACATCGGTGATTTAAAATGGATGAAAACATTGTTAACAGCGAAGACAAATCAGACAGTGAAGGAGTTAATCACGCCATGACCCAGGAGCAAACGTCAAAAGATTGCGAACAACATGCAAAACTGTCAAGAAATGAAAATTGCGACGTCTCATCAAATATGTATTATCATAGAGGTTCACTGCGGCGACAGGGAACAGTCGGGCATATAATGTTTCTAGTTGCCATGGCAACAATGTGTCAAGGTCTTGGATTCTTCGCAGCTTCGCGGTTCGGCGATTCTGTGCCGTTTCTACCGCGTGACCCTATCGTCTTGATTGGAATGATGTACACAGTTATGGGACTTGGATTTTTGGCGATATCACGGTTTTGTCACCATTCGAACACACAGAGGGGAGAAAAAAAATGTACATGTAGTCAAACGGTAGGAAAGGACGATTCCTCCATGATACTGGAAGAAGATCTTCAGAAGAAGACAAACTGAAGTTGAGCATTCGCGTGACAAAATATCAACAATCGTGTTTTTCGATCAGGTTCGACACAAACCGGGTCTAGCGGCCCCCGTGGTCGAGCGGTTAAGAGCGCTGTTTCTTAATCACTCGATCATTTCACCGCTGTGTCTGGAGTGGGTTTGAGCCCCGCTCTGGCCATATGTGAGACAAGCCAAATTCTGCTTGCGGGTGTTCCAGGTGGTTTTTCTCGGGGTTCTCCCGTTTTCGCCCACCTACTGATTGGCTCGTCTCATATTAGCTGAAATAATCTTGAAAGGGACGTTAAACTGAATTACAAAAAAGGGTCTAGTTAGAAACTTGAACTTTCAATTTTAAAAGAGCAGTGGTGTCACACTGTCTCTGGTACGAAAACGAAGGCACTGATCAGCTGTGTAGTTCTTCCGCATGTATGCAGATTGTTGATTTGTCAGTTCGGTAGCTCATTTGTATTTGAATCAAACTGAGTTGAAAATGTGAGCAAACCTTTGTTGAGGGCGGCATTTTAAAACTTTACATTACGAAAACTTGCCCATGTAATATATGGAGAATTTTTTTCAGTGGCAAAACTTGAAAATTTCATCAGAAAATTTTCGATATTTTTCTTATTTTTGCTCAAAACATATATTGTGGGTACACATTAGAACCGCCTCGCCGATGTCTATCTATGTTTTGGAGCACAAATAAGATAAATAGGTATACCCCTGCATACCCCAGGTTTACTATATAAAAATGGGGTTTAAGGGGGTATTCATTGCACGGACATGTTTTCCTGATGCTTTTGCTATCTTCAAGATTTTTCCAAGAATAATGTAAAGAACTTTTAATTCTCTCATTTACTTTGCATTTAATTGTTTAATACAACCATATTTTGTTTGTCTGTTATTATTCCGGTTGATTAGTTGAGTGCTTACGACTATAAGGTATAAACCCAACCTTCTGAGTTAAGCAGCTATATGAGCTGCACTACAAAACCAACGTTGCTGTGCGTATGCTCTTTATGACAAAACCTGCTGTATGGAAATATGAAAACAAATGCGCTGATCAGTCTTCATGGCAAATTGCGGTATCTCTTCTGCCAAAATCCGAAAATCCAAGGCATTTTATCAGCTTGTGTCTGACCATCAGGAAAACATGTCCGTGCAACGAATACCCCCTTAAACCCCACTTTTATATAGTAAAACTGGGGTATGCAGGGGTATACCTATTTTTCTTATTTTTGCTCCAAAACATAGATTGTGGGTACTCGTTAGAACCGCCTCGGCGAGGCGGTTCTAACGTGTACCCACAATCTATGTTTTGAGCAAAAATAAGAAAAATATCAAAAATTTTCCTCTGAAAATTATCGATTTTTGACCTGAAAAAATTACTGTATATCATATGGGCATGTTTTCGTAATGCCAGGTCAGAAACCCTGAAGACTTATTTGCCCCTGTCGCGGCTCATTTGATGCCAGTGTAGGTGTTCGTACACGATTAGCGACCCAGACAATCCTGTTGATTAGATTGACTTGAAAATTAATGACCTCGACTAGTGGAGACACTTTAGGCATCGAAAACCAGACGAGGCAGCTGCTGACCAGTCTTCACAGAGTGCCGTAACGAAAACACACCCATGCAATATACAGTGATTTTTTAAGTTGTAAAAATTGAACATTTTTAATAGAAAAGTTTTGATATTTTTCTAATTTAGAACCGCCTCGCCTTCCCACAATGTATGTTTTGGATCAAAAATAAGACAATTAGGTATACCCCTGCAAATCCCAGTGTTTTTTTTTTTTTTTTTTTTTTATAAAAGTGGGGTTTAAGGTATATACAGGTATATACAGGACATTGACGTTTAATGCCTACAAGCAAAATAAGAGGTCCAAAGAGCCCCCAATGCCCCTTTTTCTGAATCGCTGAGCGTAGGGGTTTCTAGGGGGATTTGTGGCTGTTTATTTTGCTTCTACACACCAAACGTCAATGTCCTGTTGTATATATTACATGTAGATATTTATCCTATGAAAATTCCTCTCTTCTCAGCTTTGGCATGGCGCGGGTCAGATTTGTTGGGGGAGGTTTATGCGACTGAAACGTCGCTTTTGAGACAATAATCAATAAAACACATGATCCCACGCATTAAGAGACCGGTAAAACAACCAGTGCAACATGAGAAAACTGGTCAGCCCTTTTAATTGCTCATGCTGATCCCAGCTTAATTCTGAAAATACTTAATGCGGAGATTATTAAAAACACACTTGGTCCTTAATGTTGACGAAATATGGCGCTGATCACTGATTTGACAACTCAAGAGGTGATATGAGCATTTGTTTGGAACATGTGTCAATTTGTATTTTGTCAATCTCTGGTACATTTGTCATAAAATCTAGGACAAATCACAGGAATTCAGAGAAAAACGACAAGAAAATGAAACCTGTTGCGCTTTAAATGGCATTGGTTATGTGCCTTAAAGTCCAAGTAAACATTTTTTCTGTCATGTCGGTAATTTAGAATAACATTGACTCAGGTGAGTAAATGTGTCTTGTTCAATGACATAACTCAGCGGAGGAAAGTTTTTACGTATTCTATGACCTATCAGGCCGCCGTCTGACCAGAACATTACGAAAGCTTGCCCATGCAATATACAGATCTAATTGTATCAAAAACAAAAAATGAAAATTCGTTTGGAAAAGTTTTGACGTTTTTTAATTATTTTGCTCAAAAGATAGGTTGTGGGTACATGTTGGAACCGCCTCTAACAAATACCCACAATCTAAATTTTGGATCAAAAATAAGGAAAATAGTATACACCTGTAAACCCCATTTTTGCTATATAAAAATGGGGTTCAAGGGGGTTATATTATAAGGACATGTTTTTTTTCCGATGATCTAATACGGCCACTGCGCTTCCATATCGTTGTCAGCCAAGGAGGCTAAAACCATGGAAATATCATCAGTGTTTTCCCATAACGCGATCCATTTAGTTCCAAGCCAATTCTGAGCTAATCACTGGCTTATGCTTAGTCTGATTAGAAGCTTAGCTTGACGAACAATAGACAGAGAACAATATGATGTTTTCAGAAACTGACCCCATCAAGGACAACAGACGCGTGCACGACACAAATGAGCCACCCCATGGGAAAACCAACAATCTGCATATGCGAAAACAAAGACGCAGATCAGCTTCGCGGTAACCGTGAAGCTGATCAGCGCCTTTGTTTTCGCTACTCGGATAGTACAATTCCTTCTCTTCTTAACTCCAAAATTTTAAGCTTCTAGCTCTTTTCTGCGACTGTACATGTCGATTTGTGTCGGGCCTGTTCGGAAACCACATTGTTGGTTTTCCCACGAGGCGACTCAAATATTGCTGCGAATTGTTGTAATTTGGCATGTAGTATCAGTCCACCATGTATAAAGCTTGTCTGTTTTGGAGGTAGACTAGCATGGCCTTGAAGCAGTGTTGCTAACATGTTATAGAATCTTATCCTGATTCTCGCAGAAAAGCTAGAAAATATGGAAATATATCACAAAAATATGGTAAAAAGTAAACATGTTTTGACCAGATCTTCAATCTTGACCACGCCTGGCCCATCCAGGGAATAAATTCTAACTAAGTACTGGTTAAACCCACGAAGCGTTGGCTCCGTCCCGACATGACTGAACAATTGTTGACTGGGACGTTAAGCCTCAAAATAAGCAAGACAAACAAACAAAAATTAATAGCCTTGACCACGCGTTTGTCCAGTTAGAGGTTATTTTCAAGCCAATTAAACTACATGGACCACACCCGCGTCCATTTAGAGGCCTAGCTATTTAAGCTGGCCTTGACCTGGTCATTTCTATCTGTCTACGCTGCCGTTACCACAGAATACAGAATACATTTGTTCAGCCAGCTATTTTGTTTTTTCTGCCTTGACCACACCTCATTTAGAGGTCATTGCTAGCTAATTAAGCTTCGTGGCCCACACTTTTGTCCATTTAGAGGTCATTATCTTGCTACAGAAGCTGCTTTGACCACTCCTTAGTCCATTTCGATGTCCTTTCTAGCTATTTAAGCTGCCTTGACCACACCTGTGTCCATTTACAGGTAATTTCTATTGCCCCTGCAATACTAAATAAGCCGCGACGCGAGAAAACCTGTCTTCGGGGTTTCCCACCAGTTCTGACATAAACCGGTCTTTGCAGCCACAGAAGTAAAGATGGCTAGAGTATCTTTTTTCTTTACTTAGGCAAGTTTCACCGTGTATTTACCATATCATCCCATATTGTAGTTACTGAAAGCTTCCCATTCCACTGTGCCATTACTATGTACTTTAGTAACCGTCCCTGGTCCATTACCATCATGGTTATCAGTGTAAAACCATCACACGAGACTCAACTTTCATGAGCGCAAAAAGCTTTGACTCATAATCAGGAATTGATTTGATCAATTAATAAACATGCATATTTATATATATAAATCAGGATTTAGATCCCACATGATAGAATCGAAATGCTTTTTCAACAATTCCTCTGTAAATGCAGGTGTCAATCCTTTCAAATCAACGTGAACGTTCGAAATGGTCTCAGAGCCAGTCAGCAAAGGCTTATAGGGCTGGATTTCTATTTCGTTCGTTCCAAACTTTAAGGGTGTCTTTTTCATAACAGCCTCGACCGATTTCTCCTCGCAAAACTCAACAATGGCTGCGTTTTTGTCCCTCAGTATTTTCACGCTCTTGACGGGACCACCTCCCTGCTTCTTGGTCGATTCGAAGAAAAGTTCAAGCAGTTCTTCGTCAGCTGACGTAGGTAGATTCTTGACAATGATGGTATTTGTTTGAGTCACTTTTTCTTCGACGGGTGGTGTAGGTGGTGCACCCTGGGACTGTTGATCTGCAATTACATTACCAAAATGATTCATGGACATGCACTGAGGTAGGTGACTCGTATATAATTATGATTGCATGTTTACATGCATGTATTAGATTGTCCTTCATAGAGCGCAGCAGTTGTTCGGACTCGTTGTTTGAGTTCTGCATTTTCTTATCCCCGTTCCTGATGCTGATTAATTGTTTCGAAAGGCTTATATGTGCCATGAATAGTATTCGAAATGATATGATACATGCAAACATTTCAATGATATGAAAAGTAAGAATATATCAGCCAAGTGACTGATCCAATTAGATTTCATAGGGGGGAAGAAATAAAACAGTGATAAAACACAAGGTCTACATACCCGACTGTCCTTCAAAAGACACAGCTATCTTCGCCGGCTGTCCTTCAACATGGTGTATTTTAGCCGAACTAATCTCTTCTTTGTTTATACAGTCGACAATATTAGATTTGATGTATCCGAACAAATGCCGTGGAACGTCGACAACGGAGGAATCGACACTGTCCGATGTTACGTCTTCTTCACTCGCCATTTTGGTTCATTTATTAGATTGTGTCAACCGAAAATATATATTTACTTCCTGTTTCGATTTTATAAACAGTTTTAAAGCCCTAAATTAGTCGTACTATAAACAGTTTCAGTTTATGTATAGAACATAATACGTCATATACATATCGTGATATTATATACATTTGCGTAACTATGATCAACTATACCCTGAATATCTACAACATGAGTTTAAGGTTATCGAAGCCTCTTATGGCCCAACTTTAAAAATTCAAAGGCCAGTTCATGCATAGTAGCTATAGAAAGGACGGTAACTGCATTATACACTTTGGTCGTGTTAAGTCAGTGGTTGTCTTTCTTCGTACGATAACCGTATCATTATACACTTTGGCGGTTGCCTTTCTTTGTACTAAGATACCGTATTTCATCAGATTCAATGCGTCAGCGTGCATTTGCAACGTGTTTTTATTTGAATGGTACCACGTTAACCAATCTTGTTCATGAGTAACCAAAATAAATCTGAGGCTCCGAATGACACGTCAGCATTCTTAGCATTATATTAGTTAAATGCTGTTGTTGTTTGCATTCAATATCCACCAAACTTTGAACAACCTAAGTATTCGAAAGTGTTTTGTTATAATTTGATAATCTGAGCGTGTGAAGGAGAAAAAATATCACTACGGGCTTATATGTCTTATATGGCAAAATAATAATCATATACAAATATACTAAAGTGTAAGTACTCTCTGTCTGTCTGTCTGTCTGTCTGTCTGTCTGTGTATATCTGTCTGTCTGTCTGTCTCCCATGATTCTTCGACAATTTTTGACAAAGTAATACTGACTCGCATGTAACTAACAATAGACATTTATAACAATGAAGATCTTATAAGCGATTCGCTTGTTTCAAAAGGTTTTAATAACAATCGAATGGTGTTCATCAATGGACACCGAACGTCAAAAGAAGATGTTCGATTTTCATTAGCATCAATTATATTTCATTGAACATCAAATTTATAAGATGATTTCTTCATATCTTTTTTCAGATTTTACCTTTCTTATCGTCGGTGATTTAAAATGGATGAAAACTTTGTTAACAGCGAAGATATAACAATGACCAATGACAACGCCGCCAATAAAACAATGGATCAGAATAAAGAAGCACATTCACTTGAAGACAAATCTGACAGTGAAGGAGTTAATCGCGCCATGACCCAGGAGCAAACGTCAAAAGATTGCGAACAACATGCAAAACTGTCAAGAAATGGAAATTGCGACGTCACATCAAATATGTATTATCATAGAGGTTCACTGCGGCGACAGGGAACAGTCGGGCATATAATGTTTCTAGTTGCCATGGCAACAATGTGTCAAGGTCTTGGATTCTTCGCAGCTTCACGGTTCGGCGAATCTGTGCCGTTTCTACCGCTTGACCCTATCGTCTTGATTGGAATGATGTACACAGTTATGGGACTTGGATTTTTGGCGATATCATGGTTTTGTCACCATTCGAACACACAGAGAGGAGAAAAAAATTGTACATGTAGTCAAATGGTAGGAAAGGACGATTCCTCCATGATACTGGAAGAAGATCTTCAGAAGAAGACAAACTGAATTTTAGCATTCGCGTGACAAAATATCAACAATCGTGTTTTTCGATCAGGTTCGACACAAACCGGGTCTAGCGGCCCCCGTGTCCGAGCGGTTAAGAGCGCTGTTTCTTAATCACTCGATCATTTCACCGCTGTGTCTGGAGTGGGTTTGAGCCCCGCTCTGGCCATATGTGAGACAAGCCAAATTCAGCTTGCGGGTGTGTCAGGTGGTTTTTCTCGGGGTTCTCTCGTTTTCGCCCACCTACTGATTGGCCCGTCTCATATTAGCTGAAATAATCTTGAAAGGGACGTTCAACTGAATTACTAAAAAGGGTCTAATTAGAAACTTGGACTTTCAATTTCAAAAGAGCAGTGGTGTCACACTGTCTCTGGTACGAAAACAAAGGCACTGGTCAGCTGTGCAGTTCTTCCGCATGTATGCAGATTGTTGGTTTGTTAATGCTGCTGCTCATTTGTATTTGAATCAAACTGAGTTGAAAATGAGATCAAACATTTTAAAACCTTACATTACGAAAACTTGCCCATGTAATATATGGAGAATTTTTTTCAGTGGCAAAAATTGAAAATTTCATCAGAAAATTTTCGATATTTTTCTTATTTTTGCTCAAAACATAGATTGTGGGTACACGTTAGAACCGCCTCGCCGAGGCGGTTCTAACGTGTACCCACAATCTATGTTTTGTAGCACGAATAAGAAAAAATAGGTATACCCCTGCATACCCCAGGTTTACTATATAAAAATGGGGTTTAAGGGGGGACATGTTTTCCTGATGCTTTTGCTATCTTCAAGATTTTTCCAAGAATAATGTAAAGAACTTTTAATTCTCTCATTTGCTTTGCATTTAATTGTTTAATACAACCATATTTTGTTTGTCTGTTATTATTCCGGTTGATTAGTTGAGTGCTTACAACTATAAAGTATAAACCCAACCTTCGGAGTTAAGCAGCTATATGAGCTGCACTACAAAACCAACGTTGCTGTGCGTACGCTCTTTATGACAAAACCTGCTGTATGGAAATACGAAAACAAATGCGCTGATCAGTCTTCATGGCAAATTGCGGTATCTCTTCTGCCAAAATCCGAAAATCCAAGGCATTTTATCAGCTTCTTATGGCGTTGTGCTTGAACTAACGGGCTGTGTCTAACCGTCCAGGTCAGAAACCCTGAAGACTTGCTTGCCCCTGTCGCGGCTCATTAAATTTTGATGCCAGTGTGGGTGTTCGTACACCATTAGCGACCCAGACAATCCTGTTGATTAGATTGACTTGAAAATTAATGACCTCGACTAGAGGAGACACTTTAGGCTCCGAAAACCAGACGAGGCAGCTGCTGACCAGCCTTCACAGAGTGCTGTTACGAAATCAAACCCATGCAATATACAGTGATTTTTGAAATTGTAAAAATTGAAAAATTTAAAGGAAAAGCTTTGATATTTTTCTAATTTTTTGCTCAAAACATGCACTGTGGTTACACGTTAGAACTGCCTCGCCTAACGAGTACCCACAATGTATGTTTTGGATCAAAATTAAGAAAATTAGGTATACCCCTGCAAAGCCCAGTTTTTCTATATAAAAGTGGGGTTTAAGGGGGTATAATGCCTACAAGCAAAATGAAAGGTCCAAAGTGCCCCCAAACCCCTTTTTTCTGAGTCGCTGAGCGTATTGGTTTCTAGGGGATTTGTGGCTTTTTATTTTGCTTCTACACACCAAAAACGTCAATGTTCTGCGGTATATATTACACGGACATATTATCCTATGAAAATTCCTCTCTTCTCAGCTTTGGCATGGCGCGGCTCAGATTTGTTGGGGGAGGTTTATACGACTGAAACGTCGCTTTTGAGACAATAATCAATAAAATACATGAGCCCACGCATAAGGATGACAGCAAACCAACTTGTGCGACAAGGAAAAACTAGCCAGCCCTTTTAATTGTTCATGCTGATCCCAGCTTAATTCTGAAAATACTTAATGCGGAGATTAGTAAGAACACACGTGGTCCTTAATGTTGACGAAATACGGCACTGATTTGACGACTCAAGAGGTGATATGAGTATTTGTTTGGAACATCTGTCAATTTGTATTTTGTCAATCTCTGGTACATTTGTCATAAAATCTAGGACAAATCACAGGAATTCAGAGAAAAACGACAAGAAAATGAAACCTGTTGCGCTTAATGGCATTGGTTATGTGCCTTAAAGTCCAAGTCCACATTTTTTTCTGTCATGTCGGTAACGAGTACCCACAATCTATGTTTTGGATCAAAAATAAGGAAAATAGGTATACCCCTGTAAAAAGGTACAAGTAGGCATTGATCAGGAAAAGGCGCAATCAGAAAAAGAAATTCCAACTCCATAAATCGAGGTGGGAAAAACTAAAACCCCATTTTTACTACATGTATATGAGCCGCCTCATGAGAAATCCAACAATCTGCATATACGAAAGCAAAGGCGCAGATCAGCTTCGCAGTAACTACGAAGCTGATCATCGCCTCTGTTTTCGCTACTCGGATAGCACAATTCCATTACGTTCTTAATCCAAAATTTCCAGCCTCTAGCCATCTTCAGTGCTTGTACAGCTCAGATTCGGACCTGTTCAAACACCACATTGTTGGTTTTCCCATGAGGTGGCATATAAAAGTGGGGTTCAAGGGGGTATACATTATACGGACATGTCTTCCCAATGATCTAATGCGGCTGCTGCGCTTCCTTTTTTTTTTTTTTTTTTTTTTTTTTTTTTTCGAAGGCTTCAGCCAAGGAGGCTAAAACCATGGAAATATCATCAGTGTTTTCCCATAACGCGATCCATTTAGTTCCAAGCTAATTCTGTGCTAATCACTGGCTTATGCTTAGTCTGATTAGAGGCTTAGCTTGACGAACAATAGACAGAGAACAATATGATGTTTTCAGAAGGACAATCAGACGCGTGCACGACACAAATGAGCCACCCCATGGGAAAACCAACAATCTGCATATGCGAAAACAAAGACGCAGATCAGCTTCGCGGTAACCGCGAAGCTGATCAGCGCTTTTGTTTTCGCTACTCGGATAGTACAATTCCTTCTCTACTTAACTCCAAAATTTTAAGCTTCTAGCTGTTTTCTGCGACTGTACAGGTCGATTTGTGTGGGGCCTGTTCGGAAACCACATTGTTGGTAATTCCCACGAGGCGGCTCAAATATTGCTGCGAATTGTTGTAATTTGGCATGTAGTATCAGTCCACCATGTATTAAGCTTGTCTGTTTGGGAGGTAGACTAGCATGGCCTTGAAGCAGTGTGGCTAACATGTTATAGAATCTTATTCTGATTCTCACAGAAAAGCTAGAAAATATGGAAATATATCACAAAATATGGTAAAAAAAAAAAAAAAAATGGGTTGACCCGATCTTTAATCTTGACCACGCCTGGCCCATCCAGGGAATAAATTCTAACTAAGTACTGGTTAAACCCACGAAGCGTTGGCTCCGTACAATTGTTGACTGGGACGTTAAGCCTCAAAATAAGCAAGACAAACAAACAAAAAATAATAGACTTTACCATGCGTTTGTCCAGTTAGAGGATATTTTCAAGCCAATTAAACTACATGGACCACACCTGCGTCCATTTAGAGGCCTAGCTATTTAAGCTGGCCTTGACCTGGTCATTTCTATCTGTCTACGCTGCCGTTACCACACATTTGTTCAGTCAGCTATTTTGTTTTGTCTGCCTTGACCACACCTCCATTTAGAGGTCATTTCTAGCTAATTAAGTTACATGGCCCGCACTTTTGTCCATTTAGAGGTCATTATCTTGCTACAGAAGCTGCTTTGACCACTCCTTAGTCCATTTAGATGTCCTTTCTAGCTATTTAAGCTGCCTTGACCACACCTGTGTCCATTTACAGGTAATTTCTAGCTGTTTAAGCTGCTTTGACCACACCTGTGTGTTCGATTTAGAGGTCATTTCTAACTATTTAAGCTGGCATTGACCATACCTTTGTCCATTAGTGGTCATTTTCTAGCTATATAAGCTGGCTTGACCACAGCTTTGTCCATTTAGTGGTAATTTTCTAAGTATTAAAGCTGGCTTTGTCCGCACCTTTGTCCGCTTAGATGTCATTTTCCAGTTATTTAAGCTGATTTGGTCATACCTTTGTCCATTTAGAGGTCATTTCTATCTATTAAAGGTGGCCTTGACCACACCTTTGTCCATTTAGAGGTCATTTCTAGCTATTAAAGGTGGCCTTGACCACACCTTTGTCCATTTAGTGGTCATTTCTAGCCTTATTAAGCTGTCTTGGCCACACCTGTGTCCATTTAGCGGTAATTTTCAAGCTATATATGCTACATCGATCACACCTTTGTCCACTTGGAGGTCATTTTGAAGCAATAAAAGCTGCCTTGACCAAACCTTTGTCCATTCAGAGGCCATTTTCTAGATATGATTTGTATAAGCTGGCCTTGGCCACACATGTGTCCAGTTAGATATCATTTTCAAGCTATATAAGCTGCCTTGACCACACCTGTGTCCATAGGTCATTGCCTAACGATATAAGCTACATTGACCACACCATAAACCTTTTGAACAAGGAGACATCATAGCCATTTAATCTGCTTTGGCCACACCTTATTTTTTCCAAAGAGTCATTTTAGACATACAAGCTGCCTTGAACAGACCTTTACCCATTCAAAGGTCAATTTCGAGAGCTTTGTTGCCTATTTCACTATTTCAATCCATGGGGAGTTCTTTATACATGTTAAATGACCACAGAATGTTTTACATACTCAGGTAACGATCAATATCATTTGAGCCGCCACATGGGAAAGCCAACAATCTGCATAGGCGAAAACAAAGGCGCAGATCAGCTTCGCGGTAACCGCGAAGCTGATCAGCACCTTTGTTTTCGCTACTTAGATAGTACAATTCCTCCTCTACTTAACTCCGAAATTTCAAGATTCTAGCTCTTTTCTTTGACTGTACAGGTCGGTTTGTGTCGGACCTGTTCGGAAACCACATTGTTGGTTTTCCCATGAGGCGGCTCATTTGTTGTCGCAGGGTCCATTTATATCATGAATTAAGCCCAGAGATAAAACACCACATTTTTTGTCATATTCTTACAACAAATGTGCGCACGTTAACGAGCATCGCAGTTGTCCTTCCCAAAGATATCTATGTAAATGTGTCCCTATTTATTGCTTTACGCCCTCCGTCACTCGTTTCTAAATCGGAAAAGACCGGTCTGATCCATACCTTTTCTGAACTTTCAAAGATTTATTTGTGCACTTTCCCATGCCGAGACGCAAATACAGTTCTTAGCAGTGGAAAAAAGATCTATACTGAAGATGGCTCTTAATCAAACTATTGTCACACTGTTTCACTTGAGCCTTCGCATGAGAAAACCAGCAATTCGGTATCCCGATCAGACCCGACTAAAATCGGCCTGTGCAGCCACAGAAGATGGCTAGAAGCTTGCAATTTCGGATTTAGGAAGATGAGGTATTGTAATATCCGAGTAGCGAAAATAAAGGCGCTGATCAGCTGTGCAGTTACTGCACAGCTGATCTGCGCCTTTGTTTTCGCATAAGCAAAAATCAGGTTTTCTCATGACGCGGCTCGCTTAATCTCGCGTCCCCTGTGGAATTAATAATCTATTTGCATTGTGTGTTTTATTAATGGCACGGTCTGTACGCAGGAAAATGGTTCAAAATGCCACATAATTGTCTCGAAAAAGGGAACCCTTTTTGTTCTTTTTTGTTGGAAAAAGTATCGTTGTATGCTACATGTAGAAGGCATCGGGTTGTGCCAGATAAATAAGATTTCTAACTTACAGACCGCCCTTTCTAGGCCTATAGTACACAATAAGCACGCACGTTCGTCACATTTTCATTACCAAAACGCGCCCGTGCAATATACAGAGATTTTTTTTTTTTTTTTTTACAGAAGAAAAAAACATTGGAAAAATTTTGATATATATATACATGTATATCGCTGAGACGGTTCTAACGAGTACCAACAATGAATGTTTTGATAAAAAAAAAAAAAAAAAAAAAAAAAAAAAAAAGAAGAAGAAGAAAATTATGTATACCCCTGCAAATCGCAGTTTTTCTATATCATGCAAAAAGTGGGTTTAAGGGGGTATACACTTCATGGGCATGTTATCCCGATGTTTATAGAAGGAGAATATGTGCATTAAAACAACGTTTTCCTTTTTGACCTGAGAAAACTAATGTTCTTTTATGGTAATTTTTGACAACGGGTACCAAATGAGCTTGTACTTGATTAAGGAGTTTACATTAGAGCCGCCTTGTGGGAAAACCGACAATGTGGTTTCCGAACAGGTCCGACACAAACCGGCCTGTACAAGCACAGAAGCAGGCTACAAGCTTGAAATTTTGTAGTTAAGTAGAGGAGGGATTGTACTATCCGTGTAGCGAAAACAAAGGCGCTGATCAGCTTCGCGAAGCAGATTTACGCCTTTGTTTTTGCCTATGCAGATTGTTGGTTTTCCCATGGGGCGGCTCATTAGCACGGGAGGGAAACATAGGAACTACCAAGAAAATGTCTACGTATTTCTTGCCGGGATACAGTGCTCGTGTAATGTAAACCCCTAAAACCCACAAACATAAGAAAAATATAAAGTCTTTACAAATGGATGTTTCATTTGTACAGCCGAAAATGATCGCTGTTCATTTTTGCAAAGGTATACGTAGACATTTTCGCGGTAGCTCCTTGTGATGTATGTTGCAACTGCGGAGAGTAGATCTTTCGATCCACGCATGTTTCTGTTAATGTGGAATTGAAACCAAAGGATATGGAAGTGGAATATATGAGCCGCCGCATGGGAAAGCTAAAAGTCTGCATAGGTGAAAAGAAAGGCTGATCAGCGCCTGTGTTTTCGCTACACGGATAGTACATTTCCTCTACTTTCTAAATCCAAAATTTCCGGTCTCTATCCATCTTCTGTGACTGTACAGCCCGGTTTGTGTTGGACCTGGTCGGAACCAAAATTGTTGGTTTTCTCACGCACAGGCTCATATGCAAAATCAGCATAGCCTGATCATAAGCGTCGCAGATGTATTTTGCTTTTGCCGTTATGTGCATGTACAATAAATGAAAATAAAACTGAGATCCTTTAAGAGCAGAGAACATATTAATGAGAAAGGAGATGGGCCATACCATGGTTTCGGCTACTTAAGCCTCTTCAGTGACCTTATAGATTCGGCAACATGAAGCCAAAGAGAATTACTGTAATTTTGCATCTTTCAACAAGATAGTCGATGCAAAGACTGTTATAATCCAAAAGGGGCCAAGTATATTAAACGTTGGTTAGAGAATGATAATTTTCTGATTTCTCAGAATACCCCCACTGATCTCAAAGGACCAACTGCACTATGGAGGATGTACGGGGAATCTTTTTAGGGCCGCCACACGGCACAACACCAGCTGCAGTAATAGCAAATAAAAAACGAGATCCTTTAAGAGCGGGCAACATATTAATGAGATAGGGGATGGGCTTTGCCATGGTTTCGGCTACTTAAGCATCTTCAGTGACCCTATAGATTTGGCAACATTTGTATCAAGTCGATGAAAGCTATCAGAATGACACATATTTAGGGTCACTTCTTAGAAAATAGGGGGATATCACGAAATGGGCGATACTGCGCAAATCATTGCAAATGCATGAAATCAGAATATTGACTGATGCCATGGATTTGCGCCAGAACACAGCGAACCACTGAACAGACCCAGTGCTAAACGACAATTCAGGGGCTTGACAATGTTTTTATTAACAGACTATTCGGAGTCCGGGTTATTAACTTCGGCCTTCGGTTCGATATTACACACCCACGTGGCAAATCAACAAATACGACTTTTGGTACTTCCACTGATGCAGGTTGCAAGTTTGAATAGTTTTCTTAGAATCGGCTTATTTTCCTCAGAAATTCTGCTTCCTCCGATTCTTATTGATTTGTGGATAAAGATCAGTGTCTAAGAAAATGAGTCTAAAGCTGAAAACGAGGAGATAAGACGTGACACATGCTGTGCAATAATTCCTGATCTGCGGCCATTTTGATAAAACCGATGTATGCGCAATGACTAAGCCACGCCCATTAAATAGCGCGTTCACAGCACGCGCATCGAGAAGTGGTGCATTGGTTTATGATGTTTGCTGATCTCGTTTCAAAGACGCGTGAATAGTTTTATTCCAAGACATGATCTGACTCGCGTCATGAGAAAACAAACGTTTATAAATGCGAAAACAACGGCACAGATCAGCTTTGCAGTAACTGCGAAGTTGATCAGAGCCTTTGTTTTCGCTACACGGACAGTACAATTCATCTACTTTCTAAATCCAAATTTTCAAGCCTCTGGCCATCTTCGGTGCTTGTACAGCTTGGTTTGTGTTGGAGCTGTTTGGAAACCATATTGTTGGTTTTCTCATGACATGGCTCATCTAGTTTGTCAAAGAGGGAGACAAGTTATACGAGCATTGTCGAGTAAAAACATACGTTGTATTTTGCGAGTGACAAACGTACAGATCAGCATAGTACGCATTCACGTCCTTTAACCAGCGGTATTAGTCGTAGATTTTGGATGATAAAACATAATTTTTATGTCCTAAAATAAAGTGCTTTTACGAGCACGTGAAAAGCCTTTTCCAGAGTGAATATTACTAAATGAGAAAGACGAACGTCAGTTGTGTCATGGCTTGGCTCATACTGTGAATTTCCATTTTGGACACTTGTCGCATGAAGTCGCTTTGACACGTTAATTTTCCGAAAACAACGAACATCCTGCGTTGTTCGAGTTGTGTTGTTAGCTGTCTCTCACTTCGACATCACAATTTTGACAATTTCATCACAAGCGAAACACCCTCGTGCACTTTGGCGGCTTGTGATATCACGTGGATGAAAGTTCAGAGTCGTTTCCCTTTGTTGTGGCCATTTTGTCTACTGGTATGTTGCGTGTCGCATTACATTTTGTCAGCTTGTGCCAGACCGTTTGTGCTACATCACAGCTTTGTAAGAGATCATAAGACTATTCAACAAGTTGGGAGACTGAGACGGCCATAGTTCATCTCGCCTTAGGCGGAATCAGTAAACAATACATCAGGATAACGTGTCCGTGTAAAGTATACCCCCTTAAACCCCACTTTTATATAGCAAAACTGGGGTATGCAGGGGTATACCTATTTTTCTTATTTTTGCTCCAAAACATAGATTGTGGGTACTCGTTAGAACCGCCTCACCGAGGCGGTTCTAACGTGTACCCACAATCTATGTTTTGAGCAAAAATAAGAAAAATATCAAATTTTTTCTGTTGAAAATTTTCAATTTTTAAAGCTAAAACATATCTGTTCATTGCATGGGCAAGTTTTCGTAATGTAGCATGCCCCTGTACACCTGCGTTCAATTATCAAAATCCCCCTGCATCAATTGACAAATCTTCTTGTCGCTGGTAATAAATGGATAACTGGAGAAATTTATTTATATAGCTTGTTAAGTATGAGGGTAAATATTTAATTTGCATATAAAACTACCAGATCTTGTGATTCTTCATGACTAATTTGATTATTTAATATATGAAGCCCAATTTTTCCACACCAAAAAGCTGATATTCAAGTTGTAAAGATTCCACAAGGATCCATGTTTAACGGTTAGTAATTTTATTTGTAATCTATAAATGAAAAACCATTCTTGTACAAAAGCTGAAATGTTGGTGTCTTTATGGGCACTATTTACAAAGTTACATCCTGATTAAGCGGTTAAGCATATCATGAAGAGGTGATATGACTCATCGACTCATAATAAATTTAGCCCGCTATGGTATTCTGTCCGGAGGAACAAATCATGAAACTGTATGAAATTCCAACCCGCATTTTGGCAGTATACAAAGCCAGAGGTTACTCTATAGTGCTTTAAGAAATGCTTACGTCGTAAAGGAACCCAGTAGGTTTGTTCGTACAATCGTCCTGGTGGAATATGATTTTTCTTGCAAAATATCATTGACCCGATTAGTTTCAAATTATAACGAAATTCTAAAATGCACATTGAATGAAAGTCAAGATGTTATTTTGTAAACAGTGCCCTTCAGCCTTAGTACAAAAATGGCTGTTCTTTCATCCATTACAAATAAAACTACAACCGTTAACCATAGTTCCTCTTGAAATCTTTGAAACTTACAAATTAGCTATTTTGTGTGACAAAACTGGGCTTCATATTATATTATATAATCATATAAGAAAAAGTTAAAAGTAGGCAATATGATCAGGAAATGGCGCAATCAGACAAAAATGTCCCGTGAGCAGCTATTTCCCAATAGGCGGCCACTCAGTTACCCAAATTTAACTAAAATATGAAAACACACATAAGGCGCAAACAGCATAAAATTCAACATCAAAACATAAAACAATAAGGACCATCACAGAAGTATCGCCTTGGAATGATCAGTAATAATAAATAACTAGAGGGCTTAAACTAGTTTTACATGGCCCTCACCCTCAGCTTGTGTAGTGATTCACAACATTTAGTAAGTTGTTCGGTCCTCGTGATGAGTATCTAACTAGTCGATGAATCATCAAGGACAAACAAGCATCGCACGATCTGCAAGTTTTATTATTGTTTCATTTTAGTAATTTTATATTACTGATCGTTCCAATGCGATACTTCTGTGGTGGTTCTTATTGTTTTATATCTTGGTGATAAATCTTTGTGCTGTTAGCACCTTAGGTGTGTTTTTATATATTTGGTTATGTTTGGATAACTGTGTGGCCACCTATTAGAAAAATAGCTGTCTATTCGGCTTACTATATTTTTTTCTTAGTAAAAGCACCTGATTGTTCATTTAGTTTTCTCTCACTACGGTTTTTGTAGTGGGACTTTCTTCTGATTGCGCCATTTCCTGATCATTGCCTACTTTTACTTTTATATACAAAGTAAACATTTATCCCCATACTTAACAAAATATAATATAAACGAATTCTTCCGGTTATCCATTTCTTAACAATCGTTATTGTTCAACAACAAGAAGAGGTGTCAATTTAATTCTGAATATTGCAGGAGTATATTGATAACTGAACGCAGCTGTAATGTAGACCCCTTTACGCCGATACCCCGAGTTTATTAAGTAAAACTGGGGTGTTCGGGGGTTTAATGCTTTCTATTTTTGGATCCAAAACATCGAATGTGGAAACTCGATAGAATCACAGCGAGACGCTTCTAACATGTACCCACATTCTATGTTTGGAGTAAATATACATAATGAAGAAGCAAATTCAAAGAATTTATGTCCCCCGTCTTGATAGTTTAGTTACACAAATATAATCTTAGAATAACATAATCCATAAGTTCAAATTTCGAAAAAGTAATAAAAAATAAAGTGAGGATTATAACCAAATCACATACGTATCTTTAAAGCATGGTCAAGACATCTGTAAAGTTGCCAAAGAATCGGAATATAAATGTAGGAGGAGTTGCGTGCATAAGGTACCCACTGTCCATTCACTTCTGTTGTCAAAATGTCCGAAAAAATGACAAAGTTCAAATTGTGAAAAAAAGTGTCAAAAATAATTCTGAGGATTATATCGAAATCACATGCACATCTTTAAAGCATGATTAAAACATCTGTAAAGTTACAAAAGAATCAGAATAAAACTGTAGGAGGAGTTACTTGCACAAGGTACCCACCGTCCATTCACTTTCATTGTCAAAATGTCCGAAAAACTGACTAAGTTCAATTTGCGAAAAAAGTGTCAAAATTAATCTGAGGATTATATATCGAAATCACATGCACATCTTCAAAGCATGATTAAAACATCTGTAATGTTACAAAGGAATCGGAATAAAACTGTAGGAGGAGTTGCTTTCACAAGGTACCCACCGTCCATTCACTTTCATTGTCAAAATGTCCGAAAAATGGCTAAGTTCAAATTGCGAAAAAAGTGTCAAAAATTAATCTGAGGATTTTTTTTATTATATCCAAATCACATGCACATCTTCAAAGCATTGTCAAGACATCTGTAAAGTTTCAAAAGAATCGGAATAAAACTGTAGGAGGTTTATGCGAAAAACCTCGGATAGTGAATCACTATCCATGGTTTCTCATCAGTAAGACTATCAAATTTATTAAAAATACTAATTTACAGTAGCAGGTTACATGTATTTATTACACTTGTAAACAGAACAAACGCATTCAATGAATTACAGCAAAGTATTCTGTTCACTATTTTACTTTAATTTACACGGAAAATGATAATATTTAACTTTAAGATTGTGAGAGAAACATGGCATCACAGTATTACAGTCTCGTTTTGGGTTAAGTACTTTTGGTTATAAAAAGTGTCTTATGCATTTTAAGCTTAATTTCTCCTTACCTGTGACTTTGTTTGAAGCCTGCTCATTTAACTATCTTGAATATTATCCAGATTCTTTGTCAACATACTTTATAGTTTTAAACCTGATTAAAACTGCAAACTATTTTGCTTGAATGACACACATAGTAATACAAAGTATTTACAGTAATTACAGAATTTAACTTCTGCTTTAGTGTTTTAACATCAATCAAGTTATGATTTACAACTCAGTAAACTAGACGATCGCCAAAAATTGTCAGCAGGTTCATTATAGCTGCTCATTCGGCTTACGATATGTTTTCATGGTATAAGAACCAGGGCCCGGTTGTTCAAAATTAACGACATTGTCAGTTAACGATTCGTTAAAATTGCAAACATGAATATAACAAATACACTGTTATTTTTTTTGTTGATAAAATGTGAGAATTCTTTGCAATGCAAAGGATTCTCACATTTTATCAACAAAAAATAACAGTGTATTTGCTTATGTATTCGGCATTTACTTAACGTGTTAAGGTCTTAACGATGACGTTAAGCTAACGAAGTTTTGAACAACTGGCCCCTGATTGTTAATTTAGATATTCCTACCTCGGTTTTTGAAGTGGGATTCTCTTTCTGATTGCACCTTTTCCTGATCGTTGCCTACTTGCACCTTTTTACTATTAAGTATTTTTGTCATTTTAGTTTAGTTTAGGAGATATGTAATGTTGATCAACATTTAGTTTTGGATATGGTATATTGACCCATACACGTACTTATTTTTGGATATGGGATATTGACCCATACATGTATTTATTTTTGATATGGTATATTGACCAATACATGTTGTTTTTTTTTTATATTAATTTTATATTATTGATCGTAATTACGCCAGTAATTTTATATTACTGATCGTTCCAATGCGTACTTCTGTGGTGGTTATTTCGTTTTATGTCTTGGTGTTTATTTTTTTTTTTGTGCTGCTGGCGCCTTATATATGTTTTCATATTTTTAGTTGTTTAGGTAACTGAGTGGTCACCTATTGGGAAAATAGCTGCCCATTCGGCTTACGATATGTTTTCATGGTATAAGTACCTGATTGTTAATTTAGTTTTTTCCCATCTCGGTTTTTGGAGTGGGAATCTTTTTCTGATTGCGCCTTTTCCTGATCTTTGCCTACTTGTACCTTTTTATTTTTGGATATGGGATATTGACCCACACATGTATTTATGTTTGGATATGGAATATTGATCCATACATGTATTTATTTTGGGATATGGGATATTGACCCACACGTGTATTTATTTTTGGATATGGGATATTAACCCATACATGTATTTATTTTTGGATATGGGATATTGACCAACACGTGTATTTATTTTTGAATATGAGATATCGACCTATACACTCATTTGTTTTGATATATGGAATACTGACCCATATTAAATTTTGGTATTCGGTAATTTAGGCATATTCGAATATTTGTATTGATCTTTAGCTAGGCAGATTAGTGAAAAATCGTGCATTTGGTGATACAAGCATGAAATTTGGCATGGAGGCTCAGAATACCCAACTGTTTTGAAAAATATCGTTGTCCAGCGAAAATTCAAAATGGCGGACAAAATGGCGGCCATTTTCAAAATGGCCGCCCTGAAAGACTACATACCATGGTTTGCTATCCCAAACTTCACTGCATTGACTGTTTTTCAGGTTTTTCAGGTTTTTTGGTGTCAATGTCCATGTTTAAAAACCCATTAAACCTCGATTTTTACTTTTTTTCATAATGGCGGACAAAATGGCGGTCATTTTTAAAATGGCCGCCATTACTGACTTGAATTAGTTCGTTATCTTAAACATCACGGCATTGACCGATTTTTATGCTTTTTGTGTCTAAATATATGTTATTGAACCTATAGAATCTAAATATGCACATCGTTTTTCTTTTGTTTATAATGTTTCATGACATATTTGCCAAATGTAAGACAAAAACATGTACTTTTAATGAGCAAAAGCTGTTTTTTCTATATATTATTCTATATATCATAATTGCTTGATCATTTGTGGTGAATACTGTTAGTGAACCTGTATTAATTTGCAACTGTACAATTCAGTGCATAAAATTGTTAATATGTAACATTTGCATCGTCCTTGGCATTCGCCTGCAGACAGCCATGCTTTGTTAGTTATCTCTTACAGTTGCCATTGTAGGAGTTAGTTTTGTCCATAGTATCTGCGAAGTGAAAAATAAAAGCTATTAAAACACCATTTACTTGGAGATTCAATTTACATTTGGTGTATTGTTGACCCCCAAATGCACCCCTTTGGTATGCTGAACCGGAGTTGGAAGTATGTCATCATATATGACCTTAACATTTCGAGCCCGACAGCATGGAAGTATACAGTCTCCCTGGATCTGATGGCAAGGTCATGCCTTCGAAAGACATGATTGCTGAACGATGAATTCTTCCATTATTGTAGAGCACAGTCCAGTCAGACATCACAAATGATACTCAAAAGCCTTGAGGAGCATTATCTACACCAGTCTTAGCTAACTATATTGTCTGGTACTGAACCTGCATCCTCATCACACACAAAAATTTTGCAAGGTTGAACACATGCTCAATGTACTTTGGATTTACTTTCTTCTGAAGTATCCCCCAGAATAGCAGCACATTTAATGGCCTGAAAATTTTATATCAGTTTAAATCCCCTTTAAGATTATTTCAATTCATTTGAGACGAGCCAGTCAGTAGGTAGAGCATAAACGAGAGTACCCTCGAGTAACACCACCTGACACATCCACAAGCAGAATTTGGCTTGTCTCTCATGTGCCTATTCAATTTCTAACCCAAACTGGTAACAGTGGCGAGATGATTGAAAATAAAAGCAGCGGCCTTAACAAATTGGCATGGAAGTCACCTAGCTCCATTTCAGAATTACTGAGCATCATTCAGCAGATCAACTTTCGTGGTACTAAGCATTGTTTCTGGAAACAGTAGCTTCAATTCTATCACCATAAACGGCTAAGATCTATGATTGTATGATGCTACAGAAAACGCGGCGTTTGTTTGTTTGTTTGTTTTGTTGCCATATTTCCCTGTCAATAGCTATGTTAACAGTCTTGTCGGGACAAAATGCAACCATTATAAGCAACTTCACCTTATGTGTATGCAAGGTGTGACTAAACCACATTCCCTGGGCAGTCTCAGACCTTTTAAGCGGCCAACAAGTAATCAGGTGGTTTGTCAGTCGCTTGCCGGTTCGTTTTGCCTGGATGTACAAGTATCCGATTTATTTCTCACATCCCTAATGGGTGGTTAATAGTTTGTTTCTTCTCTTCATGGAGATCTTAAATCTTCATAAAGTTTGTCTAACTTTGTGAACACTTCCGGTATAAGTAGAAATCAGCTGATTAAAGGCTAAAGGCTTATCCTTTTACCATCTGTGATAGGAGAGTGTGTATATTCGAGTACGCTATTCAAGTACATTCAAACAAACATAATAATTCTATACCTAGCCTGACAATTTAAGTTTCATACATACTGGAGAACTACATGTATAGACCCGGTACCTTTGGCTCGGCTCTCCCGCAATCACACAACCTGTCAATTCAAGTGCGGGCCTGAAAACAAAAATCTTATTTCATCATCATAACATCATCATATCCAGGTAAAAGTCCATTTTCCTCTACCGAGGGTTGGACTTTCTGACAAGTCTTCCTCGCGAACACCCTCTCCGTTCAGACCGGTTTTGAGGGTAGCTAAATCCATTCCAAGTTTCTTTCTGCCATCTTGCAATACTTCGTCCCAAGTTTTTTGGCCTGCATTGTCTCTTCTGTGCAGTTTGCATACTTCAGCAATCCTTTCATCGCTACGCTTCACACGCCCAAACCATCTCATCCCGCTGGTATGGTGCGAAGTACAGCATCCAAGTTTTGAGAGAGGGGAGTCTAAAGCTATACATTACAAATCAAACAGATCATTGCCCTGCCAATTAACACCGGAGATGGTTCAGAGTAGTCATAGTCATGGCCCAAGTCTCTGCAGCATGACACATGACACCTCTCGCACAGGTTGAATACACCCGGGTCAAAAGTGACAGGTTGTGGCTCGCGAGAAGGGGAAGCAGTTGGTGGGGCTTTTCCCCAAATTGATTTTTCAGTGTGTAACAGCAGCCAGTTCACAGCCACCACCAGAGACCATATCCCTAAATAGCAAACCTATGCAACCTGTTCCACAATTTCATCACCAACCTCGACATCCATTGTGTCTGTTCCATCAGTAGGGCTAGCTATGCCCAAGCATGAAGGACAGTTGAAACCAGGGCCAGGACACAGGGAGTCCTTAATGCCACTACATTCATTGTGTATTCAATGCACGCAACTACCACAAACATGGCACTGATACCTACACCTGTCTTACAGACAACATATGGACCATTTCAAGTGACCATATTAAATCCATATATTCAATACAATCATTGTCAATTACACTAGACAGCATGGACATTTATGGTGTACTTATTTTAAAAGGAATAATTACACTCTCATTACACGAGATAACAATTTTGTTTATAAAACGCTTCCATTTCACAAACAAAACGGTGGATTGCCTGTTTCAAAGAAAAATACATGTAGAGACAAAACATAGCCACCATTATGATTTTTAATTGTGTTAACTGCTGAAACATTAAATGCAAAGAGATAATCATTCAAATTACCTGACATATTCTAATCAACTTTATACAAGTACAAATGCAACTAAGTCATTTTTCTCATCACACGGCTACATATTAAAGGCATTAAAAGCAGATGATCTCGTCTTACAGTTTGCAAATATGTCATGACAAATGATAGATACAAGAAATCTATGTAAATATTTAGATTCTATAGGTTCATTTACATATATTTAGACACAAAAAAAACATAACAATCGGTCAAAGCAGTGAAGTGTAAGGTGAAAAACTGTAATTTAAGCCTTCGATTTTCAAAATGGCCGCCATTTTGTCCGGCATTATGAAACAAAAGTGAAAATTTAGATTCAATGGGTTCTTAAACATGGACATTGACACCAAAAACCTTAAAGACACTCAATGCAGTGAAGTTTGGGATAGCAAACTATGGTATGTAGCCTTTCAGGGCGGCCATTTTGAAAATGGCCGCCATTTTGTCCGCCATTTTGAATTTTCGCTGGACAACGATATTTTTCAAAACAGTTGGGTATTCTGAGCCTCCATGCCAAATTTCATGCTTGTATCACCAAATGCACGATTCTTATGGAAAATTGACTTAATCTGCCTAGCTACTTGGGGTATTAGTCAAACTATATAAGTTTGGGATATTTTCGACAGTTTATTTTGGTATATGACCTATTGACATACCACGAACCCAAGCCTACTTGGATCACCGCCTTTGCTTCGCTGCAATGATAATTTGAGCCTGTGCGTGAGAAAACAAACAATTTGCGTTCCGACCAGGTCTGACACAAACCGGCTAAGTACAGTCATAGAAGCAGGCTAGAAGCTTGAAATTTCGGATTCAGGAAGAGGAAGGATTGTACTATCTGTGCAGCGAAAACAAAGGCGCTGATCAGCTTCGCAGTTTACTGCGAAGCTGATCTGCGCCTTTATTTTCGCCTATGCAGATTGTTGGTTTTCCCATGCGGTAGCTCATTTGTATATATATGCTTCAAGTATGATTTCCAAGCTCAGAGTAGAAATTCATGACAGAGTTATCTGGTGAAGCTTAATAGAAACTTCTATTGAGTGAGTCCTGGTTTTTGATTCATCAGGATGTTTATCGTGATTTATTTGTTTGTTCTTGATGATTCACTGACTAGTTTGTGATTCACCACGAGGACCGAAGAACTAACTAAATGTTATGAACCACTGCAGAAGCTGAGGGTGAGGTTATGGCCCTGTTAAACCGGTGTAAGCCCCCCAGTAATGTTATATTACTGATCGTTCCAAGGCGATACTTCTGCTGTGGTTCTTAAAGTTTTGTGTTCTGGAGTCGAATTTTTGTGCTGTTTGAGCCGTATGTTCCTTTTTCATATTTTAGTTCAGTTCAGGTAACTGAGAGGCCGCCTATTAGGGAATAGCTGCTCACTCGGCTTATTGTATAAGTACCTAAGTGTCTTTTTAGTTTTTTTCCCACCCCTCGGTTTATGGAGTGGGAATTTCTTTCTTATTGCACTATTTCCTGATCATTGCCTACTTGTGCCTTTTTAAACCTGATTTAAACTGCAAACCATTCTGCTTGAATGACACATTTACAATATTTACAGAATTTACATGTAACTCCTGCTTTAGTGTTTAACACCAATCAAGTTATGATTTACATCTCAGTAAACTAGATGATGGCCATAAATTGTCAGACGGTTTACAACCTAGAAAAATATTTGTTATCGACTTACCTGCTTTGAAGCAAAAAACAAAATCATAAGAATCATACGCCCAGGTCAAACTATTACCTTCATGCATTATGAAAAATTGCCCATGTAATATACAGAGATTTTTTCAGCTGTAAAAATTGAAAATTTCATCAGAAAATTGTTGATATTTTTCTTATTTTTGCTCAAAACATAGATTGTGGGTACACGTTAGAACCGCCCCGGCGAGGCGGTTCTAACGAGTACCCACAATCTATGTTTTGGAGCAAAACTAAGAAAAACAGGCATACCCATGCATACCCCAGTTTTACTATAAAGGGGATGATAGTTTGTAAGTTTAGCTGTGTAACTAGTTGATATCTAACCAAATGGAAACATCTAAACATATGATGCTATAGTTGGTGTACAGAATCAAACGATCTATTATTACATATTGACTTATTTTTTTTTTCTAAATAAAATCAATCATTACCTTCTATTGTAAAATTAAATAAGTCACCAGAAAACGTAGCGTTTAATGATTACCCCCTTGTTTCCATGTACATCTCTGTTTTAAGTAATTACTAACAACATGTAGAAGCATGAAACAGAACAGATCCTTTGTCAACGGCCTTTATAGCTTTAAACCTGATCAAAACTGCAAACCATTCTGCTTGAATGACACATTTACAATATTTACAGAATTTAACTCCTGCTTTATTATTTTAACATCAATCAAGTTATGATTTACATCTCAGTAAACTAGATGATGGCCATAAATTGTCAGCAGGTTTACAGCCTAGAAAAACTTTATTATCAACTACATCGATTAGCTTGCTTTGAAACAAAAAAAAAATCATGTGAATCATATGCTTATGTCAAACTACAATCTACCGCATTCGTTCTAATCAGCGCACACGCTTCAATAAGCGCACACCCTGGTCGTTTCCGGAAAACATGGGCATAATCGCACACTGTTCGGCTAGCAAAATGATATTTTCTAGCAATTGTACTTATTAATTTTGTATAAATCGCATTACAACTTATCCTTAAATGATCAAATACTATTTTTGGTGGCTGTAGTTATTTCAGCAGTTCGTTTGTTGTTGTTGTTGCTAGTGTGCGCTAATTGCACCGAAAGTTTGTACCCTTTACTTTAAGTTATAATTCTGAAAAGTTAAGCGCACTCTGCGCTAGAACGGATACGGTAACTGGTAACGTTAGTTTTGTTACCGATGATAGTAAGTTGATATCATAACATAACATATCATTTCTAACCAAATTATCACATCTCACCTTATATGATGCCACGTTTTGGTTACAGAACCAAATTAATATATAATTACACATTTTCCTGATCTTTGCCTACTTGTACCTTTTTGTCTAAATAAAATCAACCATCACCGTCTTCTTTAATTATTTTTTATTTAAACGTATCCCAACGCCTATTTATGCAAAAATACGGCGTTTTATGACTACCGCCCTTGTTTTCATGTATATCACTGCTTCAAGTACAAGAAATTTCTAGCCACAAGTAGGAGCTTAGGAGCTATAATTTCTTATATAAGGTAGGTTCCAAGTCGATACTTCTGTGGTGGTTCTTTTTGTTTTATGTCTTGGTGTTTAAAATATTTTGTGCTGTTGACGCCTTATGTATGTTTTCATATTTTTTATTAAGTTAAGGTAACTGAGTGGCCACCTATTGCGAAAATAGCTGCTAATTCGGCTTACGATGTGTTTCATGGTATAAGTGCCTGTTTGTTAGTTTGGTTTTTTCCCACCTCGGTTTTTGGAGTGGGAATCTCTTTCTGATTGCGCCTTTTCCTGATCTTTGCCTACTTGTACCTTCAAATATTATTTGCATGAAATTTAACAGACCCTTTGTCAACATACTTTATAGTTTAAAACACTGATTTAAACTGCTTACTCTTTTGCTTCAATGACACATTTACACTATTTACAGAAATTTTCTGAATGCAGTTTCTGCTTTAGTGTTTTAACATCAATCAGGTTATGACTTACATCTCAGTAAACTAGATGGTAACCATAAATTGACAGCAGGTTTACAATTAAGATTATTTTTTTTAACTTAGGAGATATGTGGTGTTGATCAATATTTATTTTAGATTTGGACTATTGGCCCATACATTTATTTATTTTGGGATATTGGATATTGACCCATGTTTCTTGTGGTACGCGGTAATTTAGATATCTGGAATATCTCAATTGATTTTGGGATATTAGTCAAATTAAGTTTTTCATTTTGGGATATCGAATATGTCGGACAGTTTATTTTGGGGTATGGCATGTTGTCATACCACGAAACCAGGCCTACTTTGGATCACCGCATTTGCTTCGTTGCATTGATAATTTGTACATACATGTATATGCTTCAGCAAGTGGCATATAAGCGAGGGCTATCAAGTCTCTCTATACTCAAAGGGACTACATGGTCTGTGAACAAGCATCAGTAAATCGTTTCATTGGCTTTGGAGGTAACAACAAATCTCTGTGAAAGCAATTAACTGCAAGGATTTGTTTGTAGAAGAAACATTTATCTGTCAAATCAAGGCAGTTGGAGATTATTTCATTCAGCCCCTATCAGGTCGGGAGTCTGAGGTGTAGTCTGCAACATGTGAAAACATACCATTTCATTTTCGTTACAGGCCATGGTTGGGTCAGTCTGTGGTATCTGTACATATTTTCATGCAAGAACTTCAAGCATGTATCAGAAAATCTTTTTGTGAAAGTGAATTTTTTTAAATAAGTACATGACCACTTTGGTATAAAACACAGTCTGATCAAACCAGCCAAATATTCCATATAACACTGATTTTTAGCATCTGGTTATTATCATGAGCATACCAGCATGACATTGATTGTTTATTTAAGATTTTAGAGGAGCTTTCATACAGACAAATTTTCAACCAATCAAAACAGAGCTTCACAGACCATCAAAGCTTTCTGTTCATAGCCCTTGCTTATATGCCACTTGCTTATATGCCACTTGGCTTCAGGTATGATGAATTCCGAGCCAGCGTAGGAGCCTAGAATGCAGAACGCATGGCCGAGCTCAAATATAAACTGGGTGAAGCTTTACAGAAATTCCTAAAGGTCTGGTTTAAATATTATCGGCATGAAGCTGAATAGATCCTGTGTCAACAGACTTTACAGATTTAAACCTGATTAAACTGCAAACTATTCTGCTTGAATGACACACAGAGAAATATTTACAGTAATTACAGAATTTAACTTCTGCTTTAGTGTTTCAACATCAATCAAGTTATGATTTACATCTCAGTAAACGAGAGGATGGCCATAAATTGTCAGCAGGTTTACAGCCTAGAAAAGTTTTATTATCAACTACATCGATTAGCTTGCTTTGAAATAAAAAAAAAATCATGTGAATCTAATGCTCATGTCAAACTATAATCTGCCATATTCGTTCTAGTGGTAACGTTAGTTTTGTTACCGATGAAAGCAAGTTATCATAACATAACATTTCTAACCAAATTGTCACATCTCACCTTATATGATGCCACGTTTTGATTACAGAACCAAATTAATATATAATTACACAATAACAGTATTTGTCTAAATGAAATCAACCATCATCGTCTTCTTTAATTATTTTAAGTTAAACGTATCCCAGCGCCTATTTATGCAAAAATAAGGCGTTTTATGACTACCGCCCTTGTTTTCATGTATATCACTGCTTCAAGTACAAGAAATTTCTAGCCACAAGTAGGAGCTTAGGAGTTGTAATTTCTTATATTAGGTATGTTCAAATATTATTAGCATGAAATTTAACAGACCCTTTGTCAACATACTTTATAGTTTAAAACACTGATTTAAACTGCTTACTCTTTTGCTTCAATGACACATTTACACTATTTACAGAATGTAGTTTCTGCTTTAGTGTTTTAACATCAATCAGGTTATGAATTACATCTCAGTAAACTAGATGGTAACCATAAATTGACAGCAGGTTTACAATTAAGATTTTTTTTTTAATTTAGGAAATATGTGGTGTTGATCAATATTTATTTTGGATTTGGGCTATTGGCCCATAGAGGATATTCAAGTTTTTGGAGTGAATATGAGTTTTATTTCATTGAGTGAAGTGAAAAAAATTTATATTTCATGAGTGCCGAAGGCACGAATGAAATATATAATTTTTCACTTCACGAGATGAAATAAAAGTCATATTCACGACAAAAACTTGAATTTTCTTTTTATTATATTGCATGTAGTCATTGTAACGTTGCGCGCTACAGCATATGACGTCAAAATCTTAAATGACGTCATTACGTCACGTCATTACGTCGCTATTGTGTGTGAACGTTCATTGCGTCAACAATAGCATAGATGATAAAATTTAGTTGTGTATAAATTAGAAATGAAACGGTGGAATCGTAATTTGCGTATTCCCAAATCTTATATTTTCACATGTGAAAATATAACTTTTTTATATTTTCACATGTGAAAATATAACTTTTTCAAATATTGGTTATATCTAATACATATTTCTCTATATTTCATCACTTGCCATATAATAAATACATTTATTTATTTTGGGATATTGGATATTGACCCATGTTTCTTATGGTATACGGTAATTTAGATATCTGGAATATCTCAACTGATTTTGGGATATTAGTCAAATTAAGTTTTTGATTTTGGGATATCGAAAATGTCGGACAGTTTATTTTGGGATATGGCTTGTTGCCATACCACGAAACCAATTTTGGGTCACCGCCTTTGCTTCGCTGAATTGATAATTTGTACATATATGCTTCAGGTACGATGGATTCCGAGCCAGCGTAGGAGCCTAGAATGCAGAACGCATGGCCGAGCTCAAATATAAACTGGGTGAAACTTTACAGAAATTCCTAAAGACCTCGTTTAAATATTATCGGCATGAAGCTGAACAGATCCTGTGTCAACAGACTTTATTGTTTTAAACCTGATCTAAACTGCAAACCATTCTGCTTGAATGACACATTTACAATATTTACAGAATTTAACTCCTGCTTTATTATTTTAACATCAATCAAGTTATGATTTACATCTGAGTAAACTAGACGATGGCCATGAATTGTCAGCAGGTTTACAGCCTAGAAAAAAACTTTATTACCCATTACGAAAACATGCCCATGTAATATACAGAGTTTTCTTAATTTGTAAAAATTGAAAATTTTCATTGGAAATTTTTGGATATTTTTCTTATTTTTGCTCAAAACATAGATTATGAGTACACGTTAGAACCGCCTCGGCGAGGCGGTTCTAACGAGTACCCACAATATATGTTTTGGAGCAAAAATAAGAAAAATAGCTATACCCCTGCATACCCAGTTTTGCTATATATAAAAGTGGGGTTCAGGGGGGTATACATTACACGGACATGTTTTCGTGATGAACTACATCGATCAGCTTGCTTTGAAACAAAAATCACATGAATCAAAAAAAGTTAGCATAGACCATTGCAATCAGGGACAAATGAGCCGCCTCATTGGAAAACAACAATCTGCATAGACGAACACAAAGACGCTGATCAGCTTCGCGGTGACCGCGAAGCTGATCAGCGCCTTTGTTTTCGCTACTCGGAAAGTACAGTTCCTCTCCTTCTTAAAACCGAAATTTCAAGCTTCTAGCCTGCTTCAGTGACTGTACAGCCTGATTTGTGTCAGACCTGTTCGGAAACCACATTGTTGGTTTTCCAACGAGGCGGCTCAAATTCGCGCAACAAACATTTAGACTTGAATAACCAAAATACTATTTGTTTGCTTGTTTGTATTGAGGCTTAACGTCCCAGTCAACAATGTTTCAGTCATGTCGGGACGGAGCCAACGCTTCCTGGCCAGTACTGTAGGGAGTGCAATGTGGCGTGTGACACGTAGCCGCTTGTGGGGATCGAACCCAGGACGTCTCGATTCGGAGTCCGACGCTCTACCACTACGCTACCGCTATCCCTAAACATTTATGTAAAATAATATTTAAGTACCGATACAAATACAATGTAAAGATCGGTCATCTATTTTGTTGACGTAGTAGTTATTTCAGCGAGTCAATTTCACATTGAGACACCTATCCACCTAAAACCATACTCATGCTTTCTGTACATACATGTACCCGGAAACGAGTACGAGAACTTCCGCCTTTCGCACTTATTTACTAAATTCATGTGAAATGACACCATTTCAGTCCTATCATTCGATGGAACGCTTGTAAATTAAGTTGATTAGCGTTTTTCGCCCTTAAGCCATTAAACTTTGATATTGTAGAATCCATTCTACGACTTCTTATTGTTAATACAAAAACTCTCAAGCAGTAGATATTAAATTTCATAACTACTTGACCTTTAAAAACAAAGACGGTTCTTGGTACTAAGTCAAAATAGGTCAAATTAATTTGCAATTAAACTAATCTAAAGCACCTGATATCAAAAACTTTTTTATCTTTTTTTTTCACATCTGAGCCTGTGCATGAGAAAACCAACAATTTGGGTTTTCGACCAGGTCCAACACAAATCAGGCTATACAGTTACAGCATAAAGCTAGAAGCTTGAAATTTTGGATATATGTAGAAGAGGAATAGCGAAAACAAAGGCGCTGATCAGCTGTGCAGTTACTGCACAGCTGATCTGAGTCTTTGTTTTCGCATATGCAAAGTTTTGGTTTTCTCATGCACACGCTCACATTGATCATGGTCTGAGTTTGTGACTGCAGAGACAGGTTGGGGTCTAGATACGGCAAATAAAACTGAAAGACAATAATACAGATATACTGCGCGCGGGATTAATTGTACTGTTTATTATACATTGATTTGCTTTTCTTTGGTGCCAAGCAGTTTAAAAGTTAACTGAAAGCAACGATGAGGAAATGACGCAATCAAAACGAAAGTCCCACTTCAAACGGAGGTGGGGAAAATTCAATTGACAATCAAATACCAATACAAAGAGAGCATATTGTAAGCCGAGTGAGCAGCTATTTCCCAAAAGGTGGTCACTTAGTAACCCGGGCTTAACCGGAACATAATACAATTAGAACCACACCAGTATGTCTTGTATGCGTTAGTTTGGGCCAAGAAGCTTTCGGGATAACTGCAGGCACTTGTTATACATTACATAAAAACGTCCATGCAATGTACAAAGATTTTTTAAGCTACAAAATTGAAAACGATCATGTGATTTAACAATTTAGCTGAAACAATTGATTGTGGGTACACGTTAGAACCGCCTCGCCGAGATCTAACGAGTACCCACAATCTATGTTTTGGATCAAAAATAAGAAAAATAGGCATTCCACTGTTAGATCAGCTGGCTAACCTGCACTCCGATACACTGGTGTGGAGAGGTCTAACGGAACACCGATGGAAATATCAAACGTCTAGGGGTTTGTATTACGCGGACAATTATTATTATAAAAACAAAAAGTTCCCGCAGTACGTGCGCTTACTAGAGCGAATACGATTACATTACATGTTTCGCATAAGTTTGAAGAATAACTGTATAAAGGAAAATAAAGGACAAAATATATGGTTCTTGAAGAAATACGCATTTTATGAAATAGAGATTTAATATCCAAAATAATACTGAAATACTGACACAACCACACAACCACTTCGCTCTCTGGGAATTTACATCAAATGCTTAATGCTTGGTTACAGGAAATGGCCTTGGATGTATTTCATTAGACTGCCCCCCCCCCCGTCCTATTTCAATATTACCTTCTCATACCATGTTCTATAAGCCTCAAAACTTTTTTGTATGAGTTACCTCTCTTCTCTTAGGCTCAGAACATATTGAATGAAATAAACGAGCCTTCGTTTTAGTGACTGTTTCAGTATAGGTACACTTCTGTAAGGGTATGACCACAGTTGGGAATCGTACAGATTTTCACATCGGAAGCCGCTAGTACTGTACGCACGAAACTCATTAGCCGCTTTACACAATTTTTATAAATAATCGAAAAATCAATACTTTTTTTCAGTTACACATCTCGGAGGACATATGAATCGAAAGGTAAGAATATTTTCTCTGTAAATTTACCTATATTTGTAGTCATAAGAGGCTCTGCTTGGCTCGGTACGATAATTTTGATGATGCATCAGTGATTTTTTCAATTTCACGAGAAAACATTGCTAATTTGTAGCCAATTGTAGTTTTTGTGTGCAATTTAGACATTTTCTGAAATAGCCTAATGAAAGATCAACTATCGACAAATATATCACAACACTTGTTCATTAGATAAACTTTTCTGTTCCTGAAATATTACCTACTTTTCATGAGGCATGTGATATCGTCGACTGTACACCTCGCTTCGGCTGTACCCAATCATTAGCTGCACATGTTGAAAAGAAAACTGTACGACTCGCTTCCCACATCAAAATTGTGTGGGCCATTAAAATGTGGCTCTCTATGTTATCTAAACGAATGTAATCATTGATTTGCACAGAATATCCCAAGGGACATCCCCTAGTCAGCGGTGTATCGATGAGAAAGCGGGGTACTGTTTTCAAGCAGGGCAGTGCGCAGAGCTGTCATCATTTAGGTAATAAAAATGCTGTTTTTGTGTAGAAAGGGTATTTTTATAATGCTCTAAAACGCTAAGAAAAGGGGTGGAGCGAGGTTATAGGATTAATCTATTTGTGGACCAAAACGAATCGGAATATGGTTCTATGCTGTTGTTGCTATATCCACGTTACAGTTGTAGCTATAGTTGTATGTATGGAATCGGTTCCGTTTTTGGTTGCTCCGCGCGTGCGCCATGAACCATTTTTGGTCACGTCATGCATGCTCGCTAACGATAAAAGAAGCCATTCCAGAGCATGCTCGGATCTACATATACCTTAACTTAGCCTTCGCGGGAGAAAACCAACGATTTGCATATGCGAAAACAAACACGCAGATCAGCTGTGCAGTGAATGCACATAAGGGCCTGTATCGTCACTTTTAAGGTTTTAGGGGGATAGGTATGTATATATAGTCTATATATACATACCTATCACCCTAAAACCAAAAATAAAAATGACGATACAGGCCCCTGTGTAACTGCATGTAGCTGATCAGCGCTTTCACCACACGGATAATTCTGCTTATATCCAACGTTTAAAGCTTCTAGCTTTATACTGTCACTGTACAGCCAGAGTTGTGTCGGACCTGGTCGGGACCCAAATTGTTGGTTTTCTCACGCACAGGCTCAAATGGCATTAGTGTGCATGCTCTCAGTTGCAAAAACCTATATGTCAGGAGCGGCCATGCTCCCTGTTGACTGAAAAGGCAGTTCCGATCATGCTCGGATTAACCAGTCCGTGCGTCAGTGCGCATGCTCGTATTTGCTTCTAAGCATGCTCCGTGTCGATGAAAACAAAATGTCCCGAGCATGCTTGGAGTACCATAAAATGGCACTAATGCGCATTTCTATAGCTGAAATAGAAAACAAAAGAGGGAACGAAGGTTGACCAAAGTTCGGCCGGACATTATTGAAAAACGATTTATCCATGCATACTCTCGATGCTCCGAGCACGTCTGAGAAAATGGTTGCTTCGTGCCTACTTCGATGCTCCGAGCACGACTAAGTAAATGGTTGCTCCGTGCATACTTCGATGCTCTGAGCATTAGTGAGTAAACGGTTGATCCGAGCCTTCTTCGATGCTAGGAGCATGATTTGAGTAAACGGTTGCTCTATGCAAACTTCGATGCTTCGAGTTAGTCTGTCATAAACAGGTGCTCGGTGCATACTTCGAAGCTCCGAGTACAGTCAATAGACATAATTGTTCGTCACTTTCGAAAATTCCATAGACTTCAATGTATTTTCACTTTTACAATAAAAATATCCTGCCTCTTCTGGTTAAATAAATCAAGCAATAAACAAAGGTCATTTTGTGAAGTTTCGACTTTTCACTTTTGAAAAAACAAGTTTAAAGTTTAGCGAAATTTTGAAAAAGACAGTTTCTCATCGACGTCAATGGTGACGTTGCCCAAAATTTGCCCCCCCCCCCCCACCCAAAAAAAAAAAAAAAAAAAAAAAAAATCTCGCGACTTCTTAAAAATTTGTAGCTTGAAAACGCATACATGGAATTTAATGAAAAGACCTTTGTTTAATGTGTTATTTATTTACGTTTCAAATGACACCAAAAACGATCAAATATGTTGACCAGAAGAAGCAGGATGGTTTTTCTTGCAAACATGAAAAGACATTGAAATCTATGGAGTTTTCGAAGGTGACGAACATTTATGTCTAATGACTGTATTAACCGAGTAAACGATTGCTTTACGATTTTGGCATGGCACGACCCGGTATCGAATCCATCTCAGACGCTCTAACTTTAACATGTAGGCTATCCGGTACCTAGTGCAGCGATGATGCGATACAAAGACTGGTCCGGGTTCTAATTCACTAGCAACTCAAACCCTGTTTAAACCACAAGTGATTCTATATTACTGGCCGTTCAAAGGTGTTACATTCGATTCGAAATTGCACACCAAAAACACGAATCACTGAATAAGACCACAGCAGGTGGACACTCCGCCTCGGAACGATCAGTAGTATACAATTGCGGGGGCTTAGTCTTATTTTACGGGACCATGTTCGTCTTTATCTTCTGCATTTGTTGAAAACATTTAGTAAGTCTTTCGGTCCTCAACATGAATCTCTTACTAAAGAATTGGCTCACATGGTCAAAAAATAAAGGCCCGAGTGTTGACCATTTCTATTTTGGAAAAAATAGATGCTGGCCATCTGTTTTCTTATCCACAGGTTAACTTTCCTAATAAAGGCCCGTTCACACTGTCCCGGTTCTACCCCGGTGAAGACAAGCCAGGTATACCGCGTTAAACCGGGGAACTGTTCTTACCAAAATTGATCATGTTCTCACAGTCACAGTGTTATCCCGGTGTTACCCAGGTCTTGTTCCCGGTTCTAACATGGTGTTGTCACGGTGCATGCCGGTGTGCGGCCCCGGTTTTACTACGGTAATAGCTCTGTCACACATTTACGTTCCAGCGGCGTATCGCTCACGTATCTATGAGAATTTCGATACGCCGAGATCTGAGGCGTATTTTGTTCAAGCGACGTATGTACCACGTACGAGTTACGTCACTGCTACGTTCACATGGCATGTCTGTGACGTATCTGTATTTGTATGGAATTTCTATTTTGTATGTACGGCGTATCAAGGCGTATGTGCTACGTACATGTGTTGTATGTATGGCGTATGAAGTGTACGCGTGACGTATCTACGGCATATGTACTTCGTTCCATTCTTATCTGCGGCGTATCTGTTCTGTACCAAATGTTTTTAATAACTACATGTATTAGAACAAACGGTTGTATTCACTTTGTTCATGCAATTCGCATATTACAGTTATCAATAATTATCAGAGGTCGAGGATGGCACCGAAGAAATCTAGATAATCTAGATTAACATTCCCAAGCTCCCCATCCTGGACGTGAGAACAATGACAAAGGCTACATCGAGCGTAGCCCTGAAAGAACACTGCACAGGACCCCGGACCGTGAAAATATCTGATCCCGGACTTCGGAAAAACGGAAATATTAATTTTATTTATCATATGACGTCGCTGTTTTCCAGTGGATAACGTCATGTCATAAAAATCATATGAACACACGTGTATTAACACTTTTGCGGGAATACGTAACGTCATTGACGACGTCCGTAACAACAATGTAAATTTTCATTGAAAATATATCCACTTCGAAGGCGAAAAAAATCCTATTTTAAAAGTCATATGATAAAACGAATCTTACACTCGTGGTCATTTCATATGAAATTTATTACTCGCCGAAGGCTCGTTTAATAAATTTCATATGAAATGACCACTCGTGTAAGATCCTCTATATACTAAGTTCCACAGCCAATGCAACTTTAAATTTATTTTCCTCTCATCTTTTAAATTGGTCAATAATGGGAAAACTTTTGTGCCCTATCATCATTTTAATGGCTCGAAAATCTTTGTGTGTTATCAAATATGAGATTTCAGTGCGCATGCGCGGGAACGCCCCAATGGTAATCCGAGATTTCAATGCGCATGCGCGGGAACACACCCAATGGAACAAAAATGCATTTTCCGTACCCCACGCTCACGGACACGAATTCACACAATTGAATGCTTGGAAGGTCGTCCGCTGAGTGTATGACAATATCAATGTTGAAACCCACGGCTCAACGCCAGAAGGGATCTGGGAAGATTTTTTCAGTGAGATTGCCCAAGAAAATTTCAAAATCTCAAGTTCCAGGCACTTTAATGGAGTTTATTGCAGTCGAAAAATAAGTTTCTGTTGTATTTAGAGATGTAATGTTGTGGGTAAGTCAAGAAGTGACTTCTTTAAAAATTGGACCAAATTTTTGAATTAAGGATTGAAATTCAGATTTTAGCTTTCACTGGATGATGAAAAACATTAGGCTGTTTTAATTTCTGTGAAGCCCGCTCATTTTCGGGTTACTTAAGAAATAGATCAGCTCTAGCAGTGAATTGTTGAGTAATAATTCACTGTTTGGAGGTCAGTTGTAAAGAAGATCAAATCACGAGCGCGTACGCGCTCGTGATTTATCTTCTTACAACTGACCGACAAACAGTGAATTACTACTCAACAATTCACGCACTAGAGCTGATCTATTTCGATTCTAACACACAATAAACGGAATAAATGTTGCTGAAACCGTCGATATCGTTCAGCATTCCGCCATTGCATTGCAGATATCCCGCCAAATATTTGACTGTAATGCTGGTATTTACACACACTTATTACGTTTGTTGTGCGCTAAAACGACGTTTCACCGTCTAACGCTGCTTTGTGGGATAGCTGACGTCACAAATGCCGCAAAGTAACGTCACGCTTATTCGCCCAGTGAAATTGTTGCACAATATAACACGTTTTTTACCATTGGCTATAATATAGGCGAGGTGTGTTAGAATTGACATTAAATTAACGTAATTTTGGAACAGCCAAAACGTCAAATTTTCGCGCCTAACGTCATGGCGATACGCGACCAACGTCACGACAGCAAGCGTAAACAAACAACGTCACCGGCTGGTTTTGACGTCGCCCCGCCTATAGGCGTGGCCTCTAGATCACGTGACTTAATGTTTTTCATTGGGAAATGAAGAACATCAAGAAAGATACTTTCATCTAGGGCGATTGCAATAAAAATGTAAATAGTTTAATATAAAACATATAGGAAATCAGGAAACTTTTTATAAGACCATGTCCCCCCCCCCCCCCCGTTGCCCAATCAAAATATTTTGAACACAACTGTATTTTTGTAAATGACATATCATTTTTTTTTTTTTGGGGGGGGGGGGGTGGGGGTGGGGAGGCTGTCAAAATAAATGGGCTCAGCTCTATTATTTGCAATTTATCAAGGCTATGGGAATATACTGTATATGTATGTTCTACCTGAATGAACAGACTATCTGTCCTATTTTAACAGGTAAACACATAAAGTGTACACTTATAATGCATATAAATATACTGTGCAAAATATGTTTCTCAATTTTTGATGGTTTATGTTTTATTTAAGATATGCCTCCGTGGACTTAAAACCTTACGTTACTTCAGCACCACGCAACTATTGGTTTTACCTTCATTTGATACATGCAAGCCATTGTCACTTTTCAAAGTGAAAGTTGCTTATTATTTTTTGGAATAGTATATTTAAGGTACAGGTTTCTGCAAAAGTGATGGACAGGGCTCTTTAGAATTATAAATCTGATAAAAACTATGTACCTGTTATTCGTGCATAAATAGTTTCTACCCAAAGTTTTAGGTTGCAATAATCATACTGTAGTATTTTCTTGATAAATTATGGCAAAAAAATTAGTTTTCTGACAAAATAATTTTTGAAAAAATCTGACCCCCTCCCCCTTAGACACAGCAGGTATGTTGCTGTAGTATTTTCTTGATAAATTATGGCAAAACAATTAGTTTTCTGACAAAATAATTTTTGAAAAAATCTGACCCCCTCCCCCTTTGACACAGCAGGTATGTTGCAGGTATGTAACACCAAGAGGTTGCCAACATGTTGTTGCATTTATCAAACCCATTGCAACATATATTCTATAAGATTAACACAGAAGCTGCCAGAAACACTCAAACTTTGGGCTGAAAACCTATACAGTTTTCCTAGATTCCTTGGCATTGATAGTAAGCGGCCCCCGTGGCCGAGCGGTTTAGAGCGCTGTTTCTTAATCACTCGATCATCTCACCGCTGTGTCTGGTGTGGGTTCGAGCCCCGCTCTGGCCACATGTGAGACAAGCCAAGTTCTGCTTGCGGGTGTGCCAGGTGTTTTTTCTCGGGATTCTCCGTTTTCGCCCACCTACTGATTGGCCCGTCTCATATGAGCTGAAATAATCTTGAAAGGGACGTAAAACTGAATTAAAAAAAACAAAAGATTTTCAGTACCCGAAAAATGCTTGTTTTAGGCGTTCAACGCCACTTGGTTACATGGTCGACGTCACTGCAGATGTCAACCATATGCTTTATTTTGTGTTGGCAACCTAGCCCTATTGAATAAAGTGTATTGCAGCCATGGGAAAGTCGTTTTCAATGTGTTTCTCCGCTTCAATGTGTTTCTATGTTCGACTTATGCACGTCGTATCGTAGCTTCCACACACGTGGTACGTATTTTGAAGTGCACACACAAAAAACTTAGCACCTCGACGTTCGAGGAGTATAACCTACGTACATATATGCTCGCGTATGTACTACTTGTGACCTACGTTATGTATTTTGATACGCCGTAGAGTCGATGCACAATAGTGTGGCAGTAGTGTAATGAACGAAAACGATGGCTCTACAGATAATGCATCAGTCATTTGTATACATGGGCCTTTGGGACCGATGAATTGCGAGGCTTTTTTAAAATGAGCTAAAAACCCAGGCACTGCTGGGTCAAATTTGTTGTAAAGTCCATGCTAAAACCCTCGCCCCCCTTAGAGGCTGACAACAATGAAGACCAACAGCTGCGTATTATTCTGATAAAAAATATGAGAGAGTGGAGCGTGGGTACAAATGACTGGTGCAAAACTTTAAGTTGTAGGCAATTATAGATTCTGTCGCCCAACTCATCAAACCAAATAACACTTTTAAATGTTTATGCATATGGGTGAGATGAAGTAGAGAATCAAAATTACACAAATCATTGCTCCAGCATCTCGTTAGTACATTTTCTGACAAAATCAGATCGAATTATGCATACGGTGATAATCACGGCGAATCGTACAGACAAAATAGCAAGGCTGGAAGCGAAGCGTACAGTCGCAAATTCTATGGTCCCAGAACAAAACCGAATTTAGTTTCACAAAAACACTATAAAAACATTAAACGGATACTGATCTACATTGGTGAATAATCCTTCTTTAGTTAAGATATTTTTACAAATGCGTGAAACTAACGTGGAGATGATAAAATGCGAAAACATGACGCTCATCGTCCGCGAAAACGTGAAAAATCACTGATGCAGCATCGAAATTGTTGTCTTGTACAAAAGGGGCCACCTTGTGAATCTAAATGGAAACAAATTTGAAGAGACAAATGTCTTACCTTTCAATACATATGTCTTTCACGAAGTTTACATGATCGGATGTATCGATTTTTGCATTATTTAGAACACCTGTGTAAAGCAGCTAACGTGTTTTGTGCGTACATTACTAGCGGCTTCCGATGTAAAAATCTGTACGATTCTCAACAGTGATGACGGTATGAAATAAAAATTATTAGAAATCCAACACCTTGATTTGTAAACATTTTCATAACAGTTCCGTCAACGAGCAAACAACGATGGTCCGCATTGTGACAAATGAGCCGCCTCGTGGGAAAACCAACAATGTTGTTTCCGAATAGGTGCGACACAAACCGGCCTGTACAAGCACAGAAGCAGGCTAAAAGCTTGAAATTTTGGAGTTTAGTAGAGGAGGAATTGTACTATCCGAGTAGCGAAAACAAAGGCGCTGATCAGCTTCGCGGTTACCGCGAAGCTGATCTGCGCCTTTGTTTTCGCCTATGCAGATTGTTGGTTTTCCCACGAGGCGGCTCAAATCTCTACATGTACAAAATGGCGTGAACGAACCGAAGCGCACTCTCAAAAATCTAGCCATAGTCCGAGTCTGTGAACTAACTTCACCACTGATGATATAGGCGGACGGTGGCGGCTCTGTTCAAACTTGTCGAAGGAACATACTGACCCGATTCTACGCGCCTCACTCCCCATCCACTGGTGCACGTGACATTGTATTGGTATTATTTCTGTAGGACTCAAACGAATCAATGTGGACAAATATTTAATTAAAACATGGTCCATCATGCTCAGAACGGACACTACCGTAGTCTTCCTAGTAAATATTAGTGAAACAAGAGAAACAACTGAAATGTCAATGTAAAAAAAAAAAAAAAAAAAAAAAAAAAAAAAAAAAAAAAAAAAAAAAAAAAACACGAAACTACATAAATTTACACTTCGAACATAACTCAGGCGCGCTAATAATGGTGTAAAGATGATGCTGTGCAGCATTTAATATTGCGTGTTTCCGGCTGCAATCTAAGAACAAAAGAAACAATATATTCCCATATCTAATAATGAAAAGTGCCATTTTTTACATCGGTTAAAAAGTGTCACACTAAAGTGCGTACATGTAGGAGGACTAAGTAATATGATAATCGGAATTTCATTACATATAAATAAGCATGGACAATTCCTTTCTCAGAACAATGACATCCATAAAATTGTCCTTGGAATTGAATCTTTTGCCCTATTTAATCTCAAAAAAGCGTTGTCATGGCTTTGCTAACAGGCTATTAGGCTGAATAATAAAATGGACAAATAAGCTTGTTATTCAACAAATAAAACGAAACGGACAGAGTGTGTTTACTCTCTCGGGAGAACTGGAGAGCACTAGAGCAAGGCGCATCAGCTATACGTCTTGAGCCGCGATGAGATGAAACCGGTCTTCGACCAGGTTCCGACACAAATCGACCTGTGCAGTCGTAGAAGATGGCTAGATGCTTGACGTTTTGGATTTAAGAGGAAGAGGACTTGTACTATTCAAGAAGCCAAATCAAAGGCGCTGGTGAGCTGTGCAGTTACTGCACAGCTGATCTGCGTCTTTGTTTTCGCTTTAGCAAGTATCAGGTTTTCTCATGACGTGACTCAAGTCTTAAAGACATTATGCTGCGTCCGTCAAGGAACAAAGCTTGCACTGTTTGGTGACAGATAATCAGCATATTCGATCATCTTCGGTCCCTGTAGCCGTCTTCGTCGCTGAAATCACATTCCTTTTTTTTCTGCTGGCCGGTAATTGAAACTTATGATGGTTTTGCACAGTCTTGTCGGGGTTTTATCCGATTCAGCCACCTGTAGATATCTTTTTTTTTTCTTGGCACCGCTTAATTTGGCTGTGCTGCATAGATAGTCTTCAAATCTGGCATCTTAATGAGTGCGCATGCGCAATGGAGGAGACACGAAGTTTCAGGAAAAGTAAAAAGATGGCCGCTATCATATCGTTCTTGGATATTACGCACTCAGCATGTTGGTAAAAAGTGTTAAAATTTTGATTATTTACGCATATGCCGACGAGATTAATTTATCTCGCATACACAGCATCTGCTAATGGTTGATACGGCGACGGATTATTCGCTTTTCTCCAATAATTGTTGGGAGTTTAGTGGTGTGATTTAGCGTTAGTTTTTCCGAAGTATTCGTATCTGTTGCTCCAGTGATATAAAGGCATTATAGGCTACAAAACGGTGGAGTTATGGTGTTAGTTTCGTGGAATAAAAATATTCCTGGCGTGGATCTAGTTTTACATGTGGATATAGGAAGAAATTTCCAGTTTGGATAACTACATCTCAGCATTAATGAAGTTTTTCGATGAAAATCGCTTTCATGCGCTCAGCAAGTGGCATCGTTATTTTACAAAACTATGTTTTTATCTCAACAACATGGGACAGAAATTCATTGTATGAGGTCATGCCGTACGACTTTCACGACCGTCCCATTGCACGTATCGTCCAATGTTATTTACGTGACGTCCAGAACGCCATTGTTTGAGGCATCAATTCTGTCCGTCCGCGGTTGGGCATTGCACTCGATTACGCTCATAATTTTGTTATTAATGTTTTGCCGGGGGTGTTGGAGCGCCCTTGAGTGCTCAGTAAAGGAGTGGGACCGGACTCCTTGGTATTTAAAATATAACCAATCAGTAGCGAGAACGGACGAGTGCCTTACAGTTACGGAGGACTCGATTGTAAATATATGTGAGGCCTCAAAGACAGAGCGCGTGACAAAAATGCGTAAAACAAGCACTTCTTTCTGTGGTCTTCCGTTAATAAATGTTCTTTCTGATCAGGATATACACAATGTCAAACAATGCTCCAAGAGTAGGGGATGTTATGATTCGCTGAAGTTTGTAGAAAATTTGGATAAAAGTCTTAGGTGTATGTTTCATAGTACATTCGTGGAATTAGTCGAACGTCGTGCATGTGTAGATTATTCGGTTCGGGGTACCTGTGAAAGATGCAAGGTAGGTCAAATTGTAATTAACTCACATATTATCTCACATATTAATATACAACAGGTTTATATATTACTTCATATAATACATGTATGTATTAATATGTATTTGCATATTGTGTTAGATTAATGTCGATGAATAAACTTCACATATACGTGCATGCATTATTAAATGTATTGGAATATACTATTGCAGTCATTTTTATTAAAATGTACATTATATATGTATGTTTTCATAATGATGCCAATGCTGTCAGGTGTAAAAGATACATGTATATGCCAGACATATACGAATTGATACATTAGCTTGTTGTTTTCATATATCATCTATATCATTAAAAATAACATTACATACACATGTTCATAATTGTCAAACAGATGTCGCATTGAACTGTCGTTTTGTTTGTATGAAACATGTTGTGCTGAACTATACTGCATTGCGTTAACATGCTCATGTGTGCAGCTGTGATTCTGGCAATTATTTATGTGGGAGTGGCAAAATTAAATAGAGATGCTCTTTCTAAGATTTAGAGTAGTCTTAAGAACCGCTACTACTTAGATTCCGAAAGAAAATAAAAAGGAAAGTATACTTCTAAAATTAAGACTCGATGTGGCCCGATGTGGCCCTATTTACATGGGTGTGTTAGAATATTGCATATTAGCATATTGCAATATTGTTCAGTCATTTAATGCTAAGAATCACATTTATATGTTTTAAGAATCACTAATCTTTCTTTTTCAACTTCTAGATCATATGTGTGTTAGAATATTGCATATTAGCATATTGCAATATTGTTCAGCCATATTTAATGCACAGAATCACATTTACATGTTTATATGTTTCAAGAATCACTAATCTTTCTTTTTCAACTTCTAGATCAGCATTCCATTGTGTTTTGTTATCGACAATTGGGAGCTTAAACGCCTGTTTAGACACGTGTCATCTAATCACCATCTAAAACACCACATATGAACCGCCTCGTGGGAAAACCAACAATGTGGTTTCCGAACAGGTCCGACACAAACCGGCCTGTACAAGCACAGAAAAGAGCTAGAAGCTTGAAATTTCGGATTTAAGTAGAAGAGGAATTGTACTATCCTAGTAGCGAAAACAAAGGCGCTGATCAGCTTCGCGGTTACCGCGAAGCTGATCTGCGTCTTTGTTTTCGCCTATGCAGATTGTTGGATTTCCCATCTAAAACACCACATATCTTTTTCCCGGCTATTCCATCACGGTTGGAGCCGCATAATGAGAAAACCGTTTTAGCCTTAGCGAAAACGACGCAGATCAGCTGTGCAGTAACTGCATAGCCGATCAGCGCCTTGATTTCGCTTCACAGATACATGTAGTACAATCCTTCTTCTTTTTTAAATCCGAAATTTCAAGCCTCCTTCTTCTGAGACTACTTATTATGTCGGACCTGATCGGAAACCCAGGAGACCGGTTTACTTTTGTCGCGGCTCCTATCACGATTTCTCGGTAGCTTAGAAAGATCTCTCTGGAAATGTAAATCTTAATCACATGTATAGATGCATACTATTTTCATCTGATTACAGTTCATATCCGTGTCGAGATAAAAATGTAACGTATGTAACATCAAGAAGTGGATAGGTATCCGTTCAAAGTAGCGCTTGGCTACCGTTTTAACGATACGCATATTTTGATTTAGAAGGAACACAAAAAGCTTTTGTGTCGTTGAAGAGTATGCCAATCGAGCGAAGAGCATGACGAGCGTGCGCGAGAATATGTTTGAATAGATTATTGATCCGGTTTCTGGTTATGCAAATGCCAGAAAATTTTCCAGCGTTTAAGCTCTTCTCTGATACGTTTCGGGAAAAAAGCCGCGTTCGATGTTTTGCCAGAATCGAAGAAATGATAAAAGTATCACAGGTATATTGAAATTTGAATCACGCATATTACTTAAAAGTATGTATATCTACTGTGCTCACAGACTGATCTTTGACGAAAGGATCCCGCCCCACTGCTTTTAGACTGTAAATATTCTATGTTTTGGCTGATCTGATTAGAACACGCCGCCACAGCAATAATAATTCCTGGCTATCTATCACGATATCTATGTTACTTCTGTTTAGCAATCCTTGGCATTCCGCAGACAGAACGCACTTGGATACTTTTGACAGACCATTCATATATTTGAGCCTGTGCTTGAGATGGCAAACAATTTTGGTTTCTGACCAGGTCCGACACAAACCAGGCTGTATAGTCACAGCATAAAGCTAGAAGCTTGAAACTTTGGATATAAGTAGAAGAGGGATTATTACTATCCGTGTGGAGAAAACAAAGGCGCTGATCAGCTGTGCAGTTACTGCACAGCTGATCTGCGTCTTTGTTTTCGGATATACAAATCGTTGGTTTTCTCATGCGAATGCTCATTTCCAGTTTGTTAAAGTTCAAAGGAACACCTGTAAATTCCGAACATTTCGCAATAGTTCTTCCTTCATATTATATAGTCATTATATAATACATTCTATATAATTACAGTACATATATATAATATACAATTATAAGCTATCTATGTGGTATGAGAACATACAAAGTCGTCTTATGGATTACATGTAACGGTCAGAGTCTTTTGGTTTTAAAAATCAATCCGGTATGCTACCAATTCAGAACTGTATGGGTATCGTTTATGTGGCGTCATGATTTACATAGCATTTACATATTTTTTCATGCTAACTGTGAATGATATTACAATAATGTATAGATGTACAATGTGATACAATCACCAAACAAATAAATTAAATTTTGCTGGCACTAAAATTCAATGTACGTTTCATACTTATTGTAAAACGAATATTTTGATATCTGATACCGTCAATATTTTAGTAAATAGAACCTTAGATGTTTCTTTTCCCTCACCATATACCTTTGTATTTTATGATACTATTTCTAAGAAATTCAGTCAAGGTAAACTGCACTGCACTCAAATGATTGAAAAGATAAATGTGATAGACGTATATTTAATTCACTGGCACTGCCTTTCAATTACCTGGCACTTTTAGAAATGCTCAAGTGTCTTGCAATACATTAACAGTATAGAAACATAATTATTATGTCAATGAAGTAAACAAGCATTGCAAAAGATATGCATTTAACCAAATGTTTAGTGTTGACTCACTTCCATGTGTTTGTGTATATATAACAGCTATCTAAAGGCCAACTTCGATATCACTCGTAAAATATAAAAAGGACTGGGACAAAAACAATGCGAATTATGCGATGTTCGAGATACCGAAAACAGGCAAACATGACTTTTGCAAAAGGGTAGAATTGGCGAATTAGAACACTGACTTGAAAGCCTGTTTTATTTTGTATAACAAACATTTTGAATAAACATTAAGAATGCATACTACACCATGGAGCAAACCTAAAGAAATTCATGCCTGCTCCATGCAATATTATGCTCCTCATATATATCAAAACTGAAATCTAGAACATTTCATTACTCATTAGTAGATTAGCATATGAGCCGCCTCATAAGAAAACAAACAATCTGCAGATGCGAAACCAAAGGCGCAGATCAGCTTCGCAGTAACTGCGAAGCTGATCAGCGCCTTTAGTTTCGCTACATGGATAGTACAATTGCTCTTCTTTCTAAATCCGAAATTTCCAGCCTCTAGCCATCTTCTGTGCTTGTTCAGCTCAGTTTGTGTCGGGTCTGTTCGTAAACTACATTGTTGGTTTTCTCATGACGCGGTTCATATATATACATTTTCTCCGACAGATGACGTACATGTACGGAAACAGATTTCAGCAGGCAAAATATTGTTCTGTCATGGCATCTGCGAGTAATTTCCTCCAGAAAATAACACCAAGTATCATGTTGAAAAAACTTTGCTTCCGCGCCGTTAATAAAAACAAATGAATGATCAAAAGCGAAAACACATGCCGATATTAGCAGATGGTACGCCTTCAAAGGAAAAACGGTTAGCACCTTTATTCAGGAAATGATAAAAATGATAAAAATCACTTTCATGCATTAATTGCAGCTGCTTATTGTACATGCACTTGAAGGCTGGTGCTATTATATTGGGAGACTGCCAGTGTTGTTAGTGGGAAAATAATGTACTTTTCTTGAAAGATCATTACCATTTGAATGAAGGCAGCGATGCTCATTTTTTTAACGAAACCTGTATTCATGATACATGGAACATTTTGGCACATGTATTGGAATTTCATGCGTTCCTCTTGCGTATTGTGCCGAACATGTATATATAGAATGAAAGATGGGGTGCCCAATGCATCACGAAAACATGTCCGTGCGATGAATACCCCACTAAGCCCCACTTTTATATAGTAAAACTAGGGTTTGCAGGGGTAAACCTAATTTTCTTAGGGGAAAACCTAATTCACTCGGCGAGGCGGTTCTAACGAGTACCCACAATCTATGTTTTGAGCAAAAATAAGAAAAATATATAAAAAAAAATTCTACCGAAAATTTTCATTTTAACAACCAAAAAATATTTGTGTATTGCATGGGCAAGTTTTCGTAATAGTGTACATATATGTTGTATGACACACATTTTGATGGCCTACCAGGGGATCTTCCCTCATTGCTCCCTTAAATAAAAATAACCTTTCTCCCCATTCTCCATAAAAGGTTTCCTTAGCACCCTGCTTAAACCCCAAAAGTTTATGCTTGTTTCCCATTAAACTATTTTCAAGTGCTCCCCAGCCCCACTTCAGCCCGGGCCCATATTTTACATGTTTTGTAAATGTCGCATTTTCCACATGCACAGCGTGTTGTGAGGGAAAGTTTTACCTGTGAAATGTACTGGTTAATTGGCTACTTACAGACATGTTTTAGACGCAGATTTAGATCTACGCATTCAGTTATACACCTATACACAGAAATAAACTGACACCTCTTCTTGCGTTTGAACAATCGTCACTAGCAAGAAATGGACAACTGGGTGAATTTATTTATGAAATGTGTTAAGTATGAGTATAAATATTTACTGTGTATATAAAACTTCCAGATCTTGTGATGGTGTATGCCTAAATTGATTGTCTAATATATGGAGCCATTTTTTTTTACAAATTAAATTCGCGGATATTTGAGTTTTAAAGATTCCACAAGGAACCATTGTTAATGATTTCTAATCTCATTTGTAAATCATGACAGAAAAACCAATTTTGTATTAAGGCTGAAAATGAGCACTATATACAAAGTTACACCCTGATTTTCATTCAATGGATACATTTGAATACGGTTGTTACAATATAAAACTAAGCATGTCAGTGTTACTTTGCAAGAAAACTAATATACTACGAGGACGGTTTTACAACAGAAGCTTGCTAGTGAGTCTTGGTTTTTGATTAATCAGGATGTTTATCATGATTTATTTGTTTGTTCTTGATGATTCATTTACTAGTTAGAGATTCACCACGAGGACCGAAGAACTAACTAAATGTTATGAACCACTGCAGAAGCTGAGGGTGGGGTTATGGCCATGTAAAATCGATTTAAGCCCGCCAGTATCTTTGTGTTACTGATCGTTCCAAGGCGATACTTCTGTGGTGGTTCTTTTTGTTTTATGTCTTGGTGTTTAAAATTTTTGTGCTGTTGGCGCCTTAAGTATGTTTTCATATTTTTAGTTAAGTTAAGGTAACTGAGTGGCCACCTATTGGGAAATTAGCTGCTCGTTCGGCTTACGATATGTTTACCATATATAAGTACCTGATTGTTAGTTTAGTTTTTCCCACCTTGGTTTTTGGAGTGGAATCTTTTTCTGATTGCGCCTTTTCCTGATCTTTGCCTACTTGTAACTTCCTTCATGAGGTAACTAAAGCATGTCTTAAAGCACTGTTGAGTCACTCATGACTTTGTTGTCTGCTGAAACGTGGGTTAGTATTTTATGATACAGTTTCATAATTTGTTCCTCCGCACCGAATACCAGGGCGTAACTTTGTAAATAGTGCTCATAAAGACACCAAATTTTCAGCCTCAGTACAAAAATGTTTTTTTTTTCTTTCAAAATTTTCAAATAAAATTACAAATTACTTACCATGGTCCCTTGTGGAATCTTTGAAACTCGATTACCCGCGATTTTTTTGTTAAAAGTTTGGCTCCATATGCTATGTAATTAATTTAGGCATCGAGAAGTTTTATATATACAGAGTAAATATTAATACACATACTTAATACATTATATAAACAAATTCACCCTGTTGTCCATTTCTTGCCAGTGACGATTGTTCAAAAGCAAGAAGAGTTGTCAATTTATTTCTGAATATTGCAGGGGTGTGTTTATAACTGAACGCAGCTGTATGTGTGAGTATGTTACACATGAACGTTTTCGTCAAAGAATTTACTCTCTGGATCTTGCGTTTCACGTACGTAGCTTGTAAGAAGGCATATGCCTGCTGAGGTTTTACGAATATCACATTTCTACTTGTGCAATTTGTGGTGTGTATGGAGGCTTAGCATTTCCCTATTGTAAAAGAAGGCCACTTGTTTCCACCTTGTAATTCTATATGCTAAAAGACTTCTTGTTCAAGTGTCATCCGCGTAATATGTAAGAAGATGTGACGTTTCAGATGCATGATATGTTAGAATTTCGAGCACGCACCTTTACCTTACATACATAATGTTAAGAAGATGTGAGTTTACACGAATTGTTAGTGCGAGAGGGCCAATTATTTCGTCTGGGGTATGAGAAAGCGACATCTTGATCATATGGACTATGCATGTTGGGTGATTGAATGAAGTTCTTCCTGCGGTGTTTTTCCTCAGAAAATATTCCGATGTTTTTTCTCAGAAAATATTCCGATGTTTACATAACCTTCGGAAAAAAAGTTAATGGCCGGATTTACCTACTTAAATACAGGTACCTGACAGCATCGTTTGTTTACATAGACGAAATGTGTAGCTCCTTGAGAAAACACTGCTATATTTTACATATTCGAAAACATAGGCGCAGATCAGCTGTGCAGAAACTGCACAGTTTCTGCACAGCTGACCAGCGCCTTTGTTTTCACTTCATGAATAGAACATTCCCCGTACATTGTACTTTTTAAATCCGAAATTCCAAGCCCCTGTCATCTTCTGTTGCTCTCAGCCCGGTTTGTGTAGCACCAGAATAAGGGCAACCCCGAAGAGCAAGCCGTCTCATCCTGAAGAACGCGTTCTATGAGACTACCGACCAGTACTGACTCAATATGGCTTTCAAATGGGTGCACTATCATTAATGTGAAACCACTGCGTGTTGGTTTACGCATTCGGAAAATATGAAAATGCAAACACGAAGATTTTCTGAAGACACGAGTATTAGAGTACAAGCACCTGTATGCAGGAGTATGTATATAATTAGATAATTTATCTTGTTATTTATCTGTCTGCTGGTTGTACTGATTCTCGGATCCAAATGTATGGATTGCTCATTCAATGATTTGACACAGGGAGATGTGCAGATTTTGGTGCCAGTATCATGGTCTTTTAAATGCACCTTGACCTTGTATGTTCACCGCTCGGAATAACAGTTTGTAAATAGTAGCAGTAACTTTGGCAACCTATAGAGTTCAGCTGGCAGGGTCCAGGAGTTTCAGTAATACTGTGTGATGATTTTCATTGAAAACAAAAAGGTTAAGCAGTCGCTCGCCCTTTTATACCGGAGGTCTTAGATTCGATCCAATGTTTCGCAAGTCTATCGAATGAGACAAATGCGAGGACTCGACTCCGTGTGACCTCCGCTGTTGGTTGGACGTATATGTGTATAATATCAGCTAACATTAGAGTTAACAAGTGTTCATCTTAATATTCGGCGCTCCAACAGACTGGATTCATGCTAGGATTGGCAGAATTTCTTATCAAGATTCACGGCTCAAGAGAGATGGCGTTGTCCCGTTCGCATAGCACAAATTCCTGTTGCTTTACCCGAGAAAATTTATGCCAGTCAGAACAACTTTCTTCCACACACTACTCAGACAAGCACTCAGCGATAGCACTATAAACTGTTAACCATTGATTGAAAATTGTGGCTTTTTAATTAAGTAGTCTCTCTCACTATTGACATATACTAATTGGCCCGTGTTTGTAAATGTGGATTAATGACACAATCTGCTGGGACCTCAAGAGAAACATAAACATTACCGAGCAAAATACTGTTTCAACGATGCATGGCCTAAATGGTTAATGTTTGACCAGAATCTTAAGGCCTCGTCACACATAAGCGAAAACTTCGCGACGTAGATTAGCGTACATTTGCGATTTATTGTGAAAAAGCCGTTGCTTATCGGCTCTTTAAACAACTGAGGTACTTAATTAAACATGCCTATATGTGTTGACTGGGACGTAACGCAATAAAACAAGTAAACAAAATCTACTTTTCGCAAGTCTACGTCGAGAGATTTTGTTTATGAGTGCGGAGTTCAAGGCCGAGATAGCATGTTCAAATCTTTCGAATACCACTATAAAACATATCCACTTTAAAACCTATTGCATACACATATTTTCAGGAATTCGTCTCATTTGAGCGTGGCTCAGTACCTTACGTCAGGGCTACTGGTCTGTTGTTGCCCATATTGTCCGCAAACTTGCCCCTTTCATGACATTTGAGCCGCCTCATGGGAAAACCAACAATTTGCATATGCGAAAACAAAGACGCAGATCAGCTTCGCGGTAACCGAAATTTCAAGCTTACAGCTCTTTTCTGTGTTTGTACAGATCGGTTTGTGTCGGAACTGTTCGGAAACCACATTGTTGGTTTTCCCATGAACCGGCTCAATTTTCTACTAATTCCAAGACTTTGACGACGCAAACTGCATTGAGAAATCCTTATAGTGTACTTATCATTGAGCCATGTCATGTGAAAACCGGATTCTTGCTTTTGCGAAACCAATGTCGCAGATCAGCTGTGCAGGTACTGCACAGCCGATCAGTGCCTTTGTTTCCGCTACACGGATAGTACAATTCCTCCTCTACTTATTTCAACAATTTCAAGATTCTAGCATTCCTCTGTGTCTGCACATTCCAATTTGTTTCGGACCTGGTCGGAAATCCCGAAGACCGGTTTTCTCGCATAGCGGCTCGTATTAGCTTCTGAACCTCGACAATACCCTTGAGGGCTTTCTATCGAGATTATAATCTCTGATATATTGACTGTAAATGAGCCGCCTCTTGGGAAAACCAACAATGTGGTTTCCGAACAGGTGCGACACAAACCGACCTGTATAAGCATGGAAAAGAGCTACAAGCTTGAAATTTTGGATTTAAGTAGAAGAGGAATTGTACTATCCATGTAGCGAAAACAAAGGCGTGATCAGCTTCGCGGTCACCGCGAAGCTGATCTGCGTCTTTGTTTTCGCCTGTGCAGATTGTTGGTTTTCCCATGAGGCGGCTCAAATGAGATTTGTGACGATATAGAAGAAAATCCGATTTTTTGCATTGGTGAAAACAATGGCACAGATTAGCCTTGCGGTAACCTTGCAGTTGAGTTGCGGCCTTTTTCGCTATGTTAGAGCTAGAGCAATACCTTGACGACAATGAGACGAATTTTCAAGCCTCTAGTCGAAGTTTGTACCCGAATAATAGACCAGATTGTGTCGGAACTGCTAGGAGAACTTGAACACCGTTTTTCTCAAAACCCCGGTCGTAAATACTAGATCTTTGAATAAGGACCAGATTAACGATTCCAATATTCAAACAAATGTATAGAATACCAATACTACAAAGTGGACATGTACAAATATGGCTTTATTTATTATGGCTACGGTGAAAAATGACACACGTGCAGTAGTAAAAGAAGTTTTTATTGAAGTTAGTTACCAGTGTCCTGTGCGAAAACTAAAAGGATCGGTGAAGCTATATAGTGAAATACTTTACATTGATTCACTCTGTGATTTTTGACCTCTTTCAATCAAAATGCCATATAGTCAAGAATTTTTACTCCCAAACCCTTTTGAAAATGCCCACAACCACACATTTTGATCATCTGAAAGAGATAGCAATAGTGCTTATGCTTCTAGTGGCCACCGTTTTGGGAATTCGAAATTATAACACCATTGGTTACTATTTTTTTCCTATCGCATCTGTGTATTTGTTTCTATTGTACTTGAAAAAAAAATCCGGTTTTGCTTTATGTAGGCGTGTGTGTTTAGGATTGTGCAAGATTCTGATCGTTTCATATTCTCACATTAAGTATACATTACACTGTGTAGCCACATGAAGCTATCATAAGCTCTTGGCAGCCCACAAATCTAATTCAGATGAAGACATACTTTAAATGTCAAATGCGGCATATAGTTTCTTTACAATACAATTCTGACATTGTGAAAGGTGAAGCCCATTATTAAAACAAAATGGTAAGAATTGCTAAAACAGGCATTTCTGTATTCCTGATCTTATGTTAATATTGTAACATTTTATGCTATTTTCAGGCAACAAAAAGAAATGAAATCACGACAGGTATCCAATTTCCCTCAAATAGCACTACGAGCAATACGGTTTAATAAGGAAATAAAAATGCGTGAGCAAGGATTCATAAGCGAGGGCGCTGATCTATTGTATTATTTTAATACCGTCTTTTCCCTGGCTGATGTGTCTGCTCCTATTTCTGGTGTCATCGCCCCCGTCGACTGCCCACAACGCTCTCTCTCTCTCTCTCTCTCTGCCAACATGTTGCGGACTTCAAAGCGCGAAATAAATGTTTAACAGCCAAACTTCACTAGCAGGGCTATCGGTCTCATAAACTTCGAAAAACATTTTCTAAATTTTATCGCAGACACTATGAATTGATTTCAAATTTTAATGTTGGGCTAAAGACGCTTTTACGCGAGGGCATTTCGGAACCAGAATTTCATGGTGACTTGGTTTACAAATTTAAGAAACTTATAGGAAGGAACTATTTATTCTTTTCATTTCCGAAAAATCATTACACGTTACTGTATAGGGTATAACTTAAATGTTATGCGACAGTCTGCATGCTTAGTTTTTAACCCAATCATGGTTAATAACTGCGCTGCCTTCTTTAATTGCATGTCGGTGGGTCGGGTGTCAGACTCTATGATGGCCCCGACTTAAAGCTATTCATTTTAGTTGGTTGGGGCCGGAGCTTCTTGTCTGTTGCTTGGCCCGCCGGGGTGCAACTGGTGTTTTTCTGTTGCTCCGGATTTCAGTAAGATATTTGGCGCCCAAGGATCTCCATCAACCTGATTTCCTGATCATTGCCTATGTGTACATTGTCATGGGACATTGTCATGGGACCAACCCCAGTGAACATCGTTCACTTTAAGGAATGTTAAGATCTTCAAATGCTCGTCGTGATTTACCTGTAGAATTTCCTCGGTTAACTTGTCCACGTTTTTATTTTGACCATTTGAGCCACTGCATGAGAAAAACAACAATTTGCATAGGCGAAAACAAAGCCGCAGATCAGCTTCGCGGTAACCGCGAAGCTGATCAGCGCCTTTGTTTTCGCTTCACGGATAGTACACTTCCTCTTCTTTTTAAATCCGAAATTTCAAGCTTCTAGCCTGCTTCTGTGACTGTACAGACTGGTTTATGTCAGACCTGGTCGAAACTCAAATTGTTGGTTTTCTCACGCACAGGCTCATTTTTGTTTTGCAATTTTCTCTACCGTACACTTTTCGGTAGCAAGGGAGAATAATTTTGGTCCCTATGCTGGCCGCGGCCAATATTCAATATGTATTTGAATTGTTATTAAGAAGCTCATGTGTCAGCATGCAATTACCGTGTTCTAGATAGGATTGATAAAATCTGATTTACACAACAAACATTCAACTGCACCTGTTCTCAGGCTGACAGTTACAGTTTTATTTTTACCCCACCCACTAATTTTTGCATAGAAAAATGCAAGGAAACTCTGAACTGTCAAAAGCAAATTACTTGCAAACACAAGGCATTCAGTGCATGTCTGGATTAATTCAGCAGTCAAATAGAATATGGAAAATGAATACCAAAGTACCTCACAACCAGTAACTTTTTCAATAATCGTCTCCGAAAAAGTCCCTACTATTTAAACCCGGAAGCACACGCTTCAGATTTCAAAAGCCGCAATGACATTGACCTTTCATCATGCATACAGAGCTAGCATTTGGATGAAGAATTTTAGCCATTTTGACAAAAACGATTGTTCTAAAAATGAAAATGGTCCAATCTAATTAATTCATTGCATTTTAGAGGAACAATGATGGCTTTTTCAGTCCCTATGCCAAAATATCTTTAACATCCTCGGAACCATTACAAAACTATTAACTTGCTACATCTACCTTCTATCAGCTCTGGATTCTGGTCAGTGCTTGTCATAATTACCTGGCTAATATAAATATGTCTGAATATCGAGCAACACCTGGCGTGGTATGGCGATATCAGTCTGATCATCTGATATTAACATGAATTCAGATGCACTACGATAAAAAAAAAACTACTACTTGCATATACAAAAACTGCCGATCAATAATAAATAAATGTCGGGTAATAAAGGCATCGATCTTTACATGTACATGCCCGCTGCGATCATGCTTTATCTTATCTTTCTCCAAGTCACATCTCTAACGTCATTTACTTTAAATAGTACGGTGTCCTGCAATGTCGTGATGGCTTAAATCAATACAGCCGCGACTCGAGAAAACCGGTCTTCGGGGTTTCCGACCAGGTCCGACACAAACCGACCTGTACAGTCACAGAAGAAAGCTACACGCTTTAAAAGCCTAGGGCGTTTAAGGCCTGTTTTTGGCCTCAGATTTTGCTAAAAAATGAATGTTGGAATTTAGGTGAGAAAACTATTCCTAAAAACAGCCATATGTCTCGTCTTTTGAAAACCAGAAAAAGAACTTCATTTATCCTTCAAGCGTTGCCATGACAACGCGCAGAAGAACCATGGATATAGCACATTTTGCAATTTTTGGTCTATTTTTGACCAATGCTGAACACATTTTTTAATTTCTAAGTGCCAGCCCACACGACGAACAAAATGATACTTTGCATACAATATATCTGGATGATACTTCATATTCATTTCATAATAAAATATTGTTCGTCGCGTGGGCCGGTAGTTGAAAATGATGTTAAATCGTGAAAAACACCCCAATTGCAAAAAGTGGTATTTCTATGCTTTTCGGAGCGTTGCCATGGCAACAGGTGTAATTTGAATCCACTAGTTGTACTAGAATTTATATGCAGGGATCTATACCTGCTACTTGCAATACTTTTCTTCTCAGAATTCCAAAATTAATTTTTTACCAACGCATGAGGCCGAAATCAGGCCTTAAATCCCCTAGGCCTTTCGGATTTAAGAAGATTGCAGTATCAATGTAGCGAAATCAGCTTCGCAGGTACTGCACAACTGATCAGCTCCTTTCCACTACATAGATAGTTCTACCCCTCTTCTTCTTAAATCCGAAATAACAAACTGGAAGCCTGCATCTGTGCCTGTACATGCGGGTTTTTGTTGGACCTGGTCGGAAACCACATTGTTGGTTTTCTCAAGTGATGGCTTTAATCAGTATCACTAATCACGGGTGCGTCAACAACAATTAGCATCTTTGTGTGTTGTAACAGGTTTTGGTGTCACCTTGAAATTAGATGGTCACAAAGCAACACGTAACAGCTTGCCTATGTCCATCTGCTCATCTAACCATCAATGATATCGCTTCAACTTTTAAACATGGACTTGCCAATGGCGTTATATATCATTTTGAGACCACTCTCATCAGGAAGGTCATCAGGGGTGATGTTAAATTTTCATTTCCTTGATTCATGAAATTCTTCCAAGCAAACAGCAAGCTGTCTTTTGCGTTAATTAGTTTTGCTGCAGCTTGGTGTTAAGTTGTAAACAAATGATAAAGGCTGCAAAACTTTAAGTGCGGTGGCGCAGTGGTCGAGCATCGGACTCCGAATTTAGAGGTCTTGAGTTCGATCCCCACATGCGGCACCGGGTTGTGTCCTTGAGCAAGACACATAAACTCCCTACAGTACTGGATAAACCCAGTATCTTAGTATAATACAATGTGATTGGTGAAGACAAAACAAGTTGCACATGTACATATTCATTATGTCACGTTTGTATACTCAGCCTGGCGAAGTTACTATGGCGGAATCCCTAACGTTTGACATGCAATCTGAAATCCTGAACAATTTTTGCGTAAAACTGAAGAAGCCTTAAATCAGAGCTGAGAATGCTTGTTTGCTGCCCTATTTAAACTGTGTTTAAAACAAAACATTTGTCTTCTTAATATCCTGACAGACCTCTTCTAAAAGCAACAAATGAGACACATGTGTGACAAAACCAATCAAATGATACATGTAGAAGCACAATTTATGTTGACACCACGTAGCTTAAGAGTCTAATATGCTCTCGACTGACACCCACTAACCAGTAATTGTCTCGGCAACTTATGATCAGAGTCTTCTCTGAGCATGGCGCCACGCCAGCTGGTACCATATTGGTGTCCAAGGTGCTCGGAATCTTTGCTGTAGGTGCCAGTGAAACGTTTGTTAGGATGAAGGCTAAAATGATTATTTGAAACTTGCAATAAGAAATCATACCTTTTGAGCTTCAACCAACCAACACACATGTCTGGTTTCAGACGTAAAGATGGCTGCTAGAAAACTTACCTCCTGGATAATATTTCTCAGACTCTACAACTCAACATAATTGCGCCGACCAGTTAGTATATTAGCACATCGTCCGTGCTTTCGTGTTCCGCTTATGCAAAACAGGGTCTTTTCGTGCCTCGGCACAGCTCAGCAGGACTCTTATTGATTTGTCGCACGAAAAGTGTCAATTAGTCTTGGATCAGAGAAAATAAAATAATATCAGGTTTCGTAGTCGCCCTCTCAAATGTAAGACTCATAAGCTGCGCATGCGCAACAATGGTTATGTAGAAGCTACAAGTAATATAACGTTTTCGTATACATCCCTGAGGGGGTGGTATTGGTTAACTCAGTCAAGCCTGGCGTCCCTTTTATGGGACATAGGCAAACAGCATAGCCCCAGATGTGACGCCGCAGAACGCGGCGTCCCATCTGGGGCTATTCTGTTTGCTTGGAGGAATTTCCTCGAAAAATGGGAATAAAAAAAATCAAATTCACTCCTAATACCCCTGAAAATGACAATGGACTCACCCAAATGATAATAATGGGAAAATCAATTCGTCAAATAAGGGTTCTTTTTTATCTACTTTCCACCACTACTCCTTGTAGATGTCTGGAGTTTGCTGTCACTCTGTACTATAGGGTAGTGTTCAGTTAATAAGTGAAAGGAAAGAAACACTCTAAACCAACGAATGACTCAAAATTTCCAAAGTAGCATAAAGTGACCAGAGACCGAGAGCAATAGATGGACTGCTTGTGCCCTCCATACAAAGCTTGTAAACTACTGACCAACCACATTGACTTGTACCTGCCCTATACGTATATAGTCATAACAGCTAAACCACATGATTACTGGTTAACCGCTTAGAAAAACAGAGCTTGGCATGGATAAGTGTTTTAGTCGAAACGTCCACACAGTTGTTAACTTGGTGAGTTTTGGACATCATGGCATTCTAATGTTGTGCAAAAGTCCCATAAAATAGAAGCGACGTCCCGACATGAACAAAACTGTTGACTGGGGCGCAAAACAAAGAGAATGTCAATTGGCAATTAAATTACAAACTCTGATACTTTCAAGTCTTGATATATATGTTTCGTAAGTTAGGTTCTGTCTCAAACGGTTGACAATCAGAAATATTCATGCAAATTCTCATGTTTATCGTGACTAGTCGCAATTAGCCCGCTTTCTTAGAAATAAACTATGTTGACTGCCATCGATTATTCTCGAATATATATGTGACACATGATGAGCAAACCTGATGTTTACTTACGCAAAACCGAAGACACAGATCATTTGCTGCACAGATGTTCACCGACATTGTTTTCGCAATACGCATAGCACGGTATCTTTTCTTCGTATTTGACTAGCTTCCTTATGTGACTTCCTTCACTGCCATGTTGTATAGAACCTTGCCGAAAACTTCGAATACATTTTTTTTTTACTAACGCAGCTCATATAACGGTTTGCTTTATGGTTAATGAGCTGTTATAATTGCAGCATTGCGGTTAATAAATGAATCAAACATGATAATCTATTCCTATAGCATTTACAAAGTCTCCGATTGGTATGCTGTAGAGGACAATAGCCATGCTTACAAGTCAAATTCCCTTAGCGTAGAGACTTGCAGTCACAGAAATGATAGTACAGTCAATTCATAGATGCATGATAATAAGGCTTTACCATTTTTCGCGCGTATAGGTAAGTAACGGTAAATAGATGCAGCCAGTTGAGGTGATAACTAAAACTTGGGATAGCGTTGCACATTGAAATAAGCCATAATATCTAAATGTTTGCAGTAAATAGGTCATACCTGTAAATCCTAAAACGCGGGTGAGTCGATATTCTTTGTTTATAGCGGATTCCTTAGATCTATGAACGATTTATAACTGTCCACTCAAGTGAAATAAATATAAGAATATCTAGAAAATATATATATAAAAAAAAAATATTTAGAAATATTGAATGGAAATGGAAATTGGAGAATTGCGGTTAATAAATGAATCAGACATGGTAATCTATTCATATAGCATGGTCAGCGGTTGGTATGCTGCAGAGGACAATAGCCACACGTACAGGTCAAAGTACATAAAGTAAATCCTCGTCTAAGACTTGCAGTCACAGAAATACGGAATTTGAATGATAGTAATTGTCCACTCAAGTGAAACAAATAAAAGAATATTAAGATGTCATTCATGCTGAAGCTCACTCCACTTCCAGTCTATCAACAATATTAATTCTCCCTCGTAGCATGCTAGCATATCAGTTTCAGCAAATTTTATATACGTTTACACTCGGTGCTCAATCATGGATTGTCTGTCATATGTAAATGGAATGCCCCCGTGGCAGTGTGGCGGATAGACAATATAATTCCATGTCATACAGACAAAATACAGGGGTATTTGTGTGGTAGGATATTCAGAGATCCTTGGCCAGAAATTGAAAGAATATCGAATACTGAGACCCCTCTTTTACAGCTTCAATATAGAATGATGCAGCTTTTCATTCATGCCGTAACTTTTCTCTACTTCCAGTCTATTAGCTATATTAATTTTCCCCCGTAGCATGTCAGTATAGCGATTTTATATACGATTTCACCCTGTGCTCAATTTTTGCTTGTCTGTCATATGTAAATGAAATGCCCCCGTGGCAGTGTGGGCATAGACAATATAATTCCATGTAATACAGACAAAATACAGGAGTATTGAGTGGCAGTCTAATATCAGATTTTTACTCTGATTGTTGATGTGATTTGAGCCTGTGCATGAGAAAAACAACAATTTGCATAGGCGAAAACAAAGCCGCAGATCAGCTTCGCGGTAACCGCGAAGCTGATCAGCGCCTTTGTTTTCGCTACATGGATAGTAAAATCCCTCTTCTACTTAAATACAAAATTTCCAGCCTCTAACAATGTTCTGTGACTGTACAGCCCGGTTTGTGTCAGACCTGGTCGGAATCCCAAATTGTTGGTTTTCTCACGCACAGGCTCATTTTTTTTATTTGTGTTATATTTTCCTGCATCCTACGGCAGCTGTATTACACAGAGTAGCACTCAGGCTACAATGACGAACATGTTAACTGATATGAGCCGCCTCGTCTGAAAACCAACAATGTTGTTTCCGAACAGCTCCGACACAAACCGACCTGTACAAGCACAGAAAAGAGCTAGAAGCTTGAAATTTTGTATTTAAGTAGAAGAGGAACTGCACTATCCGAGAAGCGAAAACAAAGGTTCTGATCTGCTCTTTGTTTTCGCCTATGCCGAGGCGGTTCTTACGTGTACTCACAATCTATGTTTTGAGCAAAAATAAGAAAAATATCTATACAATTTTTCTGATTATTTTCAATTTTTACAACTTAAGAAAAATCTGTATATTACATGGGCATGTTTTCGTACAGCTGATATATGGGCATGTCCACTGTTCATTTAACTTTTATTTGCTGCTCGGATGTTTAGTACGTAACATTCCAGCCAACGAATTATTGAATTTTCTACTGCATTCCAACAATTTTATTTGCATTTAATGAACTCATTTATTTCAGAATTAATGCTCTTGAGTTTTAAGGGCTATAATTCTTGGATTGAGGGGTTATTCAGTCATATAAACCATTTAAATTGCACACAAAATCGAGACTCAGAAATAAATTGACCACTCTTCAGATATTCAGAAATAAATTGACCACTCTTCTTGTTTTGAACCATCGTCACTGGAAAGAAATGAACATCTGGATGAATTTGATTATATAATGTGTTAAGTATGTCTGTAAATATTTACTCTGTATATAAAATTCCAGATCTTGTGATGTTGTATGCCTAAATTGATTACATAACATATGGAGCCAAATTTTTAACAAAAAATTCGCTGATAGTCGAGTTTCAAAGATTACACAAGAAACCATGGTAAATGATTTGCAATTGTATTTGTAAATTATGAAAGAATAACCATTTTTGTACTACGGCTGAAAATTTGGTGTCTTTGTGAGCACCTTTTACACAGTTACACCATGATTTTCATTCATTGTACAATTTAGAATTTCATGGTAAAGCGATTGTTACAATATAAAACTAAGCATGTCAGTGATATTTTGCAAGAAAATTGATATTTTACTTGAACGGTTTTACGCTTTGTAATCTGTCAAACCGTGTGCAATTTATTTCTGAATATCGCAGGGGTATATCAATAACTGAACGTACCTGTAGATATGCAGAAGGCTTGGCAATCACTGATAAAACTTCTTTCATGATCAGCTTACCTGAGATTGATAATTACCCTGCTCATAAATGTCCATATGTCAATATTTTGACGTTGATCAGCAGGATAAATTACTGGCATTGACGGTTCAAACCAAAAAAAAAAAAAAAAAAAAAAAAAAAAAAAAAAAAAAAAAAAAAAATACATGTAGTTTTGGGCTATTTCAGTATTGATGAGAAATCGAAATTTCATGTTCTGCTGAGTTGAGCATGAAAAACGTTTTAATTACCTTGGGACTTACTATCCATCTGCAATGTCCGGCTAGGATCAATGTAAACCAAAGGCGACGAGTAAAACGGAAATGAGAACAGGCGAAAGCTAACACTTGTAAAATGATAAACCTCAATACTGAATAAAGATAAAACTATGGCAAGCCGTTTTACTATTTATTATGCTTATTAGATCTTAATTAGGATATAAGATATCTTATTTAGCAATAAAGATATCTTCTTTATCAAAAAAGATATCTTATATCCTAAATTAGATATCTTTTATAGTAAAGAAGATATCCAATATGCTAAATAAGATATCTTATTTGATCCCACAATTAAGATATCTTCTATAGCATATAAGATATCTTATTTGATAATTTAGATATCCATTATACTAAATAAGATATCTTATATACTAAATGAGATATCTACTATACCTAAATAAGATATCTTCTTTACAGGATTAAAATGATATCTACTTTGATAAATATGATATCTTCATTGCTAAACTAGATATCTTAATTAGCAAATAAGATTTCTTATACAGCAAATAAGATATCTTATATAGCAAATAAGATATATAAATTGGTAATTAAGATATCATATTTATAGTGGTAAATAATATATCTTATTTAGGTATAATAGATATCTTATTTAATATATATGATATATTATTTAGCATATTAGATATCTATATTATCAAATAAGATATCTTAATTAAGGCTATAAATAAGATATCTGTATTGGTATAGTAGATATCTTATATTAGTATCAGAAACCAATTGTGATTGGGTAAAACAAATAATATATTTTATATACTAAATAAGATATCTGATTTATTAAACCTAAATAAGATATCTAATATAGGATATCTGTCAAATAAGATATCTACTTTAGCAAAGTAGATATCTTATTTGTGAATGTTATTAAGATATCCTATATGTTGAAGAAGATATCTTATTTGACAAATAAGATATCTTATATGATAAAATAGATATCTAATATACTATTTAAGATATCTTATATGTTAACTAAGATATCTTATTTAAAAAAAAAACATTATAGATATCTAATTTATCATATAAGATATCTAATTTGTTAAACAAGATATCTAAATTAACAAATTAGATATCTTAAATGCTATATCAGATATCTATATTAATAATTAAGATATCTTATATATTTATACAAATAAGATATCTAATATATCAATCAAGATATCTTATTTGTTAATTTAGATATCTACATTAACAAATAAGATATCTTGTTTAGTTAAAAAGATATCTTATATACTTAATAAGATATCTTAATTGACAAGTTAGATATCTAATATAACAAAACAGATATCTTATTTGCCATATAAGATATCTTCTTTATAATAGATATCTAATAAAATAAAGTAGATATCTTATTTATTGAATAAATAGTAAAACGGCTTGCCATATAAAACTGAGATCCTTTAAGAGCAGCGAACGTATTAATGAGGGAGAGGATGGGCCATACCGTGTTTTCGGCTACTTATGCCTCTTCAATGACCATATAGATAAGGCAACATGGAGTCAGAGAGAATTTCTGTAAGAATCGGTGACTATTTCCATTCAAAAATGCCTATGGTTTTAAGGAAAAATAAAAGTTGGCCATCAGTCTCTTTATTCACGTGTTAGCTTCCCTGAATAAGGGGCTGTGTGATAGAAGAATTTATTATTGAATTTTTGATGACCCAGGATGTTTATTTTGGGCTGAACAATCATTTTTGATATGAAATATATAGAAATCAGGAAAAGTTTTTTAAAGCATTGTCCCCCCCCCGAGAGCCAACAAAAGCTTTTGCCTGCATTTGCGTTATCATTATCCACTGAACATATGAAAGTGGCGTGCTGGCTCTAGGGGGGGGGGAACGATACTCTAGAGCCCAAAAACGAGAGCCCAAATATGATTATCAGTCCTAGTTTCTCATTCAGGAAAAACTAGCAGATATAAAGTCACCAAAATTGAAACAATATTAAAGGACAATCATATACAATAGTTGAACTGCAGTTAAGTTGAACTGGGATGCTGCACAACTAATTTTCATAATTTGGGCACCAACATAAAATGATTTGGTCAATTTGTGTTACAACATTTTGGAGACATACTGTACAAATACACCCTCTATTTATTCACGCCCTGCTACCTACATAGTGGTATGTTAAATAACTCCACAGTCATTAGGACAGGGTTTTCAGTTCAGCGTTGCAACAAACAGCCACAAGAAAGATTTCCAAGGGTGGTCAGGTGCCAATATGGGCCCACACCCATTGGGGCCTGAAGAAAAAGATGGGCTGCTTGTGCCTCCAGGCTAGGCTTCTATGCTACTGGCTGTGATTACTGGTTTCACCGCTCAGGTCTGAGCCTGCCCAGGAAAAGTGGTTCAAGTCAAATCAACCATACATATGAGCCTTGTCGGTTTAGTTGGATGGTTATATTTGAAGCATTTGTTGGATGTCATGACTTCCTAATTTTGGATAAAAGTCCCATAAAATGGAGGCAAAATCCCGACATGACCATAGCTGTTGACTGGGACGTTTAGCATTAATTCCGGTACAGCATGTTTAACAGACTCATTAAGCATTATGCATGGAATCGGTCTCAGAATAAGAGTCCTGGATTCGAGCCCTACAACATGTAGCTCTGTGTTGTGTCATAAAGCAAACTACATGATTTGCTTGCCATACTACCAGGTATAGGTGTATGCTTCCGGCAATGTCTGAAAATGTTGACTGGGACGTTAAACCTCAAATTTACAGAAGCAAACTGACAAGCAATGATTTTACATGTATGCTTTACTGAATTGTGGAGATAGGTAGCCGTGTTAGATAAAACAGGACATGTGTATGCATTTGTTATGCAACATTGGCCATGATCATCTTTAAAAAATTATCCTAAAATTTTGGGCCAGAGTAATTACATTTTGCATGTAAAATAATGCAGAATGTCTTACGTAATGATCCACGTTTAAAGCAACATGCAACTTTGAAATTTTCATGAGATTGAATTAATTCCAGTCTGGAAACTTCAGTTTGTGCCACTTTCATTTATAACATCATGATAACAAATACGGTAATCTAATATTTCAAAGGTACAGGTACCTCCTAAATGGTTTCCTTATTCCATTTCAAATTGCAAACAAATTAAACAATTTTGGTGATTTTTGCATGATTCCTGCATGTATCTGTTGTGTACACAACTTAAAATAGAAACACTAGTAATAAAAATTGTGAGCATGCAGAAAAAAACTCAAAATTTCGATCTTTTGTTTTTATGAAATTTAGACCCCCTCCCCCACTGGAACTTAGATTTCTACTAAATAATGACAAAATATACAAATATCTTAGCATAAATATCTTCACAAGACATTTAAGTATTGTTCTCAACAGAAAGGATCAGCATCAGGAGCTTAATAACAGTGTTCTGGGCTGCTAAAGTATAGGCGTATACAGGCCATATAGTCACCGATCCTTTTGCAACTTTCAACAGGATAGTCGATATAAAGACTATAGTAATCCAAATGGGGCCAAATATATTAAACGTTGGTTAGAAAATGAATCTAAACCGATAACAATTTAAAATTTCTGAATTCTCAGAATACCCTTACTGATCTTACATGAATGTGATCATCTTATATGAATGAGCTAACATGTCATTCATGTTGTTACTCACTCCACTTCCAGTCTAGAAACTACATATTAATTCTCCCTCGTAGCATGTCAGCATATCAGTTTCTGCAAATTTTATATACGATTACACTCGGTGCTTAATCATGGCTTGTCTGTCATATGTAAATGAAATGCCCAGTGGCAATGTGGAGGATAGACAATATATTTTTTTGTAATACAGATAAAATACAAGGGCATTTAGTGGCAGGCTAATATCAGATTTTTACTCTGATGGATGAAGTGATTATTTATGTTATATTTCCTTGCAGTTCGTTGCAATGTTATTACACAGTAGCACTCAGACTACATTTGGGATGCTGAATGACAGATACGTTAGAGTGATAGATATTTGAGCCGCCTCATGACAAAACCAACAATCTGCATATGCGAAAACAAAGGCGCAGATCAGCTTCGCAGTAACTGCGAAGCTGATCAGCGCCTTAGTTTTCGCTACACGGATAGTACAATTACTCTTCTACTTAAGGATGTTCGCTGCTAACATTTGACATTTCGGAACTTCCGGTTTTTCTTTTGTTGAATATCTCGTAAACGGTTGCAGATATTTTCCTAATATTTTATATTTGGATACATATTGATGATATGTATTGAATGAGACATGAAAATTGTCAATCTAAGGAACTTCATTTTTTCACCCCATTTTCTGCAACTTTTCAGAAATTTTTAGTTGTCACTAAAATTTAGGGGGTAGGGTAGATTAAACTTGAATATTACACATCTTCAAATTAATTGCACAAGTTCGATGTTTATTTTAGCAGCAGTATATGTGTACATGGTCTTCTAAGTCAGTCTTTCTGTCTTTGGTGTGCTAGTTTTAAAATTTTGGGTGGTTTTATAAGATGGGCTCTAAGAAACAAAACAGCCGAAAAAAGGCTTAAAGTGGCGATTTTCAAGTTGTTGGTTCTCTCTTATATGCACACTACCCTATATTTTTCTCTCTTTTATTCGAACAATATGACCAAGTTCTATGTTGTGTGAAAATACAAGAAAAAGTTTGAATCTACAAATATGGGTTTGGCACATTTCAAAATATTGATTTTTTCCGACTATTCAAGTATGGGGGTAGGGTTGGAAAATGACTCGTAAAATTTTGTCATCCACTTCAAGTTGCAATTTTTTCTATGCGTTTGGTCCAAAATAGTCTGTATTACGTAAATATTATGACTTTTGAAAGCATTCTAGGTGAACTTTTGTTCGAGACAGGTATGCTTCAAAGAATTAAAAATTAAAATAATTTTACTAAATTTAAAACATGGCGTTCAGAGGTCTCATTCAGAGTCCTGTAGCTCGAAAAAATGCACACTACCCTATACTTATTTTGTTTTCAAATGTCTTATGTTGTATTTTGGAATCAAAAAAGTATGGTTAGAAAAAAAGTTTGAATACTTTTTCATTGGCAGCGAACATCCTTAAATCCGAAATTTCAAGCTTCTAGCCCTTTTCTGTGACTGTGCAGCCTGATTTGTGTCAGACCTTTTCGGAAACCACATTGTTGGTTTTCCCACGAGGTGGCTCATTTGTACCCACTACTTTGCCTGTCTGCACTAAAGCGATAGGGGATGCTATTGCAAACACTTTTAGGATAGGAGTACTGATTTTTATCATCACATGTCCGTGACTTGCATACCACCTTTAACCCCACTTTTATATAGCAAAACGGAAATGCAGGGGTCTACCTATTTTCTTATTTTTTGCTCCAAATCATAGATTGTGGGTACTAATTTTAACCGCCTCGCCGATTTATGCCACAGTCTATGTTTTGAGCAAAGTAAAAAAAAATATCAACATTTTTCAGCTTGACAATTTTCAATTTAAACAGCTTAAAAATCTCTGTTTATTGCATGGACAAGGTTTCGTAATGCTGGGTTTTTTAGGAATTCAGAGGGACAAAATGTGGTGAACCGTTGCCAGATATTGAAAGAAAATGGAACCCTGACGCCCAACTATCCACAGCTTCAACATTACATGAAGAAAACGGTCATTCATGCTATTTCTAAAAAGGTACAAGTAGGCAATGATCAGAAAAAAATCCATTCCAAAAACCGAGATGGGAAAAATAAATTGACAATTAAGTACTTATACTTAGAAAACATATCGTAAGCCGAATGAGCAGCTATTTCCCAATAGGCGGCCACTCAGTTACCTTAACTTATATAAAAATATGGCTCAAACAGCACAAAGTTCGAGTGCAAAACATAAAACAAATGGAATCACAACAGAAGTATCACCTTGGAACTATATGAAATTACCAGGGGGCTTTAATCGATTTTACAGGCGCCTAACCTCATCCTCATCTTCTGCTGTGGTTCACAACATTTAGTCGGTGGGGGATGTCTAACCAGTCAACATCACTTCCAATTTATTAGCTATATTAATTTCTCCCCTATAGCATGTCAGCATATCAGTTTCAGCAAATTTTATATGCGATTACACTCGGTGCTTAATCATGGCTTGTCTGTCATATGTAAATGGAATGCCCCCATGGCAGTGTGGAGGATAGACAATATAATTTCGGATAATACAGACAAAATACAGGGGCATTTAGTGGTAGGCTAATAGACTTTTTCTCTGATCTATGATGTGATTTATTTATATGAGCCTGTGCGTGAGAAAACCAACAATTTGGGTTCCGACCAGGTCCAACACAAACCAGACTGCACAGTCACAGAAGATGGTTAGAGGCTTGAAATTTTGGATTTAAATTAGGGATGTCAACCGGAGTCCGAACGTTCGGACTTCGGATACTGTAACGAAGTTCGGATCCAAATTTTAGCATCCGGACGTTCGCTAAAAATCAGCATGTCCAATATTTAGATAAAGTTCCATTAATATATGACAAAAAATCACAATATCTACTTAGCAGAATAGGAAACAAGGTATTTAATACGTTCTAAACATATAGTGTCAAAGGTCACTAAGGTGTAACAGATTAACGGGACAACGCAGGTCAAGGGGAAGCGATAATAAACAAAGAAAGGATTAAAGATGATAAATGGCCTCTTTTGTTTTCTTTTGGAAGCGATTTGATTCACATTTATCAAGTTTTAAAAATAATAATTATACAGACCGTCGCCCAGCAAAACAACAAGTCAGATGATTGGGATTAAACAAAACAAGTATGTTTACTATGATCTTAATTTGACCAATCAAATAGGCGGATTCTTTAGCGTTAATGCAAAGAAGAGACAAATTCAGAATACTATAAGATTTTCTGAATGTATGATGTGACTAAATTGAATTTGTTTGCTGACGCGCCAGTTCGACAAAATGGGAACTCGGTGAATGTTTGTGAATTTTTGATAATGGCATAATTTAGTTTTGCATTATAGAGTTAGTTTTGAGTAATGCTGTTTTAGCGTGATGTTTGTTACTTTTGAGAACGTAAATGAATTTTCCTAAATTGCATATTGTTTCGTTTCTGCATCACATCGACGGAAACAACGCCAAGCTCAGTAACTCTTGATTTCGAATGTTCTTTCAAGGGAGCACTCGATTAACACACATGTAAATGACTAAATGTACATGTAATATTATGACCTGATCCGAAAAAATGCGAACGTTCGAACCATCCGGATGTTTGTTTCCGAACGTCCGAACCTTAAATCTGACACCGAATGACATCCCTAATTTAAATAGAAGAGGGATTCTACTATACGTGTAGCGAAAACAAAGGCGCTGATCAGCTTCGCGGTTACCGCGAAGCTGGTCTGCGCCTTTGTTTTCGCCTATGCAGATTGTTGGTTTTCCCATGCGGCGGCTCATATCATATTTCTATGTGATTTATTCGTTATATTTCCCTACAATTGATGTTTGTTGCATCTGTATAGCACATACAAGCACTCAGACTACATTTGTCAATGATCAATAATGGACATAATAGGGTGATAGATATTTGTACCCACCGCTTAGCCTGTCTGCTCTTAGCATCAGAAAAACATGTCTGTGTAATATATATCCCCGTATACCCCACTTTTATATAGCAAAATTGGGCTATGCAGGGGTATACCTGTTTTTATTTCTATCATTTTTGCTCCAAACCTAGATTGTGGGTACTCGTTAGAACCGCCTCGGTTTTTGGTTACACGTTTTTGTAATGACATAGCAGTTAAAGGGATATTGGATGATATTGCAAACAATTAAAGAGATGGAACACTGAGTTCCTAGGACCTTAACGGGTATTTAGGGATTGAGTGATATGGAATGTGGTGAACCTATGCCAGAAACGAAACCAGTTCTTTCCATACTGGTTTCTAGCTTGGTACTTAAAATGTAATTGTGTCAATTTCTAGTCGTTCTTGTATTTACGAGCGATATCGACCTCAGAAACCACCCATTTAATTGCAATATGTTCCAGATTGAAACATTATCCTTAAAAGGAATAACTATTCAAGCATTTCAGCATGTTGCCTTTTTGCTATTTCTTAATGAAACTTTATAGCTTGAAATCAATTTGTCACATTTAGCTACATTTCAATGAATGATCATGCCAGTTGAGATTACGCAATTCTGCTTCAGCTAAAATTGATTTCAAGATTAGTTTGGCGTTTATAGAGGCCAATACTTTATTATAGAGTGACATATGTTAATAAGGAGTGCATACAGATTATGAATTGCACCATCTGTACGTTATGCATTTATTGATCATGCATATGCAATAAACTGAATGTCTCATGACGCCGTGACTAAGAAAGTGGGAGTTCCACATTTTCTGCACCTTCAATGATCCTGTTTGTCCAATGTCATGTGTATTTCCTGTTATTGAACTGAATGTGAATGTGAACAGGTACATGCTATTATGCTATTCAGTTTGTGATTTCGGTGAATGCCAAGCTTCCTTTGTATCTACAATGCAAGAACATATTCTTTTCTCCGCTTTGCGGTGAGAAGGCAGTCCAAATAAACATTAACTTCTCTGCAACTGCTCAATTCTGTGTGCAATTTAAATGGTTTATATGACTGAATAACCTCTCAATCCAAGAATTATAGCCCTTAAAACTCAAGAGCATTAATTCTGAAATAAATGAGTTCATTAACTGCAAATAAAATTCCTGGAATGCTGTTGAAATTCAAATCGTTGGCTTGAATTTATTGGAATGTTACATATTATAAAATTAACCGTATGCAATCTAGTGTTTGGGCGGGAACAGAGTACCATACCAATTAATGCATATACAAAGTCAACATCTATTGAAAAGAACAGATTATTAACAATTAGAAATAAAACTGAGTATTAAACCAGCAATTCATTTAAATTAAATTGTCATAGCTAACTCTATAGCTCTGTTTTACTTTTAAATTTTGACAGCCAGTCCAACAGTGGACAAAAATGGATATCCATCAGGAAAACATGTCCGTGAATATATACCCCATTGAAATCCACTTTTATACACACACAAAAAACAAAACAAAACAAACAAACTGGGGTTAGCAGTAATATACCTATTTTTCTTATTTTTGCTCCAAAACATAGATTGTGGGTACTCGTTAGAACCGCATCGACGAGGCGGTTCTATAATGTACCCACAATCTATGTTTTGAGCAAAAATAAGAAAAATATAAAAAAATTTCCGCTGAAAATTTTCGATTTTTGAGCTGAAAAAAAAAAAAAACAAAAAAAAAAAAAAAAAACAAACTTACTGTTTGTATATATGGGCATGTTTTCGTAATGTATCAACTTTTCATGTCCGTCATTCATCATTCAGAAATGCAGTCTGCGTGCTTCTCTGTGTAATACAGTGCAAAAAACTGCAATTGCAGGAAAATATCATATAAATAAATCACATCATCAATTAGAGTAAAGATATGATATTTGCCTGCCACTAAATGCCCCTGTATTTTGTCTGTATTACACGGAATTATATATATTATCCTCCACACTGCCACGCGGGCATTTCATTTACATATGACAGACAAGCCATGATTGAGCACCGAGTGTAATCGTATATAAAATTTGCTGAAACTGATATGCTGACATGTAACTGAGGGAGATATTAATATAGCTAATAGACTGGAAGTGGAGTGAGCAGAACATGAATAGATGAATGGCATTTTCTTCAGTCTGTATTAGTGTGCTGGAAATTGGAGGCCAAGTATACCATACGCTTTTCAGATTTCTTTGAAATCGGGTTCACATATCACATTAATTTTAAGTTTTTGGCAAATATTACCAACATTCGCATCCATGTATCCCTAATGCCATTCACTTCGGGCACTTCTAAGGCAGTCAAATTTGCAACGTAACTAGGCTTGTTTGTAATTTTATAGTTTTTTTTTTTTCTGAAATCGACATCTAGAACGGTAAAAAGGCAAACAAGAAATATTTACAGTGGGTATGTGCATACATTATATTATGCCAACATGTCTGCAAATGATTCTTCATTCCAAAATGTAATCTGAGTATTACTTTGTCTAATACATCTGCCACAAACTGCAATTGCAGGGAAATATGATATAAATAAATCACATCATCAATCAGAAAAAAAAACTCTGATATCAGCCTACCACTAAATACCTCTATATTTTGTCTATATTTCACGGAATTATATTGTCTATCCTCCACACTGCCACGGGGACATTTCATTTACATATGACAGACAAGCCATGATTGAGCACCGAGTGTAATCGTATATAAAATTTGCTGAAACTGATATGCTTACATGCTTCGAGGGAAAATTAATGTAGCCAAAAGACTGGAAGTGGAGTAAAGTAACAAATGAACAGCATGAATGACATCTTTCCACATTCAATATTGAGGCTTTGGAAGAGGTGGGAGTACGTCTTATCTCTTCACGTTTTGGTAAAGAATCAATTATCCCTTTTAAGAGTCTAGTAAATACTACCATACTTTGTAGCCCTCTTTCTATTATGGTATTCATTCTTGTACATATTTGAGAAAGTGAAAAATCCAAACACCACCCAGTATTCCGGACTTAATACCCAAACCACATTGACATGGCATAATGCTATGGGCATGTGTATGCATCACCCTAACTCGTCCGTAATTGATCAGATTTGTTAATGTTCATTTTGGCCCTGTACACCTCGCCTCTAAGGTCTACTGGCAATCCAAATAGAGTATTTGCATGTATTTACATGCCATGCTCGCTCTAATAAAATATTGAACGAGATTTAATACCCGGGGCTCTTTGTGTCATCACTCAATTCACTGTAATCTATGCGGGGGTCATACACGAGGTATCGAAACGTCCAGATCTCACCTGTAGGCTGTAACCGGACAAAACAAGCGCAGCCAAAATCAGATGCAAGCGATTCTCTGACCATGCAAACATGGCGACCGATTTCCAATGTAAACAAAGTACTCACGCGAAACAGTAATGTTTGCGTATCTCGGAGAAAGCATGCGTAAATGGTACGCACGATTTTCGATTTAGCAGCGTATTGCCGATCATGCATGCATAAAATAAGCAAATATGCATCCTAACTAGCCCTCTGAATATTATTATTCACTATTCAGAAATGTAGTCAGGGCGCTATTCTATGTAATAAAGCTGCAACGAACTGCAATTGCAAATAAATATGACATTAATAAATCGCATCATCAATCTGAGTAAACTCTGATATAAGACTGCCATTAAATGTCCCTGTATTTTGTCTGTATTACACGGAATTATATTGTCTATCCTCCACGCTGCCACGGGGGCATTTCATATACATATGACAGACAAGCCATGATTCAGCATCGAGTGTAATCGTATATAAAATTTGCTGAAACCGGTATGCTGACATGCTATAGGGGAGAATTAATATAGTTAATAGACTGGAAGTGGAGTGAGCGGCGGAATGAATGACATCTTTGCTCATTCAGTACTGAGGCTAATTATTTAACAAGTCATCACGAAAACGTGTCCGTGTAAGGTATACCGCCCTGAACCCCGCCTTTATATAGCAAGACTGTGGTATGAAGGGGTAACCTTGGGAACTACTTTCTACCTGCAATGTCCGGCTAGGATCAATCAAAACCAAAGATTTTGAGTACAACAGAACAGAAGACAGAAGAAATAATACTTGTTGTAAAATTAGGTTAAAACCTTGCAAAATGCAGATTCAAAGCTGAATTTATAGTCATCTCAATCACTTAAAAGCATGTGATTCCTTATATCGGATTTTCTTGACATGTGCTTGACCTGTTTCTGTCAATTAAAAATCTAAAACACGACCCCTTGTCACAATGTGTCACTTAAAATATAGTACGCGACTCATTTGAACTGATCCAATAAATGTCACGACGTTATGTCAGAAACCCCAGTTAATGGAAAGGTACAGGTAGGCAACGATCAGGAAAAAGCGCAATCAAAAAAAGATTCCCACTCTAAAACCGAGCCGGGAAAAAAATCAAACTAACAATAAAGTACTTATACCATGAAAACATTTCGTAAGATGAATGAGCAGCTATTTTCCCAACAGGTTGCCACTCAGTTACCTAAACTTAACTAAAAATATGAAAACATACATAAGGCGCCAACAGCACAAAAATATAAAACACCAAGACATTAAACAACAAGAAACGTGTCAGGAAACGTGTCAGGAGCGGTCGCATATACATCTGTATATGATAGCAACGTAACTCAGCCTCTCCTGCATAGTTATAGTTGTACGTTCTAAAACGATTCTATTGATGTAATTCCGATACTCGTGTCATTTCTACATGTATGGGTAAACAAAAATATCATTCATTTGAATAAGACCAAATGGCTGATCGGCTGACCATTATCTAAGAACGAACATCTGTACACGATAAATGTTCCATGCACTTGACGCCAAACGTAACCCGTTTTCTTCAATTTTAAACGTCTACCAGACCAAAGCAATTTCTGCTGTCGATTCCACTTTGTTGCTTAACGGGTATTAAGTAATAATGCCATACGTCGGGGATTTATGAAGTATTGACAACAATAGATGTCAGCTTAATCTGAACGTCAATGCAAACTCTTGCAGATCTATCTCATCTGTGTCACCGGAGAAAGCCTGTGGTCGGGGTTTCCGACCAGACCTGACACAAATCAACCCGAAGACTTGGTGCTTGGAATGTCGGAAAAACGAAGAAGGAGGACTGTCCAGAGTTTAACTGCTGTAAAGTTGTTGCATGTCTTTATCGACTTAAATGTGAAATCCAAGTTTCCTGCATGGCGGTGCGGTTCATCTGATTGTTTGCATGATTGCATCACGGATGTCCGGTTAGTGTAAATGTCGAAGACACTGACCAGTCATTGTAGTTGTACTTGTTAATATGCACCTTTTCAGTGTTTGCAGTGGTTATGTCACTCGCCTTGTAAACTAGGGTTCGTAGGTTCGATCCCGGGCTTCTTCAGTCTGTCGGATGGGACTATAAACAGAGGTTCCGTCTCCATATAACCTTAGCTGTTGGTGGGACTTTAAACCCCAATCAACCAATCAACCAACCTTTTCAGTGTATGCTGAATTGATCATGCCTGCAGTTGTTGACAGTCTTACTTGAGTCATGGTCGATCGGATTGTCACGAAAGCACATTTTCATGCGTGGAATATTAACGTGGTGAAGTAGTCTAGAGCTTACTGGAATCCATAAATGATATTTTACGAGGTACAGTCGGAAAGTTCCCGGACAGGACTTGTTATGTTATTTGTTTTTCAAAGAAGAAAGTCAAAACTTTTCACACTAGTGGGAAAAACATTTTTCTACACAACAATATTTACATTACATGTAAGAGGCTTTTTTATCAAACCACCGAAAATTAAGGGCTCAAAGTATGGACACTAACAGCGTACGGAGCACTTTGGCGTTAACAACGTTACTTTGACGTTAACAACGTTCATACATGAGCGTGTCGTCAAACTCAGATTTCAGACGAGGAAAGGTCCACCGGGGCTTCATCGGGGCTGAATGGCGCATGCCATGGTCTCTCGTATCCTATGAAATCAACAGTCGTCAATGTATCTTACAATCGATGAGCGGATGGTGTTGCTTTCGTGAAAAATCTGAGTTTTTATGTCAAACCCCGACCGTTTCTTCCCCATGCCTCCCGCTTTTACGATCGTCATTAATATCCGCGTGTCCTTAGCCTATCCCAGTGGAACACAAGACCCCTCACCATTTTCTATGCACTTTCCTTAAGTTTCATGAATTTCCAAGTGTCTGTTTGGTCTTGTCTGCTCTTTTACCATACTTGATTACCGCGCGCTGCTGCGTACGCTCCCATGACGTCGGCCTTTTTACGCTCGAAAGTTCACCCATGTCTGTTCAAAACACTGTCAAAATTGTAATTAATATGTTATCACTCTGATTCTTTGTAGTTGAATCAAAATACTGTTGATAGGACATCATGCAAAAATTCACGCCGCTGTGTTGCCGTTTTAGAAGGGAATTGGCAGCGATTCACAACATCAAAAAATCCGATTTAGCGGTTTTTCAAAGTGCTCTGTAATCGACATTTTAAAACAATGTTTGCATATTATTTTCTTAATTTATCCGAAATTTAAAGGAAATGGATGGGATTTGTTATTTGAAAAATTTCATAGTGAATCGGCGTTAAATATCCTTTGAAATGAACCAGTCCGGGAACTTTCCGACTGTACCTCGTAATTTTGAAGCGTTAACAATGTCTGTATGTAAATTTGATCTGTCATAGTCAATTTATTTTTGGAAAGGGACTGCAACTGTTAAACAATAACGCTTTGTTTGTAAATCTTCGTAGTTAGTAGAATCACGTCATAGATTTACCGTTATAAATCTGAATGACACGCCTGTTCCAAATGGTGAAACACATCAATTTAGTTAACAATTTTAGCGGTTAATCTGTGACGTGATTTTAATACGACCATAATAGAACTATACCTGGTTATATATTTTTGTAAGTGTAGACTACGGCAGGATCACGATATGGCGAAATCGTAAGTGAAGGGTCGGAGCACTCCGGTTGCTAGGAAGTACTTGTGCATCGCAATTACATGTATGACGTACTGATTTATCCGCAAGGGGCTTACGCCATAACTGCACGAGTATGCAGGTCACAAACACAAGTGCCTATCAATCGTCTCAGTCCGAATTAAGTGATCTTCAGCAACAAGCAACAGAATAATTTGCCTCAGTAGGCCGAGCTTTATGACACGCGTTATTGTCCAACTGTCACACAAAATGATGGCTGCTTTTATAAACAAACCGACGAATCAATAAGCTAGAGGGAAAATCTTTGGAGAAGTAAGGCAATTCATTGCGCCAAAACAAATATACAGACTGCGTTTCCGACTCACCCGTCAAGAAACGATATACAGTTATTAAATACTTCAGCAGGCAATAGTGCAAAATATTTTCCCCGAGGTGCAGGTACCGACTTGGCATGCTATTGCCCGAGGCGTAGCCTGTTTAAGCTTGAAATAACTGTTTTATTACCTAATTACATCTATAGTCATGTGACTTATCATGTGACCAGGCAATAGACAGCTGGCCAGGCAATAGAATTTTCTATTGCCTGGTACTTTTTCATGTTGTTACCTTGTCACATTGCAGTCATATGACAAATCACATGACCAGGCAATAGACTGATCACTGGCCAGGCAATAGCCTGGTTCTGTTTCAAAGTATTAACAATAATTACTGGAATAGATGAAAACAGATATCCATTTACATACAATTTATGTAATTAGGTAATAAAACAAAATAACAATACATCTTAAAGATTCAGATGTTGATGTCGACTACATTTCCATAGAAAAAACATCGAACATTGTTTACACTCTTGATTTTCTATATACAATGCGAGTCGACAGTGACCGTGAGAACGAAAGCAGGCATATTTTTACTGTCAACGATAAAGCCTTACAGGTCATGACGGAGCAGGCGCTTCCTCGGTTGTAACCACCATCATGGGATGTTTAACTTGCCTTAACACTGCACGTCGAGAGTAGATATTGCGCCAAGAATGACTAGCTCCGGGATTTTTAAAATAATTCAATCTCAGACAAGCCACGCTCCCTAAATCTGCGGAATATTTTTACTTCTACTGCACCAGTAAGCACGCCATGAGCATCAATGTCTGTAACTCGTTTCAGTCTGAATTAAGTTGTCTCCAGAAACAAGTAACAGCATAATTTGACCCTGTACGTCGAGCTTTTTGACAAACGTTATTGTCCAACATGATTGAATTAGGCAGGTACGAGAAAAATAAATTACAGAGAGATGAAAGAATATGCAAAAAATGTGACACTGGTAATGTTGAAGATGAGTTTCACTTCCTTTTTGAATGTTCAAATTACAACATTGAAAGACGTGATTTTTTCACTACAATTAACTCAAAAAACATTTTATTTGCATCTATGACGAGTAAACAAAAATTTGAATGGTTATTTATTCAAGAAAATATCAACGTATTGGAAGATTTTGCATTATTCATAAACAACTGTTTTCAGAAACGATCTGCATAGTTTATAAAAGAAAGTTAAGCTTATCTTGTATTGTGGTAGCCCTTGTACATTCCATTTAAAATGTATATTTGTATTTTTGTATAATTATGTTAATGTTTTTCAATCATTTAATCCATGTGTTGTATATTGAATACTATGATTTGTATGCCCGCAAGGGCCCTTGATTGGAATAAATTCTATTCTATTCTATTCTATTCTACACAATGATGGCTTAGAAAAAGCATAGAAAAACTTCGTAACACTGTTCTTCTATTCCCTTGATTTCTATAATATGAGCCATATCTGATCGTTAAAACGAAATCATGTTTAGTTTTACTGACTTAAGTCTTCAGGTCAGGATGGATCAAATTTAATCAATACAATCGGAAGCGTTAAGGGCTGACGAACACAACACGGTTAGAGTTGGTATCGAGCTAAGGGTCGCTGAACTCTATCACCTGGTAACCGCCTTCCCCGCATCTGCATGAGACTCGCGGTTTAACTGCACCAGTATGCAGGTCACAAGCACCAATCTCTATAAATCGTCTCAGTCCGAATTAAGTGATCTTCAGCAACAAGTAACAGAATAATTTGCCTCAGTAGGCCGAGCTTTATGACACGCGTTATTGTCCAACTGTCACACAAAATGATGGCTGCTTTTATAAACAAACCAACGAATCAATAAGCTAGAGGGAAATCCTGGGAGAAGTAAGACAATTTATTGCTCCAAAACAAATTCATAGACTGCGTTTCCGACTCATTCGTCAAGAAACGGAACAAACCAACAAAGTACCTTTAGTATTCAGATGTTCGTACCATTTGTAAAAGTCCGGGCAAAACATTGATGAAATTGGTAACGGTGTGTGGAACCAATGATCTTTGTCAGTTATGACAATGTTAAAAGCTTATGAGACAATAGCTAAAGAACTATGATTTTCACGGGTCCATGACTTACCTTGCGTGGCGTACAATGACAGCCTGATGAATTCCCGACAGAGGAACCTAATAAGTAAAATCACATCTGGGCCCGGTTGTTCAAAACTAACGACGTCGTTAGTTAACGTTTCGTTAAAATTTTAAACATTAATATTACAAATACACTGTTATTTTTTGTTGAAAAAATGTGAGAATCCTTTGCAGTGCAAAGGATTCTCACATTTTTTCAACAAAAAATAGCAGTGTATTTGTTACTTTAGCTGATATTTGCTTAACAAATTTATGTCTTAACGATATCTTTAAGCTAACGATGCTTTGAACAACTGGGTCCTGCTCTAATTTTTCAGACAGTTTGATAGTCAAACTTGTCACTCTATAGAAAAAACTGCATCACCTTCTATACCATAAATACTTATATATGCATGTACATGTAAATATTTTAATACATGTAAGTTGTGCAATAGCAATATTATTTCCGCCTTCCGGGTCGAGATGTCGGCGGTCAAATACCCACTAGTGACGGGTTGTGTCCTTCAGCACATTTACTCACAGTATACACGGATATTTGAGCCGCATCGTGAGGAAACCGGATTTTTGCCTATGCGAAAACAAAGGCGCAGATCAGCTTCGCGGTAACCGCGAAGCTGATCAGCGCCTTTGTTTTCGCTACTCGGATAGTACAATTTCTCTTCTTTCTAAATTTCAAGCTTCTTACCATTTTCTGAGACTGCACAGACCGGTTTATGTCGGACCTGGTCGGAAACCCCGAAGACCGGTTTTCTCGCGTCACGGCTCATTTAGTACTGATAAATACAGAGAAAACAGTGACCACTCCGTCGCTACATGGCCGAAAAAATCTCTGAAGGGTCAGATTTGGACTTTACAAAATGGTAAATTTGCTGAAGGACATTTGGCGTATTTAAAGCCTTGAACGTTACATTTATATGGCACTTTACGTCGGTGGAATCTTCCAAGATACAATACGAGATGATACAAATCTTGAAAGAAGTCTGAGTTCCACTGAGACAACAAAAGAGCGAGTGACTTTAAAGGAATTAATGTGTGCTATGAACCAAAGCAGATTCTTTCTCCAATTAAAAAAGCTATAATATATTTGACGTCTTTACTAATTAACGAAAAAGCATTAATGCTTTGAGCATCGAAGATTCATCCAAAACCAGCTTATTGGTGCCTACATATAGGCGTCAGAATCTAGTTTTGCTTTGTTGTAGCTTATTTCATGTAAATTTGGTAGACAGTCATATGCATGGATAGAATTGCAACAATCTGATTTAATCCGGTCATATTGCGGTGTGAAAATACGAATCCTCTCTCAAAAGAACACTATAGACTATAGCCAACTTAAGCTTTGGGACTTCTTAAACGCGAAAACTCATCTGGGTGTATTTTGTTTGTTCAGGGGATACTAATATGATAAAAGTAGGCAATGATCAGGAAACGGCGCAATCATAAAGAAACTACCCTCCAAAAACCGAGATGGGGAAAAACTAAATTGATAATCAGGTACTTATACTAAGAAAACATATTGTAAGCAACAGAAAAAATAAACAGAAATACAAATGTGCGTAGGCCACCATGACGACGTTCGTTGTTAATTTATCATCAGGAAAAAAGTCAGTGAAATGTATACCTCCTCCCACCCCACTTTTATATAGTAAAACTGGGGTGTACAGGGGTATACCTATTTTTCTTATTTTTGCTCCAAAACATAGATTGTGGGTACTCGTTAGAACCGCCTCGCTTGCCGAAAAAAAATAAAACTTTTCAAGAGAAAGTTTCAATTTTTACAGCTGAAAAAATCTCCATATATTGAATGGGCAAGTTTTTGTAATGATGACGAACTGACTTACCCATCATTGTTATTTGGGTGTGCTTTCATTCTTTTAGTGGACTTAAGGAGTGATTTCATTTTTCTAGCACATCTTCCTAAGAAACAGATAAATAAATAACCCATGTCGAGATGCCGCGATCTACGGCCTCATAATCATACTGCGCTTTCCTGTTTACATAATGACCCACTATAAGCACGTCATGCAGGCGTTTGCTGGTGAATAATTATTTTTCAGTTCACATGCTGTAAGGTTTATCTGTTCCTTATCTGCAGTGTAAGCAGTCAAGTATATGGCACAGAGAAAATACTGAATTCTGATAAAACACAGAACATTTATGGAAATAACCTCTCGTTTAGTTACTTAATAATGGTGAAACATGTTTCTTCATTAATGACATGCTGTCAGTCATAAAGATGACCCGGTTGCCGTCTCTTTGATTGTTCTCACACAGGATATGTGGTGAACATGGACAAGCAATTTTAAATAACATTATGAAAACAATACCATGCAATATGCAGAGATATCTTAAGCTGAAAAAAAAAAAAAAAAAAAAAAAGGAAGCAGCAACAAACCAACAAATGAAACCCCTATACTCCCCAGTTTTACCGCATAAAAGTGGGGTATGAGGGGGTATATACATGTTTCACACGGACGTGTTATCCTGATGCGATTGCATTGGAAACAACTTGACTATTCAGAGAGAAGTTATTTGTTTTAATTTTGAGGTTTTTTCATTAACATACCATGTATCAAATAAACTTGGAATAATGTGAAATACCTGATCTTTGTTTTGAACCTCGTCGAACGCAGTCAAATACATGCTATTCGTCATGACAAAGCCCACCTTGCTATCGCATTTGACATTCGTCGCAAGGGATTTTAGACAATAACTTCAAACAAAAGAAGACAGAAAGTCACGAGATAGTGATTTTTATCGAGGTTGCAAAGACCATAAAAACACTTGTCTGTATATAAACCACCATAAAAGTTCTTCTTATACCGCATTGGCACGCGAACTGAAATCCACTATATGACCGGAACATTTTCAGAAACTCTGTTATTGTGTTTGTTTTATTGGGTTCATTTTGTTAGAATAGAACATTACTGATGGTAAGGACTCGGCCCCCATATAATCGACTTTGCCCTCCAGCAATTCTGTTACTGAATGTCCTATGACTTACTGCTGTAATATATCTTTATGTTCGTTGTTTATTCTGACCGCCCGTCTTTATATGATGTCTTCTGGTATTCTTTCATTCTCGTTTTGTGTCTTGGGTTGGGATTTTAAAATGTAATTATGTCAATTTTGTAACGTCTATTCTTAGTTTGGGTAGTTGAGTAGTCACGTCTCTTGAAAGAGCTCGTCATTCGTTAATCTTGTCTTCATTTTTTTGTTTATTGGTCATTTTAGACTTTCCACAATTTAGCTTTCAGCAAGAACGAGAATTTTATTGTAACATGTAATACTTAATGTTCACTTTTTAGCAACATATACATACATGAACATAAATATTCTATGTCACTTTGTTTTATTCAAGAAGGACTTTGGTTGTTTGGTGGTTCTATATGAAGCTAACCGTACAATAACACTTCTTTGCAACCATAACATGGTCAATATATGTAGAAAATTGTACGAATACGCCAGGAAAACATGTCCGTGAAATACCCAGATACAGTCCACTTTTATAATATTAAAGAAACTTGGGGTTACAAGAATATGCACCGAAACATTGCTTGCTCATCAAGGCGGTTCTAACGCCCCACAACCAATGTATTGGACTAAATTTAGAAAACATCTTAATTTTTCAGCTGAATGATTTTCACAGCTACAATTTACTTCGGTTTGCATGGATGGTGTAATTTTGTTCTACCTCATGGAAATATATGCCATTCGGCCCAAGTGGCATATATACCACTTGATTCGGTCGAATCTGAAAATCGACCTACTTACACGCAGAATCCTGATATTCAATATTCTGATATTGGAGAAGTCAAGAGTTAGATTAAGAATTGCATAATAAGATAATTGAGCCACTGAATCAGAAAACAACAATTTGCATATGCAAAAGCAGAGACGCAGTTACTGCACAGCTGATCAGCGCCTTTGCTTTCGCTACACAGATAGTACCATTCCTCGTCTTATTAAATCCGAGAATTCAAGCCTCTAGCCTGCTTCTATGACTGTACAGGCAAATGTGGAACCTGGTCAGAAACCCAGATTGTTGGGTTTCTCATGCGAAGGTTCATATTCAAAATAAGGCTTTGCTTACGGGACCGCCAATATTGGACTGCATCTAAATGAAACTTATGTCGATATACAGATCGACTACAGTGTTTGTATATAATACGGAGCTTGGGACATCCTATTTTAGCTTGTGATATCAGAATACAGCTGCTGCCACAGACTGCGCTTCCGTGGATTGCTCCATGGATTGGACCTGAAATGGAATGGGTGACACGCCGAATTGATAATGCCTTAACAGGGGTTGCGGCCGTCAGAAGAAAAATTTGTCCATGACTCTTAATTTACGTCTTCCATTCTTAGAAACAGTCGAATACATTTTTCTATAGATATGGCTCTTGTTGTTAAAATCAGCGACAGAAAAAAAATCCTACGGGTTTTGTAACATGTTGGTTCATGAATCAATCATCACAGCGATATCTGTTCAATTAAAACTATCTCTGGGCTGTAACAGCATTCGGTTGACAGTCTGTCGTTATACTTGACAATGCAAATATTATTGCAATCTACGAGAAGAACAGAACAGAACATACACTTTATTTACACTCAGATCTTACAAAGACATAAGAGGAACATACATGTATACTACAGAACAAAGCAAACAGATATGATGGCAGGATTTTGTAATCTAATGTAGTTATCCTTAACTCGGATAAACTATTCTATACATGTACGTAATTAAGCCACGTACAGTACAGTATAAAATGTTCTCATTTGCCCTCTAAACCAACCGCGTAAACTCCCTGTAGCTCTAAATTTCTTAGACCATGAAGTGAAGTGAGCCGCCGCGTGAGAAAACCAACAATCTGCATATGCGAAAACAAAGGCGCAGATCAGCTTCGCAGTAACTGCGAAGCTGATCAGTGCCTTTGTTTCCGCTACATGGATAGTACAATTCCTCTACTTTCTAAATCCAAATTTTCCAACCTCTAACCATCTTCTGTACATCCCGCTTTGTGTCATACCTGGCCAGAAACCTAAATTGTTGGTTTTCTCACGCACAGGCTCAAGTGTTAAGCAATACTACTCACAGATGACCCTATCCCCAAACCTACATTATGAAAACATGCCCACGCAATATATAAAATTTTCTGAAGCTGTAAAAAATTCAGTAGAGAAATATTTGATAATTTCTTTCATTTTGCTCAAAACCTTGATTTTGGGTGTAAGGTAGGTCTAACGAGTACCCACAATCTATGTTTTGGATTAAAAATAAGAAATAAAATATATATATATACCCCTTCACGACCTAGTTTTACTATATAGAATTGGGGTTCAATGGAGGTATACTTTTCATGGACATCATTCCATGGTACTGGTTTCAGATAACTTCTAAACTACTAGATGGTAACTGAGTGGCCACCTATTGGGAAAATAGCTGCTCATTCTGCTTGCGATAATGTTTTCATTGTATAAGCGCCTGATTGGTAATTTAGTTTTTTCCAACCTCGGTTTATGGAGAAGGATTCTCTTTCTGATTGCGCCTTTTCCTGATCGTTGCCTACTTGTACCTTTCTACAAGTGAGCCTCGACGCGAGAAAACCGGTCTTCGGGGTTTCCGACCAGGTCCGACACAAACCGGCCTGTACAAGCTCAGAAAAGAGCTAGAAGCTTGAAATTTCGGATTTAAGTAGAAGAGGAATTGTACTATCCGAGTAGCGAAAACAAAGGCGCTGATCAGCTTCGCGGTTACCGCGAAGCTGATCTGCGCCTTTGTTTTCGCCTAGGCAAAAATCCGGTTTTCTCACGATGCGGCTCAAGTAAAAAAGTATATAACGTAGTTTCTGTCTATCTGTCACAGGAATGGCCTCCCCGATTCTTTGATTCACTGTGCGAAAACGTATTTTTTCTAAGTTTGCATCGTAGGTGAGAGCTAGGGACTGATACCCTGCAGCTGAATCCCCTTGTGAAGTATAGTGATTTTGGGGTCATCACTAGTAAATTATTCTGATCCCAGTTATTTTATATGACTGATCGTTCCAAGGCGATACTTCTGTTATGGTTCTACTTGTTTTATGTTTTGGAGTCGGATATTTGTGCTGTTTCAACCTACGTTTTCATATTTTTAGTTAAGAATTTATCAATATTGACATGAATGGGTGGGGTATGTTATACAGACATCTACTGTTTTTTGTAATCTGTCAATTAAATGATGATGTGCATTTATTGCTAATAAACGTCACAGATACAAGGAATGACTCAATATAGTAAGTCTTTTAAAATTTTGAATAGGTTGGTTTTGAATTGGAAATGTAACTAGTTTTCGTGGGACCCATTTTCTGGAAAATGGAATGCATTTGAATAAAAATTACACAAAGCCTACATGTCTAGGATACATAATCTGACAAATTAATTATTATTTTGGGGTTATGGAAATGTATTTCTCTGGGAAAAGTTAGTGTAAACATGTTTTTCCGGAAAATTCTCAAAGTGGGTAACTTGGGGCGGCTCGTGTGCGCTTATTGTTTGCTGAAAGATGACATGTTTTTGTTTCAGGTTCTTATATGATTGAAGTCAATGACTTCATCGAAAAATCTGGTTTATTTTTTTCAAAAAGCTACGAAAAGTGGGTCCGACGATTTCAACCCAGAAGTAACTGAAAAATGACTCACTTGCTCTGAGCTGACCACTCATTTCGCAATCATGTATACACAAACCCATGTATTTGCAACATATTCAACGGCCCCATGATAAAGCATACTAAATAATGTAAAATTATTGACAAGAATAAACAATGCTTTTTATACAGGTAAATTTTCAAACATGTATATACAGTGACCGCACATAAGTCCTTAAGTTCGGGTATCTGAGTGGCCGCCTATTGGGGAAATAGCTTCTCACATGTCTTACTATGTGTTTTCTTAGTATAAGTACCTAATTGTCGATTCATTCATCTCCCACCTCCTCGGATTTTAGAGTGGAAATTTCTTTCTGATTGCGCCTTTTCCTGATTATTGCCTACCTGTACCTTTTTAGATCTTTTTGTGTCGATGTTTAAGACTATAGGTGTTCGTTCAGTCTGATTTAACTATTTAAATTGCGTGTATATCGATTCTGTTCTTTCTTCTTATTTGCGGTTCATTTATTGTCTGTCTTGTGATTCAATAATAGTGTTTTTGTCTCGTTTAAATTCACTTAATTCTATTTGCATTTGTAAGCTTTTTGCCAACTAGATTGTTCAATAATTTAGTATTTTAAGTGTGTATCTTTGTCTAATTCTGGCGTTTTTTCTATAAAAACTGTAATCATCCCGATCAGACTTCGATCTTCGTGGTACCCAATGTTCGTTGCAAGGTGGCTCTGTTGTTACTAGTATATATTTTTATGTTGCTGCCTTGCTGTTGTATTCTACATCTTTGCATTGGTTGATGACAACACGTATCTTGGTAGGTAGAGCTTGCTACATATATGTTGTTTTTTTTTACACTGTCTTGCAGATTGATCACGCTTTCTCGTTGGATCATAAATATAATCGTATCAACGCCTGGGCCTTCTACAGTGTAGTCTTAATTTATATATGTTTCTTTCCCTTCTTAAGCATACATTCGGGACCATACATAACCTTTTCGCATTTCCACCATATTCATTTGCTTGAATTGCATTTTCTGACATCCATTTCTGGCTATCATGCTTCGATTTTCCAGTATTTTAATGACAGCAGAGATAGTCATAGGTTCGACCCATAGCTCTCTGCATGTACATGTAGCTTCAAACCCACCAAGTGTACGAACTGAACTGGACAAAAACTCCTATTAACCTTGTTCGTTGAGGCAAGACTATCTGATGAACTTTTACGACATATTACGTCTGGGATGGTACAGCCATTGTTTTAGGATTATAGATGTATGTCAAGCATTTTTCCAATAATTTGTCATTTGTCCAAGCCTACTGGCTGACAGAACTGATTTTTCCTAGAAGATTTGTTCAAGTAGTATTTAAGCAAAGGGTATCTTGCATTATAAAAGGGCACGGATTTATGTCGATCTTATATTATTTTATAATACTGACCCTCCTACAGTGTATTATCGTTCTCTTTTTTATTGTTTAATTTCGTGTGTGTTTGTTTCAGTGGAGTTTCTAATGTATATATGCATCTTCTTTTTTATTTTGGGACAATGTTACCGTACCTAAGTGCCATCTGGCTCTTGTTGCTTTTGCTAGATATATTTGCTAGCTATATACTTTTTTGATATTTAATTCCAATCATAATTCTGATATAGCAAAAGCAGAAATAAGTTTTAAATCCGCGGGGCTTGGTTCCTGCTTTGCTTTAGATTCGTTGTATAATAGAATACTTCCTTGATATTTCATTCCAATCATAATTTCTGATATAGCAAAAACAGAAATAAGAGATTTTCTCTCAAATCTAACTTCTTTAAGTTGACGTGTCTTATTTGAGTGTCTCCGCATGCGGGACGCGTCGTGTTAATACCGAATAATCGTGCACGCCGATGCAAACTTCGATCGTGCTGCAAATACTTCGGACAACATCCACGGGATACATGAGCTGTTACAAGAGTTAGTGCAGCGCAATACTTCTCGACAGGAGAATACACCGGCTCGGCTGATGTAGGTAGTTGTCAATAGGTGGGTGCCAAGTTTGCATGGCTGATTTTGTCGTGTAGTTAGTCCGTGCAATGACAGATTTGTGTATTGATCGTGGGTTTCTATTAGAAAATGCTAAAATAGTGTTTGAGACGTACAAAACATTATTTCTAGATAGTTTGTCTTGGCCTATGGTGCATGTGTAGTCTTACCTTAAAATGGTGTGGGTGGTCCTTCTTGGTACCTTATAAGGTGAAGGGTTCAGTGAAATACCACAAGTAGAAACGCCTAAGAAAAGTCAGAAGCTTTCTTAAACGTAATGATATTAAATGCTAATTGGCATGATCATTTTCTGGACGCCTTTAGAACTACAGCAGGAAATACACTATACAATTACAACCCATTACGAAAACTTGCACATGCAATATACTGAGATTTTTTAGCTTTAAAAATTGAAAATTTTCGGCTGAAAAATTTTGATATTTTTCTTATTTTTGCTCAAAACATAGATTATGGGTACACGTTAGAACTATAACATAGTCAATGCCGACCTCTGCTAATTAAGCTGTTAATTGGGTTAATTACTAATGAGCTTAATTAGCTACATGTATATTTTGTACCTTGTATCATTTGCAAGAGTACATACTTGCATAATCAGTCACATGTTTAGTGTAATATCTTTTGACATTTAGATTTGGATGATGAAACTTGCAGAACGTGACTGACATTTGGGCACCTGGTATTTGACATTTCAATTGGTAAACAACTTGTTAACACCTCCAAATACCAGGTTGACAAATGAAGTAAGCGATATAAATAAAGGTTACATTTTTGGCACTGAACCTTGGAACATCTGTGATTATCAGATTGGTTGCCAACTTTGTGATATTTAGCAAATATCAACTATTACGTCATTCAGCTGCCGTGTGATTGGTTGATATATTTAGTTCATTACGTATATAGGTGGCGCTGAGTGACTGACCTTTATTTTGATTGGCTAGCCGTGACGTAAGTAGATGGTGCCTTGATAGCATAGAGGGCGCTTGGCCAGAGAGTATATAAGATGATGTCTCCGTGGGAGAATAAGTTAAGTTTTTGAAATTACTTTACCACTATACGATTACTTTAATTTACTTTATTGTTGGAATATAAATATTAATTATATTGTGAACGTGTAACAAGACTTTTATTTCATTGAGTGTTTTGGGCCATCTGAGGTCCTCCTTCGGGTACTGCCCCCACAACTACGCTACATAGTTGATTTGGTGCCGTGACCAGGATTTCAGCCTTGTTGCGGACACAGCCGATTCAAGAAAAGGTAGGAAAGGTTACTTATCTCTTTTTGTTGTAACTTTTAGCTAACCTTTGATTTTAATACTTTACTATCATGGATGGTGCTAATGCAAATGTTCAACCTGGTGCCGGTGGCATAGGACAGGTGTTTGCTGATTTAGCAACAGGAATGGCTGGTGTGCAGTCTGCTTTAAGTGCCCAGGGAGTAGCTCAGATGGTACCTGTTTTTGAAGGGGAACCAAAGGGTTTCCGGGATTGGGTAAAGGCGATAGAAAAGTATTGTGCCTTGATGAATCTTCCTGATGGCAGGAAGAAAATGATTGCTTTTCAAGCAAGTAAGGGTGCAGTAAGTGGTTACATTCAAAGGTACATGAATGCATTACCCGATAGTACATGGGGAGATCTTAAGGGAGAACTTGCAAAACGCTTCTCAGATGTGACCGATCCACAGTTTGCCTTGAGCATGTTGAGACAAACAGTTCAAAAGAAAGGCGAGAACATTCAGTTGTATGCTGAACGTATCTTGTCCTTGGCTGAAGAGGCATTCTTAGGCCAGGGAGGAGATGTAATTGAAAGGCAATTAATAGACACATTCGTGGATGGGCTCACAAATGAGAGCTTAAAAATGACAATTTTAAGAAAGAAGCCGGACAACTTGCAAGATGCAATCGCTATTGCAACCAATGAACAAAACTTATGGGCAAGGCTGCATTTATCAGGTTCAGTTCCATATACTCAGAAGTCTGACAAGCGTGGTACTCCTATGGAAGTAGATCATTATCGAAATTTTAGATGTTACAAATGCAAACAGAAAGGTCATACAGCAAATCGTTGCAGAAATGTTAATGCAGTAGACAGACGGACTAACAGAAAAATCTTATGTTGGGGTTGTGGTCAAGAAGGTCACATTTTAAAATTCTGCAAAAACAGAAATCAAACGCCAAGACCTCCTCTAGGTCATGGTAGGTCATTTTATCATGTACAAAATAATCAGCAGTCGGAAAACTAGAAAGCTCTCGGCATGATGAAGCCGATGACGAGAGCAATAAAACAGAAACCCATTCAAAAGAAAACAAAATACCAACATTTCATATTCAATTGGCAGGAAGTCCAAATTCATGTATAATCAAAATTGGCAAACAGAAATACAGATCTTTAGTAGATACAGGCGCCGAGGTATCTTTGATGCATCGACGCGTGTATGATCAATTAAGGGACAAACCAAGGCTTCAACATCGTAAAATTAATCTTCATGGGGTAAATGGAAGTCTTTTAAAGATAGATGGGTGCATTGACCTTACTTTCAGTGTTGGGGGTGCAACCATGAAACAAAACTTTTATGTTGTCAGGGAGATGAACAGAAATATGATTTTAGGGACAGACTGGCTTAAAAATCATGGAGTTCGGATTTATTATGATCTTGGTTGCATAAGAATAGGTGACAAGAATTATGTCAATCTGGAGGAAGATATACACATTGCTTCTGTAGTTAGGATGAAAAGCACAACTGTTATTAAGCCTCAGACGGCAACAATTTGCTATGGGAAGGTTAGGTTTAACCCTGATATCAAAACTGATCAGTGCTACCAAATATCATCAGCAGACACAGGCTATCTTGCCAAGGAACCAGGGCTTCAAGTTGTAAATTCAGTGAGTAAGTTGCAGAGTGATAGATCAATCCCCATTCTCGTAGTCAACAACACCAATAAGACTATGAGAATATTCAGACATAGCACCTTAGCAAAGCTTGAAAGTGACTTTAGCAAAGTCACAGAAGTGAATTCTATCCTGAAAGGTCCTGATGTAGGGGGTCAATTAGATCTTAAGGACTTGGATGTACCTCAAGAATTCCGAAAGGATATAGAACATCTTATCCTAAAGAACCAAGAGCTATTTGCCAGTAAAGACACTGAACTTGGTCATACTAAAACTGTGCAAATGAAAATTGACACAGGCGATTGTAGTCCGATCAAAATGCGTCCTTATAGGGCTCCATTGAACAAAAGAGAGGTCATTGATAAGACTGTTGATGAAATGCTTGAGGCAGGGATTATCAGTAGATCTAGGTCACCGTGGAGTTTTCCAGTTGTCATTGTTGACAAGAAGGACGGCTCGAAGAGGTTTTGTGTTGACTTTAGAAAGTTGAACCAGGTCACTAAGAGGAACTCATATCCCCTCCCTGTTATTGATGATATACTGGCATTGTTGGGAAAGTCAAAATTCTTCTCTTCTCTCGATCTTAAAAGTGGATATTGGCAGGTGTCAATGAACGAACATGACAAAGAAAAGACAGCATTTGCCTGTCACAGGGGTCTGTTCGAATTCAATGTGATGCCTTTTGGTCTTTCTAATGCCCCAGCGGTGTTCCAGGAGTTGATGTCTGTGGTGTTGCAGGGTATCGGTACGTTTGCCATTGCTTATCTTGATGATATACTTGTATTCAGTCCAACCCTTGAAGACCATCTTAGACATTTGGACATTGTATTTGACAGGTTGCGTCAGCATGATCTGAAATTGAAACTGAAGAAATGTGGGTTTTTGAAGTCTGAAACACAGTACCTTGGCTTCATTATAAACAAAGATGGTATCAAGCCGGAACCAAAGAAGGTTGAAGCAATAAGGTCCTTACCAGTTCCTACTTGTGTTAGAGAAATTCGGTCTTTCATTGGAATGTGTTCTTTTTATCGAAGGTTTATCCCCAATTTTTCGGAAATTGCCGAACCAATCATAGACCTTACAAGGAAGCATGCACATTTCAAATGGTCGGATAAACACCAGAAAGCATTTCAATATTTGAAGGACAGTTTGACTGTTGTTCCTTTGCTTGCTTATGCTGACCCAAACAAACCATACACTCTCTATACTGATGCCAGTGGAACATGTATTGGTGCTTGCTTGACCCAAGCTGCTGAGACTGAAGACCCTCACTTCCACAATGTCCCAAATGAAAAGCCAATCTACTATCTTTCTCACAAGCTGAGCAGAACCCAGTGTAAATGGTCAACTGTGGAAAAGGAGGCTTATGCGATCCACTTTGCTCTCCAGAAGCTGGATCACTATCTACATGGTGCTGAATTTGTGATCAAGACCGATCATAAGCCCTTGAAGTATTTACTAGAGTCTCCAATGCAAAATAAGAAAGTCCAACTTTGGGCACTGAGCATGTCAGGATACAATTGCCAGATTGAATATATACCTGGTACAACCAATACCTGTGCTGACTTATTGTCAAGGAAACCAGATGATAAGGCTTCAGAGGAACCTGAAAATCTAGATGAAAGCGAAGAAGTGACCCTGGATATCAATGATAACACTTTTGAGGTGAACACCTTAAACTCCAATAGGTTTGAGCCTAAGAAATTCGCCAAGTGTGATGTCCCAATTGATGACCCTCTTAAGAAGCCAGAAGATTGCTTCCCAGAACTTGACATGGTGAAAGAACAGGCTAAGGATGATGAAATCCTTGAATTGAAGACAATACTTGTTCATGGAGATCCTGGAAAAGACACACAGAGGAAACATCTTATAGTTGACGGTGTCTTGTATTATCTCTCTGATCCTGACGATGATCCAATTCTTAGATTGTATGTTCCCAGACACTTGAGAACTGGAATAATCACACAATACCATGATGGCAATGGGCACATGGGGGTTCAGAAATCTTTTGATGGAATCAGACAGAAATATTATTGGCCAAACTTGTACAAGGAAATTTATCAGTATGTGACAAATTGCGTTGTCTGCAAAACTAGGTCTCTTCAAAAGGTAAAGCAACCATTGCAAGAAACTGACATACCTCCTTTTCCAATGGCTAAGCTTTCTTTAGATTTGTCTGGTCCCTATCCAACATCTTTGTCTGGAAACAAATACATCATTGCTTTTGTTGACTGGTTTAGTGGGTGGCCAGAGGCTTTTGCTGTCCCTGATAAGACCGCTGATACAGTTGCAAATTTGTTAATAGAAGAGATATATCCGAGGTATGGCTGTCCTCTACAAATTGTAACTGACAATGGGACTGAGAATGTAAATCAGGTCATGAGAGAAACTTTAGAAGCTATGAATATCCATCATGTGCTTACAAGTGTCTACCATCCTCAAAGTAACGCTAAAGTTGAGAGGTTTCACAGGACATTGCATGATGTTCTTGCAAAGAAACTAACAGACAATCAACAGCACTGGGATCTTTATCTGAACCAAGCTTTGGCCGCAATACGCTTCAACATCAGTGTCTCTTCAAAATTTTCCCCATTCTTTCTACTGTACAACAGAGATGTGGTGTTGCCAGTCGACAATCTTATGAAACCTAGACGAAAATACCAAGGAGAAGAAACACACAAAATAGCCTTGGAAGAACAGCATAAGAACTTTGTTTTAGTCAGGAGACATTTGAAGAAAGCCAAGAAGAGGCAGGCTAAATATGCCGATCAAGGATCAAAGCAGATAGACTATGAAGTGGGTGACCCAGTCTACTACAAGAATCAACGAATGCAAAATAAGCTTGATGCAAGATGGAAACCATTTCATAGAATCATAGCTAAAAGAGGACCTAGTTCATATTTGATTCAAAACCAACTAGATGGATCCACCATCAAAGCTCATGCCGTAGATCTGAATCCGGTGAATCTTGAGGAATGGGACATTCCATGTACCAAAGACGGCAGATCGATGCGCAGGGCTGCATATGCTATTCCACCAGAGGAATCATCATCAGAGGATGATGACTCAGAACCAGAGGAACCCTTGAGGAAGGTCATAAGACGACATCGAAGGGAGAGAGAAGATTCTGACGAAGAAGATGACATTCCTTTGATGGAGCTGTCCAAGAGGCTGAAAGCTAGAAAAGAAGCTGAAGAAGAGGAAATTAGAGAAGCTGAAGAACAGCGACAGTTCTTGGAACAAGACCACAAAGTACAAGAACAAGAACCTATTGATGACACAATAGGTGAAGACAATGATCCGATGGGCGAAGATTGCTTTGATGATGCTATGTCTGTGAATGAGGTCAGTGATTGTACACCTACAGACACTGAAAGCAAAAAGGTCAATTGCCCAGAGAAGACAGAAACATTAAACAAACCAAAGGAAAATAAGACAGATCTTAAGGTGAAGGCTGAAACACTACTTCAAGCCTATCAGACATTCATGAGTACGATGTCTGGTTTGGCTTAAGTTTTATGAGAGGCTTCACAGAGAGTATTTGCAAATTTGCAAATGCTCATTTTGCATATATATCAGTTGATGAAGTACTAAAGTACTGACTGTATCAAAGTGTTGTTTACACTATTTGTTTTTATTGTCTATGTATGTGATGGTTGCAACGATGACAGTTTGCAACGCTGGTTACACATTTCTCATCACTTGAATTTGCTATGACATGATTACTTGTGAGATTAAGTCAGAAAAACTGCATATTATGACATTAAGACGAACAGACTTATGACAAATACTGACTGGACGAAGTATACTTTAGCTAAAGTTCATGTAACAATCGCTATATGACCTTTACCAAATCTTAAGCACACATGTATAATACCATTGTTTCTGAAACATTCCGAAAGCATTTATCAATAAGGTAACAGTGCCATTGGTCTGCATTCAGGGTTGCCTAATGCAAGGTGTTCAGGCTCATTTGGGTGTCATATGACTTAACAACTCTTGTCGAGCCTCAAATTTTTACCTAAGTTTACCAGCATACTAGGAAAAACGGGGTCAGAGTCAAATCAAAGATTCACGGGGGTCATTTCATAAGCTCAGGAACATCTCGAGATCCTCCCTGTGATACAATTTAAGCACATCATTTCCAGTAAAATTACAGTTGGTGTACCTGATGAGCAAAATCAATTATAATTTGCATACTTTGCAAAGTCACCATCATGATAGTCATAATCTGTTATTCTTATTATAAAAAGAGCAGAGCAGTCTTTAATTGCGAGAGAAACTGGTTAGCTAATTGTTACAATGATGAGAGTGGTGTGACCAGAACTGCCCGAGTAAATGATTCGGTGACGTCTGAAGACGAGGCTGTTGGTCGCAAGCCAAGAAGACAAGAACCTTCTACACCGAATGAGGGGGCGGTAGCATTGGCTACGTTGTTGGGCGAAGGCAGCTGCAAGGTGGCCCAACGGAATTAATGGACATCTAGAGATGTGGAAGCGCGATTTAAGTCCATGGTATTGCCCTGAAGGCAGTGCCATGGCAGAAGATTTATTATGTCGACGATTAAGTCCACGGTGTCACCCTGAAGGTGGCGCTGTGGCAGAAGATTCACCTGTATATAGTTCATTGACTTGTTATTTGGAAAACATTAACATCAGTAGATTAAATTGTGTTTTAATTATGTCATATATGGTGCAGAAAGGACTGCATAGGTTTTGAAAACCTGAATGGATAATACTGGAACAGCTAAGACCGTTAGTGTATGAACAGTACAAAGTGTACTTACCTGTATAGCATGTATAGTTCCTAAACTTTGTGTAAATTAATGTTAGTAACATTGAATGACATTTACCGAACAGAAGAATTGGCACATGTGCTGACAGACAAAATGTTAAATCATAATTTTGAGGATTGATGGAAGAAGTCCAAATTTAAATGTCAGCTACTGAACAGTGATGTTTTACAGCTGATTTCCATCATTCTAAAATAAAACAATTATAAAAACTTTGAAAACAAAACCACAAACTTTCTACATTAGAATGGAATCGAGTATTATGAGATCGACGATAAGGATGGGACGAGGTGACGATTTATTTGGAAGTCAGAACGGAAGCTGTGTTACAGAAGCCAGGACGGAAGCTGTGTTATCTCGACTCGCAATTTTCAAGACTTAATAAACAGTGTTTCGTTTGTTTTAATATATTCAATTTTCAAGACTTGATAAACAGTGTTTCGTTTCTTTAATATGTTCAATTTTCAAGACTTGATAAACAGTGTTTCGTTTCTTTAATATGTTCAATTTTCAAGACTTGATAAATAGTGCAGTGATAATTAAATTTGAGCAATTGCCAAGACTTGATAAAGTTTCTTAATTCACTTTCTTTCGGATTACCTATCTTCAGATTTTTGTGTATTCTTAGTAACGAGGGTAAATGCCATTAAATGTAATTAGAAGGTTAATTGTAATGTATATAATGCATACTAAAGATAAGTAAATTGTTTAAAATATGTTTGCATGAATATTGCGCATGCAGTTGTATGTATGTACACTCTGGTCCAGTGCTGGGTATGGTCAAGGTTTCGTCATGGCGGTATATTGAATCTTTTATTCTAGAGAGTTTTATTAAATTAAATAAAACTCTTTTAAGAAAGGGGCGGATATAACATAGTCAATGCCGACCTCTGCTAATTAAGCTGTTAATTGGGTTAATTACTAATGAGCTTAATTAGCTACATGTATATTTTGTACCTTGTATCATTTGCAAGAGTACATACTTGCATAATCAGTCACATGTTTAGTGTAATATCTTTTGACATTTAGATTTGGATGATGAAACTTGCAGAACGTGACTGACATTTGGGCACCTGGTATTTGACATTTCAATTGGTAAACAACTTGTTAACACCTCCAAATACCAGGTTGACAAATGAAGTAAGCGATATAAATAAAGGTTACATTTTTGGCACTGAACCTTGGAACATCTGTGATTATCAGATTGGTTGCCAACTTTGTGATATTTAGCAAATATCAACTATTACGTCATTCAGCTGCCGTGTGATTGGTTGATATATTTAGTTCATTACGTATATAGGTGGCGCTGAGTGACTGACCTTTATTTTGATTGGCTAGCCGTGACGTAAGTAGATGGTGCCTTGATAGCATAGAGGGCGCTTGGCCAGAGAGTATATAAGATGATGTCTCCGTGGGAGAATAAGTTAAGTTTTTGAAATTACTTTACCACTATACGATTACTTTAATTTACTTTATTGTTGGAATATAAATATTAATTATATTGTGAACGTGTAACAAGACTTTTATTTCATTGAGTGTTTTGGGCCATCTGAGGTCCTCCTTCGGGTACTGCCCCCACAACTACGCTACAGAACCGCCTCGGCGAGGCGGTTCTAACGAGTACCCACAATCTATGTTTTGGAGCAAAAATAAGAAAAATAGGTATACCCCTGCATACCCCAGTTTTGCTATATAAAAGTGGGGTATAAGGGGGTATACATTATACGGACATGTTTTCATGATGCAAAATTTCAAAATTTGATAAGTTTAAGCCAATGAGACAAATGTCCTGTCTGCTGAACCCTTTTCTGACATCCAACAAATAAAAACAGAATGTCCCAAATGATAAAAATGAACATCCATTCATCGAAAATTGGTTATATACATGTTACGCAGTCAAATATAAATATCAATTAGCAGTAACACGTTTGCTCCAGGAAAACATACCAAAGAGTATGTCTTGCCTGGTCCTTTTTAGCTCACCTGAGCCGAAGGCTCACAAGGTGAGCTTATAGGATGGCCATGATCCGGCGTCCGTCCGTCCGTCGTCTGTCGTCCGTCCGTCCGTCGTCCGTCGTCCACAATTTCAAAGATCTTCTTCTCTGAAACCACTTGGCCGATCTAGTTGAAATTTTATGTGGAGCCTCCTTGGGTAGTGGCATTTTAAGTTTGATCGCGAAATCCAGGTCACATGACCAAGATGGCCGCCACGCCCTTATATGGTAAAAACCCTTCAAAAATCTTCTTCTCCAGAACCGGTGGGCCGATTTCCACGAAACTTGGTATGTAGCATTGGGGACTTCAGCCCATCATAGTTTGATAAAATGATGACCCTTGGATGACCTTGACCTATTTTACGGCAAGGTCAAATTTGGAAACATAGGCTTTTACATGGGAAAAAGTGAAAACTATGGATTTTTTGAAAACTATTGCAGCCTGAGGCCTGAAAAGTGGTAGATGCAAACAACTAATGGAGTAGATGAAGGTATGTGATTAATATAGGTCAAGGTCATCTCTTGACCTTGGCCAGTCTGTTGTCCATACACACTTTTCAAAGATCTTCTTCTCTGAAACTGCTTGGCAAATCAAAGTGAAATTTTATGTGGAGCATCCATGGATAGGGGAGACGAAAGTTTGATCGCGAAATCCAGGTCACATGACCAAGATGGCCGCCACGCCCACATATGGTAAAAACGTTTCAAAAATCTTCTTCTCCAGAACCGGTGGGCCGATTTCCACGAAACTTGGTATGTAGCATTGAGGCCCTCAGCGCATCATAGTTTGATAAATTGATGACCCTTGGATGACCTTGACCTATTTTACGGCAAGGTCAAATTTGGAAACATAGGCTTTTACATAGGAAAATGTGAAAACTGGAATTTTTGAAAAGTATTGCAGCCTGAGGCCTGAAAAGTGGTAGATGCAAACAACTAATGGAGTAGATGAAGGTATGTGATTAATATAGGTCAAGGTCATCTCTTGACCTTGGCCAGTCTGTTGTCCATACACAGTTTTCAAAGATCTTCTTCTCTGAAACTGCGCGGCCAATCAAAGTGAAATTTTATGTGGAGCATCCATGGGTAGGGGAGACAAAAGTTTGATCGCGAAATCCAGGTCACATGACCAAGATGGCCGCCACGCCCATATATGGTTAAAATCACTCAAAAATCTTCTTCTCCAGAACCGGTGGGCCGATTTCCACGAAACTTTGTATGTAGCATTGAGGACCTCAGCCCATCATAGTTTGATAAAATGATGACCCTTGGATGACCTTGACCTATTTTACGGCAAGGTCAAATTTGGAAACATAGGCTTTTACATAGGAAGAAGTGAAAACTATGGATTTTTTGAAAACTATTACAGCCTGAGGCCTGAAAAGTAGTAGATGCAAACAACTAATGGAGTAGATGAAGGTATGTGATTAATATAGGTCAAGGTCATCTCTTGACCTTGGCCAGTCTGTTGTCCATACACACTTTTCAAAGATCTTCTTCTCTGAAACTGCTTGGCAAATCAAAGTGAAATTTTATGTGGAGCATCCATGGGTAGGGGAGACAAAAGTTTGATCGCGAAATCCAGGTCACATGACCAAGATGGCCGCCACGCCCATATATGGTAAAAACCTTTCAAAAATCTTCTTCTCCAGAACCGGCAGGCCAATTTTCATGAAACTTGGTATGTAGCATTTGGGACTCCAGCCCATCATAGTTTGTTGAAATGATGACCCTATGATGACCTTGACCTATTTTACGGCAAGGTCAATTTTGGAAACATAGGCTTTTACATGGGAAAAGGCGAAAACAAACTGTTGCAGCCTGAGACCTGAAAGTTGCTAGATGCAGACAACTAATGGAGTCAATGAAGGTAAGTAATTAATGAAGGCCAAGGTCATGTCTTGACCTTGGCCCAAGGTCATTTAAATATCAAAATTAAAATTATGGTTTTCTCAGAAATCACTGGGTTTGGAAACTATTGCAGCCTGAGACTTGAAACTTTGCAGATGCAGACAACTTATGAAGTCAATAAAGGTGTGTGAGTATTCAAGGTCAAGGTCATTTCATGATGACTTAATACTCCAAGATCAGGCTTCAGGTGAGCGTTCTCAGGACCAATGGTCCTCTGGTTCTAGAGACGTTTCGAATACTTTAAGTTGTGAAGTTACTACAAACGTTTCTCACAACATATACCACAATTTTCTCTACAACAGCCGAGTGCAAATATTATGTTCTGACAAAATTGAATTAAACCTCTCTTTTAGCAATAAAGACTGGAACAAATCACCAACAAACGAGACAATTATCCATCAGGGGTAATGGAATGTGGTCGCATCACGTGACACTACGAAAACTTCCCCATGCGTTATACAGATTTTTAAGTTGAAAAAAATGGAAATGTCATCGGAAAAAAGTTTTTCTTTTTAAAAATGTTTTGCTCAATAGGCTCGTCTAACGTGTACCCACATTCTTTGTTTTGGATTAAATAAATAGAAAGAAAATTCACCCCAGCACATCTAGTTTGACAACATGTAAGACGAGTTGAAGGGGATTATTGTTTATCGCTCTGTTGTCCCGGATTGCTTCCTTGTTGTTGTTTTTAGTAGTCATCTTGCTCTTTTTTGCATATTGCACATGTTACATTTTTGTAACATTGTGTGCTGTACTACATTCACGCAAGATGTCTGGGTTGTGATTTTTATTTTAATTTGTACCAAATACTTTGACTTCTATACTTTTATTTCTGAAGCCATGACATTGAAAAAAAAAGTCTCTCGACATTAACCTCATACTCTACGACCTTATCACCTGAACGTGTACTTTGCTACACCATTACGAAAACTTGTCAATGCAATATATAGAGATTTTTTTCACCTATAAAAATTGAAAATTTCATCAGAAAATTTTCGACATTTTTGGCGAGGCGGTTCTAACGAGTACCCACAATCTATGTTTTGGAGCAAAAATAAGAAAAATAGGTATGCCCCTGCGAACCCCAGTTTTATTATATAAAAGTGGGGTTTAAGGGGGTATATATTGCACGGACTTGTTTTCCTGATGACTGAAACGCGTCTCGTTTTCACTGACGTCATCATTTATGATACGTTTCAAATTTCTGTTAATTTGTTATGCAAGGTGCATTGTATCATATGTATTTAAATAGCTGAGGTGTTACATAACAGAATTATTAAATATCATCTGAATGAAAATGAAGTCATACGACACATGTTAAACAACGTAATAGATAGTGAGAAATGGCCATGTGAAACTTTATATTCAGACTAGTTGTCATTTGGGAATTAGCATTGGTTCTTTCACTTAGCGTGTATGCGAGGTGTACTTTTGAATAAAACGATACAAAAATCATGATAAATCATGATAGAACAAAATTCCATTATCAATACAATTTAGGCTATATCAGTCACGTATTTCCAAAACAGAGATTAAAGCGGGATGCTGATGAAGCTGATTTTAGCTCAGCTGCAGCAGCCAAATTGGTCGATGTCGTGGTAAATCGTGCATTCCTTGTTTAGATAGTGCTTAATAGGTTTGAAAAAAACAAACAAACAAAAAAAAAAAAAAAAAAAAAAAAAAAAAAAAAAAAAAAAAAAAAAAACTAGTAAAATAGTATGGCTGAAGGCAAACTATTTAGGAAGCAGACAGTTCAGGTTCATATTGCAAGTAGGCTTTTCTGCACCTCTCTCTGTGCATATTCAAAGTTAGGTCTCTATTAGCATACAGACACAGTTAGATAAAACAGGAAATGTGTTTTAGGAATACGTGAATCCCTGTTGTTTATTACGTTATCTTTATCCATAGACTCTCTTCGGTTTTAAAAACACCAATGATATTAATTTTATAATTCATGGTTGGCGAGCTCGAACTAGGGATTCTCCATTTATGACGCCACATCGGAAAACCAACAATCTGCATAAGCGAAAACAAAGGCGCAGATCAGCTTCGCAGTAACTGCGAAGCTGATCAGCGCCTTTGTTTTCGCTACTAGGATACTACAGTTCCTCTTCTACTTCAATCCGAAATTTCAAGGTATAATAGCTCTTTTCTGTGACTGTACAGGTCGGTTTGTGTCGAACCTGTTCGGAAACCACATTGTTGGTTTTCCCACGACGGCTCATTTATGACGAGTAGGCTTACAACGCTATATACTATGAGCTGCTTGGCTGACGTTAAACGTGTAAACAACAAAACTCGCACGGGCTTCGCATGCAGGTGAATTTATGTTCAGACTTCCACCAGACCCAACGGGGGTGCCTGAATAGAAATTATGAGCTGGACTGGTTTGTCTATAAAATGAAGAATTAAAAAGG